>VDFB02252616.1:215726648-215739390 GCA_007258455.2 Sequoia sempervirens | reverse complement strand
GGAGGGAGAGACTTGAGAGAGATAGGGAGAGAGATATTATGTTGCATTTTTTTATGTTTTATTAATGTGTACAATAATTTTATAATTATATAATACTTAATTTTCAAATTTACATAGTTGAATCCCATGGAACAATTCGATGGAACAAATTATATAAGTTGCATATAAGTGTATATAATTTTTGAAAGTGAAAGCATTTTTTTTGGTTTTGTCATATTCAAGGGGTTCGGCTAAACCTAGGTTCGGCTGAATCCACTTAAATATTGTTTTTTATTAGGCTCGGTGACTGGTTCGGCTGAGCCATGGGTTCGGCCGAACCAATTAAATGGTTCGGTCGAGCCATATGGTTCGGCCGAACCCATTCGATATGAAGAGTGGGAAAATTTCAAAATTTCCTTCCTCTTCAAAAGTGTAAACCACTTATGTGGCTTCACCCTTGTGGAAGATTCAGAATCCAATTCCCTAACGGAAGAATCAAAGGGATTGATGGCATACTGCACATACCAGGTTTGGCTCATAACCTACTTTCTGTCAGTAAGCTAAATGATGTTGGCGTGTAATTTTCTTTCTCGAGTGGATACTGTAAGATGACTAGAGGCTCAATGGTGCTGGCTAAGGGTGCATGCATAGGCAATTTGTACAAGTTGGATGCATGTCCTGTTCAATGTAACAATGTCTTTGTAAATTCAAGCAAAGCTGATTGTGTAGAGAAGGAGAATGAAGCTCCTCTGGGTGCAAATTCCTTTGAGGTGAAAATCCCAGTGGAGAAGACCATGCTATGGAATCATAGACTCGGTCACATAGGTGAGAAAGGCTTAGAATCCTTGAAGAATAAAAATCTAGTTGAAGGGCTTGTTGATTGCAACCTTGAGTTCAATTTTTGTGAAAATTGCATTTATGGAAAGCAACATCACGTTTCATTTTATTTGAGTCCTCATAAATCTTCTGGTATACTAGATTATGTTCATTCTAATGTATTTGGTCTAGTGAATGTTCCTTCATTATCAAAGTCTAGATATTATGTTTCTTTTATTGATGATTATTTGAGAAGGGAATTTGTGTACTTTCTAAAGAGTAAATCAAAAGTGTTTAGTTAGTTTAAAGAGTTTAACAACTTGGTAGAAAATACTAGAAGGAAAATCAAATGCTTGAGGATGGATAATGGCGGTGAGTTCTGTTTTGCAGATTTCAAAAGGTACTGCAAAGACCATGGGATTAAAAGGCATAAGACTATGCCTTAGACTCCACAACAGAATGGAGTTGCTGAAAGGTTAAGCAAGATGCAAATGGAAAGAGTGAAAATTATGTTGAGTGGTGTTGGTCTGGAGTAGAAGTTGTAGGCTGAGGCTGTGGCCACAACATGTTACTTGATAAATCATTCACCTTGTTGTTCGATTCTTGTTGAAAAAACACCTTTGGAAGCATGGTCTGGTAGGAATCCATTTTTGAGACATAATCGTGTCTTTGGTTGTGAGGCATATGCATATGTTCTGAATGAAAAGAGATCAAAGTTGGAGAACAAGGCTATTAAATGTATCTTCATTGGCTATGGCATTGGTGTGAAAGGATACAAGATTTGGAATCCTGTTACTGAGAAGGTTTTGTATAGAAGAAGTGTAATCTTTCGTGAGCTGAAGCCTTCAATAGCCGATCCACAGTTAGAGACAAATAAAAAGGAAAAGAAGAATGATGTAGTTGAAATTCCTCAAACTCTAGAAAAAGAGGAACTACATAGTGTACCTAAAACTGAGGAGAGTTCTAGTAGCTTTGAGAGTTTTGAAGAAGAAGAACCACAACCTCAGCCTTAGCCTATGAGGAGGTCTACACGTGAGAAGCATCAACCTGATAGGTATGGATTTTCTATGTTGGATTTGAACTGTGCCTATGCTTTGATTACTAGCATTGATGAGCCTAGGACTGTGAAAGAGGCAATTAATATGTTTGATTCAAATTCTTGGTTGGAAGCCATGAATGAAGAAATGACATCATTGAAGAAGAATGAAACCTAGGATTTGGTACCTTTTCTTGAATGGCAAAAGCCTGTTGGCTGTAAATGGGTATTTAAGAAGAAGACTAGTCTGGATGGTAGAGTTGAAAAGTATAAAGCTCGGTTGGTCGCGAAAGGTTATTCCCAGGTGGAGGGAATTGATTATGGAGAAATATTTTCTCCTGTAGCTAAGCTGACATCTATCAGATTTATTTTGCCACTTGCTATAGCGTATGACTTAGAGATCAAGCAAATGGATGTGAAGACAATGTTTCTTCATGGAGAGTTGGAAGAAGAAATTTATATGTCCCAGCCTAAGCACTTCATTGAAAAAGGTAAAGAAAGCCTAGTTCGCAAGTTAAAGAAATCTCTATATGGTTTGAAGTAATTGCCTAGAATGTGTTGTCATTGGGATTTGCAAGATCAAAATCTGACTCTTGTATTTATTACAAAGCTGAAAATGATCGTGTGCTTATTATTACCCTGTATGTGGATGATATGTTGTTCATAGGAAATAGTAAGACTATGATTTCTGATCTTAAATCTCAATTGTTTGCAAAGTTTGAAATGAAAGATCTTGGTGCAACAAGGTATTTTCTGGGAATGGAAATAAAAAGGGATAGAAGAAGTAGAAAGCTTTGGCTCAGCCAGAGTAAGTATATCAACACTGTCTTGGAGAGATTTGGAATGACTGATTGCAAGCAACTAGTTGTTCCAGTGTTGCAAGGAATGAAGCTATCTATTGGAGACCGTCTGAAGTCTCCTACTAAGATGGAGGACATGAATAGGGTGTCGTAAGCAAGTGATATTGGCAGTTTAATGTACGCAATGGTTTTTACTAGGCTAGACATTGCCCAAGCACTAGGAGTTCTTAGTCAGTTTATGGCTAATCCATAAAGGCCACATTGGGATGCTCTGAAGAGGGTTTTCAGATATTTGAAGGGTACCTCAAAGTTTGCTTTGTGTTATCATGGCAACATGGTTGGATCAAAAAGATCTCTTAGCATTTGTGGATATGTGGACTCTAATTGGGCAGGGGACATTGACAATAGAAAATCCACTAGTTGATAGATTTTCATGTTATTTGGTGGAGCAGTGATTTCGATGAGCAAGTGGTAGGCTGTAGTCGCTTTATCTACTATTGAGGAAAAATATATGACAACACATGCTTGCAAAGAAGCCATTTGGATTAGGCGTTTATGATTAGATATCGGGTTTAATGTAGGGAAAATTAGGATTTTTTGTGACAGTTAGAGTGCTATTTATTTGAAAAAAATCCCACTTTCCATGCGAGGATGAAGCACATTGATGTACAATATCATTTTGTTTGTGATATGGTGGAGGATGGAAAGGTTAACCCAGAAAAGGTGGATACTTTGGAGAATGTCGTCGATGCATTGACAAAGCCCATGAGCACAAACAAGTATAGGTGGTGTGTTAGTTTGATGGGCCTTGGGGCCTATGACCTTCATTAATTTTGAGTTTGGAGGAAGCCAGTAATTCTTCGTCAAGTGGGATCTCGTTGGAAAATGTGCCTCAACTTGCTGGCTTGAACCTTTGTTAAAGACTTGGCATTTCCCCCCCCTTCGTTTGGTCTTCATTGTTGGCCTGTCGCCCAAAATTTGAACCTTGAAACCTAAGTCACGAGGTTTTGAAAGTTTGTAACAACAAGCTGGTTGTGGGATCATTGCATTTCCTAACCTTGGAACCCTTGTCACGGAGTCCAAAAGTTTCTTAACTTCTCAACTGGCTGATCTCCTTTCTTGTCACGACATTTAGAAAATTCCTAACCTTCAATAGAGATTGTGAAGTTTGGGTTTTCCTAGACTGGGCAACAATGTTATCAGCTTGTCGCGAGGTTTGGGAAAATCCTAACCTTCGACTGAAGGTTGTGAAGTTAAATTTTTTCCTGACATGGCGATCTTTGTTGTCACGACATTGCAGATTTTTCTAACCTACGGTGGAGGTTGTAAAGTTTGGGTTTCTCTCGACTGGGCGACATGACTAGTGGATGGTGGGACTAGTCTACATGGATAGTGACATTATCTATATGGTGGTGAATTGGATGCTATGTAGATGGTTGGGACCACAAGGATTGACCGATAGTTTGGTACGATAGTCAAAGGCAATGGACGAGTGGTGTGTTGACACATGGCACAATTTCATTTGTTGATTTTACATCGCTATTGTAAATCAAAAATCATTGACTAAAAGCTTTATTTTCTGTTAGCGATATGTTTGCATTTATTTCATGAACTAACTCGAGGGTTGACAGAGTGTGAATGTAGTAATATTCTATGTAACTGAAATTTAATGCTGGGCGGCTCGATGTGTGCTGCTGGCGATATGCGCGGCTTGAGATGGAGGAAGCTTGTCAGCGAATGAACAAAAATTAAATGAAACCTTAATGGTTGTTGGTTGAATTCATTGTATGCTTACGAGCATTGTAATAGTGAGAGAGTGTGAAGTGAACAACTGTCTGTGAGTGAGGTCGACCAAGGGAATGTTGTTGTGAGTTAACATCTAAGAGTGAAGTCTGTAACTCTGTATGTAATCGATTTACTGTAATACAAAGTGACTTTGCTTGGTGTGTGGGTTTTTCTCTTGTAAGGGTTTTGCCACGTATATCTAGTGTTATCTCTGTGTGTGTGATTTATTTTGTCTCTCCTTTTGTTCTGTGAATGTGCATCTCAAATGTAACTTGTTAAATGAAATTTTTTTGCACTTCTTTCTTGAGGATTTTGCATTAGGAAGGAATTTTCCACACCATTGCTTTCCTTACACTAAAACCCTAAACCATAAATAGTAAATTGTAAACTCTTAAATCTAGTAACCTTAAACCATAAACCCTTAAATCTAGTTACACTTATGTCATTTTTATATTATTTTCATGATGAACTTATGGCTTGTGGTAGAAATTTTTATCTACCTAGGATTGGTTTATCATGTGTTAATGATGCATATATTTTCCTACATATGATTATGATTGTAATTATTGTTGAATGCACAAGATAACTAAGAGCAGGGGTGAATTAGTTGTACATTAAAACATCAAACCCTCACTAATATTTAGATCCTCATTAACCTTAATTTGTTATACTAATTTAGCATGAAAGAAAATAGCACAAATAACAACACATTAGCACCATACTCAAAAGAACACAAAATTTATGTGTAAAACCCAAGAAGGGCAAAACCATGATGAGGATTAGCTCACAATATAAAGTAATTTCAAAACCGAATACAATAGACTCACTACCCAAAAGAAAAGAAGGGCACACTGCTAAGGGCTCACTTCTAGATTATAGAAATGAAGAAAGAAGATTGTTACAATGAAAAATCCATATCAAAGCAACACAAAATTTCCACCACTGTGCCATTGGTACATACACACTCTCTTTGAAGAATGTAAACACCATTTTCTCATTGCTTCTAGTAGTCTTAGTCATTGAAGCTCACACTACACTTCACACTTTCACACTTCACATTAAAATTTACATCACACACTTCATGCATACATCCTCCATCAACTACAACACACATATATACCCATCACAACCTTGAAAACAATTTACAAGGTTGGCTATGCACCTTAACCATGCAAATTAAAATTAGGTTGGCACTAAGCATTCCCACAGTGGAGAGGAATAAAGGTGAACCACATCACACCTTACTTTAGACCTAAATCCATATATACATGCCACACCACACTTCCACAAACACTAAAGCATATCCACAATTAGTGTAAACACCCAAGGTCGGCTGATCGTATGTAAACACCATTAAAATTTTAAGTACAAACTTCCTTTTATCCAAATATGACTTGCAAACCACACACAAAAATCAAACACAACATAGAATATTCCATCAACATCTTGAAATCCAATAAATTCCTTTGCAACAACTTTCATCTGAAGAACACATTCATCCTGTATAACCAATTAACTTTCCACATACTGTAACACATGAATCCAACCTTATGGAGCACCAAAATTTGAACAACTCAGACTAGAGATAGATATGAGAAATATAAGCATATCCTTATCTTTTCAAGACTAGAAGCCACACCATGAAGAAATGCAGAGCAAAACCATCTCCCAGACAATAGTGCTTTCACAGTTCACACACTGGTGAGCACAACTTTCTTTGCACAATAATCTAGGACATGAAACTTTGGATATAACACCTATGAACATCTCTGATCAACATATTTGAACTGCATAAGAAGATTTTCAATACAAAAGAAATGCAAAGAAAGAACCAAAATAGTACTCTGCTACATTAAACACTCTTTACCACACTGTTTCCTCTTCTATTCAAATTTTCTCAAAAGCACCTAGAAACCAAGCACCAAAAACACCATTTCATCACATGCAACACTTTTCATTACCACCAAACCAACTGCACTACAACAATTCAACCATACATTTTCTTATCAAGGCAACACTAGAGGTTGACACCAGTGAGACTACTAATGACAACATAATGCAACAAATCAAAGCATCCCAAAGATTGACATCAATGCAACAACATATAGATCTATTGAAATCAATGACAACACAAATTGCATAGAATTCCAATACTTATTATATCACTAGCCATATGATGTGTTCACCTTTTCATTATTTCATCACCACCTATGTCATTCATGATGATCCTTCTCTATCATATGGATCATGATAGGTTGATGATATGTGAAATGATGAGCATACTTAATCTTATTATAATAAGGTTGATGAATATTTGTAGTATGATGACGTGTTTCATGATTAACATTCTCATAATACACATTTTATAGATTCATTTAGTGATAAATAAGATTCAAATTTACATGAACTAAACCATTTATATATTTATAGTATGCTTCTATATATGATGATAGTAATTTTTTGTTATATAACCTTTGGTAATATTTTGATTCATACTTATATTTACAATGGTTTAATTCATGTCACGTTTCTTATAAATCCTTTCATGTTTTTTCATGTGCTCACATCTAGATTAATTACTATAGGACCTAGACTATTTTTTACTCACGATTATCATTATTTCCCTTATAGTGGCTCTTCCTTAGTGGATTCGATTAATTGTGGGATACCAATTTTTTAATAAATACCCCCCTTTGGATCCAACTAATTGTTTGATGACATATCTTTACATTTGTACTTGTATATTACATCCTCCTACATCTCATCTTACATATTATTTAGATATACCTACTTGGCCGAATAAAAACATGTGACTATTTCATAATTTTTATTTGGTATATGTGATGATGAGGTGTCATTATTTTATGATCTACATATTTCCCACCCTCCATCATCATCACATATGACATGAAATATATACATGTGCAATTATAAGAAATGTTGAGAATGACATTTTTATTATGTGAACTACCTCATTGCTAGGATTAGAAAATTAGAAATGATATATTGATTCTTAAGCACAAAGAATTGAATCACAAGATGGCACTACCAAATTATTTCATTATCCTTTTTCATGTGACATGTTGACTTATCCTTCACCAAATACATTATTGGAACCTCATTTTAAATATTATGATGGTAAATTTAATCCATTACAACATGCATACAATATTGAGTTAACAATTTATTTCTCAATTCATGTAATGTAAAAAAAATGAAGAATCTAGCTAATTGTAGACATTGAAATTTGTCCTAGCTTGCAAGTGATATTTTTATACTAATTCTCGTCTTATCGATATGATTAAATAATTATCAATTATTTAATAATTACCAATTTCACATTTCATTATTGATTAAATAATTTGATAATATTTAATTAATTCATCTTAATACCATTCCTCTTAGATTAATTAAATAAATTTCATTTATTTAATTACATCACTAATTATATTTATTCTTCTAAATTAATTAAATAAACTATAATTATTTAATTAATTATCCATTATCCCTTTCCTAAATTAAATAATTATTTTAATTATTTAATTATCCATTAGCCTCTCAATATTATCCATTCTCCATAAATAAATGAAATTATTTATTTAATCCATTTGCACATGCCATTAATAATTAATTAATTTAATTAATTATTAATTTTGAACTTATTTTCTGACTCAGACTTACTTTGAGTTCACTAATCAATCTATTTAGTTCACTGCTCAATCAATCCAGTTCACTAACACTTAGTCTGAGTTAACAATTCAATAATATCTCTTAACTAAATCATGCAAACAATTGACCAATCCATGCACCCAGTTAACTAAAATCATGCAACCAGTTAACTGATCAATCAATTCCTCTCTTCAATTCTCCACCATTGATCTTTTCAGTTCTTCGTCAAATCTTGATAGTCCATCAAAATTTTCATTTCCTATAAAATCAACCTTCATTCTCATTTGAAGGCTAACCATGAATCTTCGATATTTTGCTATCATATTCATTTGAGCTTATTTCAATTGTCAACACATACAAATCTAAGAGCAACAATAGCTTAAAAAGAAAAATTGAGAAGGACAATGGAGGTGATTCAATGTTTGATGTGAGAAAGGTATATCATTTGATTGATCTTTTATGTTTCTTACATTTATTTGTTCTTCATTGATAGATTTGAATTAGTTAGTTTGAATCTAATGGTTTTCGTTGTTGCTATTTATGATTTTTGCTATTTTCCCGATTTTTGGTCCTACACTAATTAAGGATTTTACCTTTCAATTTCAATTTTAAATAATAATACATGTTCACTCAATTATGTGATGGTTTAATTTAAATTTTTAAAATCAAAGTATTTTCTATCCCTAATCTTTAATTCTAGACTTATGGACTATTGTGTGTAAATGCAAGCATATATCTTGTCAAAAAATCCCCTTTTACATCATCATATAAATGAAACTTTCCATTTTTTCCATTAGTCAACATCGTCATCACATTTAGGAAATATGGATAATAAGTATGTACCTAATGATGATAATCATGTATATCCCTCCCAAAGCATCTATTTATTAGGATAAAATTAATGATTAATATATGATGTTAGGATAAATTAATGTATGATGCAAATGGAAGAATTTGCTTATTAGCTCAATCCAGTGAGTGTTGGCTATGGCACAAGAGAATGAGACACACCAATTTTGATAATATGGTAAAGATAAGCTCTAATCGTGCAATAAGAGATATTCCTAAGATAACTAAGCCTGCAAATACATTATGCAAGGAGTGTCAAATGGGAAAGAAAACAAAGAAAAGTTTCAAGAGCAAGGAGTGCTTTGCTACAATGCCATTGGAGCTAATCCATACTTACCTAGGCGAACCTACAAGAACAAGGACTCAACAAGGTGAAAGGTTTTTCATGTTACTTATTGACAATTATTCTAGAATGACTTGGGTTACATTTTTAAGAGAAAAATCAAAAGCCCTTGATAAGTTTAATATTTTCAAAGAAAAAGTTGAGAATGAAATGGATGCTAAGCTCAAATTTAGAGGAGGTGAATTTACTTCAAATGAATTTAATTTTTTTTGTGAAGATCACGGTATTAGGAGACATCTGTCTACTCCTAGGACCCCTCAATAGAATGGGGTATTGGAAAGGAAGAATAGGATTTTCCAAGAGATGGCTAGGGCTATATTGAAAGATGCCAATATGCTTGATATGTATTGGAAGGAAGCAGTTCACACTATTGTCTATTTTCTTAACAGAGTGCATTTGAGTGTCAATAGCACTAAGACCCCTTATGAGCTATGGTATGGAAGAAATCCTACTATTAAATACTTTAGGATATTTGCTATAAGATGCTACATCAGAAGAGATGAAGAAGCACTTGGAAAGTTTGATTCAAGGTGTGATGAAGGAATATTTCTCGTTTACTCAACCAGGAGAAAGGAATTTATAGATGCTACAACAAGAGATTGGGAAAGATGATTGAAAGCACAAATGTTAAAGTGGATAAATATTCATGTTAGATCTCACAAGAACCAGAGGTTTGTGGATCTGATATGCCTCTCTTCTTTGAAGAAGAAGAAGAAAAAGAGAAAGAAGTGAAGAAAAAAGAATAAAAAAAGGTTCCTAAGACTCCAACAAAGTATGTGTATAAGAACCATTCTATAGATCAGATCATTGGAGATAAGAATGAAGGTGTGCTGACCAGGAGAAGGCTTTCAAAAACAAGTGAGCAAGTGAATTTATGTTTATTGTCAAAGGTAGAGCCCAAGAACTTTGTAGATGATAGCAAAGATGATGGTTGGATAAAGACAATGAAAGAGGAATTAAATCAGATAGAAAAGAATCAAACATGGGAATTGGTTCCCAGATTAGTTGATAAGAATGTGATAGGAACGAAGTGGGTGTTTTGGAACAAGTTTAATGAAGATGGTGAAGTTGTGTGAAACAAAGGCAAATTGGTATGTAAAGGCTATTCACAAGTTGGAGGTATTGATTTTGAGGATACTTTTGCTTTGGTATCTAGAATGGAGGTAATCATGATGTTTCTTTCTTTTTCTTCTGACAAGAATTTCAAGGTCTATTAGATCGATGTCAAGTCTTCCTTCTTGAATGGTGATTTAGAGGAAGAGGTATATATTGAGAAATCAAAGGTTTGTAGATATCAAAATATCTAGACATAGTATGAAGACTCAAGAAATCTTTGTATGGACTCAAGAAAGCTCCTAGAGCTTGGTATGATCAATTGGATAAGTAGTTACTTCAACAAGGTTTTAAGAAAGGTACTGTAGATAGTAATATTTACATTAAGGTTGAGGAAGATAAGATTTTGATAGTTGTTGCATATGTTGATGACACCATCTTTGTTGGAGATGATGACATGTGTAAGAGGTTTGCAGAAGAGATGCAAAAAGAGTTTGAGATGTCTATGATTGGTGAGTTGTGTTTATTCCTTAGGATTCACATTGTCCAGCTAGATTATGGTATGTTTATATCTCAAGCTAAGTTTGTTAAAGAGATGTTGAAGAAGTTTAACATGGAGGATTGCAAACCAGTAAGTACCCCTATGGTTACCAGTTGTCACTTGAGCAAGAATGATGAGTCACCTAAGGTTGATTAGAATCTTTATAGGTATATGATTAGAGGATTATTGTACTTGATTACTTCTAGACTTGATACTATGCATACAATATGTTTGGTTGCCAGATATCAAGCTAATCCTAAGAAAACTCTTGAGAAATTAGTGAAAAGAATATTTAGATACTTAAAGGGAACTCCAAATTATGGTCTATGGTATAAGAAGGATGATAAATTTTCTTTAAGTGATTATACTGATGTTGATTGGGCAGGATGTATGGATGACTATAGAAGTACTAGTTGAAGTGCATTTTTCTTCAGATATAGATTGGTCTCTTGGCTCAGTAAAAAGTAGGACTTAGTGTTCTTATCCATACCAGAAGTTGATTATATTGTTCCAACATCTTGCTGCACCTAGGTGCTTTGGATGAAGTAGACTTTGAAGGATGTAAAGGTTGTAAATGATGAACCCTTTCTAATATTGTGTGATAATACTAGTACAATTAACATTTCCAAGAATCCAATTATACATTTGAGGACAAAAAAATTCTATCCGGTATCACTTTCTAAGGGAGTAGGCTACAAAGCAAGGAGTTATAGTGGAGTATGTGCCTACTAAGGATTATATTGCAAACATCTTCACTAAGGCACTTTCAAAGGATACTTTTGAGTATCTTTGTCAAAAGTTAGGGGTTATTGTCCGTCCTTTTTCTAACTAGATGCATAGATGGTGCATCTATCTAGGGGATAAATTCATGTCATATCCTTTTCTCCTAGATTGATGTGTGCTACCTCTCAGGGGGAGCAGGTAGTTGGATGGTTGTTGATGAAAACGGGTTCATATATAGTTGTTTGAAGGAGAAGTGTTGTTGGTCAAAGGGGGAGAATGCACTGATGATTTAAATGATCTTTTTTCCCTTTGTCCTTGATGTCAAAGGGGGAGAATGTGCAGGTGTGTGTTTCCATCAATTCCAAAGGGGGAGATTGTTGGAATTGGTTCTCATTGATCTCAACACTTGGTTAGATTTTTGTGATGCCAAAAATTGATGAGAGTGTTGCATATGTTTGTGAGATTGGTGTTTAACATTAGTTGTCATTGATGCTTGTATCTACACTCAGTTTGTGCTATCATTGGTGCTTTTAGTTGTGGTGCTTTCAATTGTATGTTGTTGATACTCTATGATGATATGTTCATGGTTGGACGGACCATGCCTTGTTTGATGGAAAGTAAAGATGTAATGAGTATGGTTGCTATTGGTAGAGATGATATCATGATGATATATTAAGATGAGGATTAGAAGTAATGTTGAAGTTGGATAGATGTTGTTGATGGTCTCTAATATTTTGTGTGTTCTCTCCTATTGTTCCTAAGAAAGTATGTGTTTCAAGTATGAGCAGTTGGTGTTGTCATTGATCACAACAAGCTTTTGTTTCCATTGATGTCTATTGTTGGGTGATGTTGTTGCAAGAGTGTGACTAGTTGATGTTATCCATGCTTTGATTAGTTACATTATGTTATCATTAGTAAAGCTACTAGTGTCAACCTCTAGTGTTGCTGTGATAAGCTTCTATGATATATGATTGAGTTACTATGTTGCAGTTGGTTTAGTTGTGTTGAGGAAGTGATAAATATGATGAGGATGTGTCTCTAGTGCTTTTGAGAAAATTTGGTAAAAAGGGGAAACAATGAGTTCTAGTGTCTTTCTAGGTTGTAAAGTAGTGTTCTAGTATTGCTCCACATTTCTTCTAGGTCAAATA
>VDFB02252616.1:215698052-215726548 GCA_007258455.2 Sequoia sempervirens | reverse complement strand
GATAATCTTCTATTTTTCCACATGTGCAGAACAAAGAGCTTGATTTTCGATGAAAAACCTACATTCACAAGAAATAAAAAATAAATATAATAATCAAATTTAATTTAATTAAAATTATACTTTTTTGGAAGCTTATAATAAGGAATACATACTTACAAAAGAATAAATTTTAAATGAATTCATTTGATCCCTCAAAGGGTAAATCAAAAGTGGTTTTTTATCAGCATTTTGATAGGTGTAAAGGAGACTATGTTATAGGTATGGTTTAAAACTAGCGGGGTTCTATCCAAGGGGGATTGGTCTAAGGTAGTTTGATCAAACCCTATTCAATTGGAATCCTTTAAATGGAACTTTTCAAAGCTTAAATCATTATATTTTCTAAAAATATGTGATTTCAGCAAAAATCATAATCTCCTGGAAAGTGTAAACCACTATTGTGGAAACACCCTACCTCAAGTAGTTAAGCTTTCTTCCAACATTGATTACAATGGCTCACTTCCAGAGGGCTCACTATTGAGAAAAAGAAAGGCTCATTGTCAAAATAGAAAAGAAGGTAAAGAAGAAGTGTTACATAGAGAAGACTTTCTCAATGCAACAAAGAATCCACCACAATGTCACCAACACTTTTGCAACCTGATTAAAGAATTTTAGGCACCTTCTGCTCACTCCATCCAGTAATCTAGCACATGAAAGATTGCATTGCGCTTCTCAAGTTTACACTCTATAACTCTGCAATTCACATCATAATTGTCTATCTTTGTTACCACACAATCCGTCAACAAATCAACTCATATTTATATCATATTCAACCTTGAAACTTTCTCCAAGTCGGCTATATGAACTCATATTTATATCATATTCAACCTTGAATCTTTCTCCAAGGTCATCTATACACCTAAATGTGCAAAATGAAATTAGGTCAGCAACAAAACATTCCTACAGTGGAAAGAAATGAAGGAGGGAGGACCACAAAACTCTTTAGCTAGGACCCAAATCCATCCTTACATGCCATGCCATGCTTCCACAAACAATGAAGCACCATCACAATTAGTGTACACACAAAGGTTGGTCATTACCCGTGTAAACACCATTAATCTTTTAAGAAGATGCTTTCATTGATCTATCCATAACTCACAGACAAAAAATGCCACTTGAACACATTCTAGAATATTCCATAAACACCTTGAAATCTAACAAACTCCTTTGCAACAACTTTCACTTGAAGAATGTACACCCAATAAACTCATATAACTCTGTCATATATTGTAACTCAAGAAACCATCTTTTGAAGCATCAAACCTCAACCCACCTCGACTGAAGTAAGATAAAAACACCATCAACACACCTTCAAATCTACAAGACTTGAAACAATTATGCGGAGAAATGTGGAGTAGAAACATTTCTCCCAAACGCCTCTGCAATACATAGTTCACACACTAGTGAACACAACTTCTTCTGCATAGAGATCCAGTACACAAAATCTTGAATACAACACCTTTGAACACCTTTTATCAACATATCTGACGTGCATATGTAGATCTTTGACCTAGAAGAAATGTGGAGCAATACTAGAACACTACTCTACAACCTAGAAAGACACTAGAACTCATTGTTTCCCCTTTTTACCAAATTTTCTCAAAAGAACTTGGAAACCAAGCACTAGAGACACATCCTCATCATATTTATCACTTCCTCAACACAACTAAACCAACTGCAACATAGTAACTCAATCATATATCATAGAAGCTTATCACAGCAACACTAGAGGTTGATACTAGTAGCTTTACTAATGATAACATAATGTAACTAATCAAAGCATGGATAACATCAACTAGTCACACTCTTGCAACAACATCACCCAACAATAGACATCAATGGAAACAAAAGCTTTTTGAGAACAATGACAACACCAACTGCTCATACTTGAAACACATACTTTCTTAGGAACAATAGGAGAGAGCACACAAAATATTAGAGACCATCAACAACATCTATCCAACTTCAACATTACTTCTAATCCTCATCTTAATATATCATCATGATATCATCTCTACCAATAGCAACCATACTCATTACATCTTTACTTTCCATCAAACAAGGCATGGTCCATCCAACCATGAACATATCATCATAGAGTATCAACAACATACAATTGAAAGCACCACAACTAAAAGCACCAATGATAGCACAAACTGAGTGTAGATACAAGCATCAATGACAACTAATGTTAAACACCAATCTCACAAACATATGTAACACTCTCATCAATTTTTGGCATCACAAAAATCTAACCAAGTGTTGAGATCAATGACAACCAATTCCAACAATCTCCCCCTTTGGAATTGATGGAAACACACACCTGCACATTCTCCCCCTTTGACATCAAGGACAAAGGGGAAAAAGATCATTTAAATCATCAGTGCATTCTCCCCCTTTGACCAACAACACTTCTCCTTCAAACAACTATATATGAACCCGTTTTCAGCAACAACCATCCAACTACCTACTCCCCCTGAGAGGTAGCACACATCAATCTAGGAGAAAAGGATATGACATGAATTTATCCCCTAGATAGATGCACCATCTATGCATCTAGTTAGAAAAAGGAGGGACAATAACCCCTAACTTTTGACAAAGATACTCAAAAGTATCCTTTGAAAGTGCCTTAGTGAAGATGTCTGCAATATAATCCTTAGTAGGCACATACTCCAATATAACTCCTTGCTTTGTAGCCTACTCCCTTAGAAAGTGATACCGGATAGAATTTTTTTGTCCTCAAATGTATAATTGGATTCTTGGAAATGTTAATTGTACTAGTATTATCACACAATATTAGAAAGGGTTCATCATATACAACCTTTACATCCTTCAAAGTCTGCTTCATCCAAAGCACCTAGGTGCAGCAAGATGTTGGAACAATATAATCAACTTCTGGTATGGATAAGAACACTAAGTCCTACTTTTTACTGAGCCAAGAGACCAATCTATATCCCAAGAAAAATTCACTTCTACTAGTACTTCTATAGTCATCCATATATCCTGCCCAATCAACATCAGTATAATCACTCAAAGAAAATTTATCATCCTTCTTATACCATAGACCATAATTTGGAGTTCCCTTTAAGTATCTAAATATTCTTTTCACTAATTTCTCAAGAGTTTTCTTAGGATTAGCTTGATATCTAGCAACCAAACATATTGTATGCATAGTATCAAGTCTAGAAGTAATCAAGTACAATAATCCTCCAATCATATACCTATAAAGAGTCTAATCATCCTTAGGTGACTCATCATTCTTGCTCAAGTGACAACCGGTAACCATAGGGGTACTTACTGGTTTGGAATCCTCCATGTTAAACTTCTTCAACATCTCTTTAACAAACTTAGCTTGAGATATAAACATACCATAATCTAGCTACACAATGTGAATCCTAAGGAATAAACACAACTCACCAATCATAGACATCTCAAACTCTTTTTGCATCTCTTCTGCAAACCTCTTACACATGTCATCATCTCCAACAAAGATGGTGTCATCAACATATGCAACAACTATCAAAATCTTATCTTCCTCAACCTTAATGTAAATATTACTATCTACAGTACCTTTCTTAAAACCTTGTTGAAGTAACTACTTATCCAATTGATCATACCAAGCTCTAGGAGCTTTCTTGAGTCCATACAAAGATTTCTTGAGTCTTCATACTATGTCTAGATATTTTGATATCTACAAACCTTTGATTTCTCAATATATACCTCTTCCTCTAAATCACCATTCAAGAAGGAAGACTTGACATTGATCTAATAGGCCTTGAAATTCTTGTCAAAAGAAAAAGAAAGAAACATCATGATTACCTCCATTCTGGATACCGAAGCAAAAGTATCCTCAAAATCAATACCTCCAACTTGTGAATAGCCTTTACATACCAATTTTCCTTTGTTTCACACAACTTCACCATCTTCATTAAACTTGTTCCAAAACACCCACTTCGTTCCTATCACATTCTTAACAACTGATCTGGGAACCAATTCCCATGTTTGATTCTTTTCTATCTGATTTAATTCCTCTTTCATTGTCTTTATCCAACCATCATCTTTGCTATCATCTACAAAGTTCTTGGGCTCTACCTTTGACAATAAACATAAATTCACTTGCTCACTTGTTTTTTAAAGCCTTCTCCTGGTCAGCACACCTTCATTCTTATCTCCAATGATCTGATCTATAGAATGGTTCTTATACACATACTTTGTTGGAGTCTTAGGAACCTTTTTTTATTCTTTTTTCTTCACTTCTTTATCTTCTTCTTCTTTTTCTTCAAAGCAGGGAGGCATATCAGATCCACAAACCTCTGGTTCTTGTGAGATCTAACATGAATATTTATCCACTTTAACATTTGTGCTTTCAATCATCTTTCCCAATCTCTTGTTGTAGCATCTATAAATTCCTTTCTCCTGGTTGAGTAAACGAGAAATATTCCTTCATCACACCTTGAATCAAACTTTCCAAGTGCTTCTTCATCTCTTCTGATGTAGCATCTTATAGCAAATATCCTAAAGTATTTAATAGTAGGATTTCTTCCATACCATAGCTCATAAGGGGTCTTAGTGCTATTGACACTCAAATGCACTCTGTTAAGAAAATAGACAATAGTGTGAACTGCTTCCTTCCAATACATATCAAGCATATTGGCATCTTTCAATATAGCCCTAGCCATCTCTTGGAAAATCCTATTCTTCCTTTCCAATACCCCATTCTATTGAGGGGTCCTAGGAGTAGACAGATGTCTCCTAATACCGTTATCTTCACAAAAAAAATTAAATTCATTTGAAGTAAATTCACCTCCTCTAAATTTGAGCTTAGCATCCATTTCATTCTCAACTTTTTCTTTGAAAATATTAAACTTATCAAGGGCTTTTGATTTTTCTCTTAAAAATGTAACCCAAGTCATTCTAGAATAATCGTCAATAAGCAACATGAAAAACCTTTCACCTTGTTGAGTCCTTGTTCTTGTAGGTTCGCCTAGGTAAGTATGGATTAGCTCCAATGGCATTGTAGCAAAGCACTCC
Organism: Sequoia sempervirens; assembly: GCA_007258455.2. Classification (NCBI taxonomy): domain Eukaryota; kingdom Viridiplantae; phylum Streptophyta; class Pinopsida; order Cupressales; family Cupressaceae; genus Sequoia; species Sequoia sempervirens. The sequence continues at coordinate 215,721,481 of VDFB02252616.1, read as the reverse complement.
TTGCTCTTGAAACTTTTCTTTGTTTTCTTTCCCATTTGACACTCCTTGCATAATGTATTTGCAGGCTTAGTTATCTTAGGAATATCTCTTATTGCACGATTAGAGCTTATCTTTACCATATTATCAAAATTGGTGTGTCCCATTCTCTTGTGCCATAGCCAACACTCACTGGATTGAGCTAATAAGCAAATTCTTCCATTTGCATCATACATTAATTTATCCTAACATCATATATTAATCATTAATTTTATCCTAATAAATAGATGCTTTGGGAGGGATATACATGATTATCATCATTAGGTACATACTTATTATCCATATTTCCTAAATGTGATGACGATGTTGACTAATGGAAAAAATGGAAAGTTTCATTTATATGATGATGTAAAAGGGGATTTTTTGACAAGATATATGCTTGCATTTACACACAATAGTCCATAACTCTAGAATTAAAGATTAGGGATAGAAAATACTTTGATTTTAAAAATTTAAATTAAACCATCACATAATTGAGTGAACATGTATTATTATTTAAAATTGAAATTGAAAGGTAAAATCCTTAATTAGTGTAGGACCAAAAATCGGGAAAATAGCAAAAATCATAAATAGCAACAACAAAAACCATTAGATTCAAGCAAACTAATTCAAATCTATCAATGAAGAACAAATAAATGTAAGAAACATGAAAGATCAATCAAATGATATACCTTTCTCACATCAAACATTGAATCACCTCCATTGTCCTTCTCAATTTTTCTTTTTATGCTATTGTTGCTCTTAGATTTGTATGTGTTGACAATTGAAATAAGCTCAAATGAATATGATAGCAAAATATCGAAGATTCATGGTTAGCCTTCAAATGAGAATGAAGGTTGATTTTATAGGAAATGAAAATTTTGATGGACTATCAAGATTTGACGAAGAACTGAAAAGATCAATGGTGGAGAATTGAAGAGAGGAATTGATTGATCAGTTAACTGGTTGCATGATTTTAGTTAACTGGGTGCATGGATTGGTCAATTGTTTGCATGATTTAGTTAAGAGATATGATTGAATTGTTAACTCAGACTAAGTGTTAGTGAACTGGATTGATTGAGCAGTGAACTAAATAGATTGATTAGTGAACTCAAAGTAAGTCTGAGTCAGAAAATAAGTTCAAAATTAATAATTAATTAAATTAATTAATTATTAATGGCATGTGCAAATGGATTAAATAAATAATTTCATTTATTTATGGAGAATGGATAATATTGAGAGGCTAATGGATTAAATAATTAAAATAATTATTTAATTTAGGAAAGGGATAATGGATAATTAATTAAATAATTATAGTTTATTTAATTAATTAGAAGAATAAATATAATTAGTGATGTAATTAAATAAATGAAATTTATTTAATTAATCTGAGAGGAATGGTATTAAGATGAATTAATTAAATATTATCAAATTATTTAATCAATAATGAAATATGAAATTGGTAATTATTAAATAATTGATAATTATTTAATCATATCGATAAGACGAGAATTAGTATAAAAATATCACTTGCAAGCTAGGACAAATTTCAATGTCTACAATTAGCTAGATTCTTCATTTTTTTTACATTACATGAATTGAGAAATAAATTGTTAACTCAATATTGTATGCATGTTGTAATGGATTAAATTTACCATCATAATATTTAAAATGAGGTTCCAATAATCTATTTGGTGAAGGATAAGTCAACATGTCACATGAAAAAGGATAATGAAATAATTTGGTAGTGCCATCTTGTGATTCAATTCTTTGTGCTTAAGTATCAATATATCATTTCTAATTTTCTAATCCTAGCAATGAGGTAGTTCACATAATAAAAATGTCATTCTCAACATTTCTTATAATTGCACATGTATATATTTCATGTCATATGTGATGATGATGGAGGGTGGGAAATATGTAGATCATAAAATAATGACACCTCGTCATCCAAATAAAAATTATGAAATAGTCACATGTTTTTATTCAGCCAAGTAGGTATATCTAAATAATATGTAAGATGAGATGTAGGAGGATGTAATATACAAGTACAAATGTAAAGATATGTCATCAAACAATTAGTTGGATCCAAGGGGGGGTATTTATTAAAAAATTGGTATCCCACAATTAATCGAATCCACTAAGGAAGAGCCACTACAAGGGAAATAATGATAATCGTGAGTAAAAAATAGTCTAGGTCCTATAGTAATTAATCTAGATGTGAGCACATGAAAAAACATGAAAGGATTTATAAGAAACGTGACATGAATTAAACCATTGTAAATATAACTATGAATCAAAATATTACCAAAGGTTATATAACAAAAAATTACTATCATCATATATAGAAGCATACTATAAATATATAAATGGTTTAGTTCATGTAAATTTGAATCTTATTTATCACTAAATGAATCTATAAAATGTGTATTATGAGAATGTTAATCATAAAACACATCATCATACAACAAATATTCATCAACCTTATTATAATAAGATTAAGTATGCTCATCATTTCACATATCATCAACCTATCATGATCCACATGATAGAGAAGGATCATCATGAATGGCATAGGTGGTGATGAAATAATGAAAAGGTGAACACATCATATGGCTAGTGATATAATAAGTATTGGAAGTCTATGCAATTTGTGTTGTCGTTGATTTCAATAGATCTATGTTGTTGCATTGATGTAAATCTTTGGGATGCTTTGATTTGTTGCATTATGTTGTCATTAGTAGTCTCACTGGTGTCAACCTCTAGTGTTGCCTTGATAAGAAAATGTATGGTTGAATTGTTGTAGTGCAATTGGTTTGGTGGTAATGAAAAGTGTTGCATCTGATGAAATGGTGTTTTTGGTACTTGGTTTCTAGGCGCTTTTGAGAAAATTTGAATAGAAGAGGAAACAGTGTGGTAAAGAGTGTTTAATGTAGCAGAGTACTATTTTGGTTCTTTCTTTTCATTTCTTTTGTATTGAAAATATTCTTATGCAGTTCAAATATGTTGATCAGAGATGTTCATAGGTGTTATATCCAAAGTTTCATGTCCTAGATTATTGTGCAAAGAAAGTTGTGTTCACCAGTGTGTGAACTGTGAAAGCACTATTGTCTGGGAGATGGTTTTGCTCTGCATTTCTTCATAGTGTGGCTTCTAGTCTTGAAAAGATAAGGATATGCTTATATTTCTCATATCTATCTCTAGTCTGAGTTGTTCAAATTTTGGTGCTCCATAAGGTTGGATTCATGTGTTATAGTATGTGGAAAGTTAATTGATTATACAGGATGAATGTGTTCTTCAGATGAAAGTTGTTGCAAAGGAATTTATTGGATTTCAAGATGTTGATGGAATATTCTATGTTGTGTTTGATTTTTGTGTGTGGTTTGCAAGTCATATTTGGATAAAAGGAAGTTTGTACTTAAAATTTTAATGGTGTTTACATACGATCAGCCGACCTTGGGTGTTTACACTAATTGTGGATATGCTTTAGTGTTTGTGGAAGTGTGGTGTGGCATGTATATATGGATTTAGGTCTAAAGTAAGGTGTGATGTGGTTCACCTTTATTCCTCTCCACTGTGGGAATGCTTAGTGCCAACCTAATTTTAATTTGCATGGTTAAGGTGCATAGCCAACCTTGTAAATTGTTTTCAAGGTTGCGATGGGTATATATGTGTGTTGTAGTTGATGGAGGATGTATGCATGAAGTGTGTGATGTAAATTTTAATGTGAAGTGTGAAAGTGTGAAGTGTAGTGTGAGCTTCAATGACTAAGACTACTGGAAGCAATGAGCAAATGGTGTTTACATTCTTCAAAGAGAGTGTGTATGTACCAATGGCACAGTGGTGGAAATTTTTTGTTGCTTTGATATGGATTTTTCATTGTAACAATCTTCTTTCTTCATTTCTATAATCTAGAAGTGAGCCATTAGCAGTGTGCCCTTCTTTTCTTTTGGGTAGTGAGCCTATTGTATTCGGTTTTGAAATTACTTTATATTGTGAGCTAATCCTCATCATGGTTTTCCCTTCTTGGGTTTTACACATAAATTTTGTGTTCTTTTGAGTATGGTGCTAATGTGTTGTTATTTGTGCTATTTTCTTTCATGCTAAATTAGTATAACAAATTAAGGTTAATGAGGATCTAAATATTAGTGAGGGTTTGATGTTTTAATGTACAACTAATTCACCCCTGCTCTTAGTTATCTTGTGCATTCAACAATAATTACAATCATAATCATATGTAGGAAAATATATGCATCATTAACACATGATAAACCAATGCTAGGTAGATAAAAATTTCTACCACAAGCCATAAGTTCATCATGAAAATAATATAAAAATGATATAAGTGTAACTAGATTTAAGGGTTTATGGTTTAAGGTTACTAGATTTAAGAGTTTACAATTTACTATTTATGGTTTAGGGTTTTAGTGTAAGGAAAGCAATGGTGTGGAAAATGCCTTCCTAATGCAAAATCCTCAAGAAAGAAGTGCAAAAAACTTTCATTTAACAAGTTACATTTGAGATGCACATTCACATAGCAAAAGGAGAGACAAAATAAATCACACACACAAAGATAACACCAGATATACGTGGGAAAACCCTTACAAGAGAAAAACCCACACACCAAGCAAAGTCACTTTGTATTACAGTAAATCGATTACATACAGAGTTACAGACTTCACTCTTAGATGTTTACTCACAACAGCATCCCCTTGGTCGACCTCACTCACAGACAGTTGTTCACTTCACACTCTCTCACTGTTACAATGCTCGTAAGCATACAATGAATTCAACCAACAACCATTAAGGTTTCATTTAATTTTTTCTCCTTCGCTGACAAGCTTCCTCCATCTCGGGCCGCGCATATCGCCAGCAGCACACATCGAGCCGCCCAGCATTAAATTTTAGTTACAGAGAATATTACTACATTCACACTCTGTCAACCCTCGAGTTAGTTCATGAAATAAATGCAAACATATCGCTAACAGAAAATAAAGCTTTTAGTCAATGATTTTTGATTTACAATAGCGATGTAAAATCAACAAATGAAATTGTGCCATGTGTCAACACACCACTCGTCCATTGCCTTTGACTATCATACCAAACTATCGGTCAATCCTTGTGGTCCCCACCATCTACATAGCATCCAATTCACCACCATATAGCTAACATCGTGCTATCCATGTAGACTAGTCCCACCATCCACTGGTCATGTTGCCCAGTCGAGAGAAACCCAAACTTTACAACCTCCACCGTAGGTTAGAAAACTCTGCAATGTCGTGACAACAAAGAAGATCGCCATGTCAGGAAAAAATTTAACTTCACAACCTTCAGTCGAAGGTTAGGATTTTCCCAAACCTCGCGACAAGCTGATAACATTGTCGCCCAGTCGGGGAAAACCCAAACTTCACAATCTCTATTGAAGGTTAGGAATTTTCTAGATGTCGTGACAAGAAAGGAGATCAGCCAGTTGAGAAGTTAAGAAACTTTTGAACTCCGCGACAAGGGTTCCAAGGTTAGGAAATGCAATGATCTCGTGACCAGCTTGTTGTTACAAACTTTCAAAACCTCGTGACTTAGGTTTCAAGGTTCAAATTTTGGGCGACAGGCCAACAATGAAGACCAAACGAAGGGGGGGGAAATGCCAAGTCTTTAACAAAGGTTCAAGCCAACAAGTTGAGGCACATTTTCCAACAAGATCCCACTTGACGAAGAATTACTGGCTTCCTCCAAACTCAAAATTAATGAAGGTCATAGGTCCCAAGGCCCATCAAACTAACACACCACCTGTACTTGTTTATGCTCATGGGCTTTGTCAATGCATCGACGACATTCTCCAAAGTATCCACCTTTTCCAGGTTAACCTTTCCATCCTCCACCATATCACAAACAAAATGATACTGTACATCAATGTGCTTCATCCTGGCATGGAAAATGGGATTTTTTGCCAAATAAATAGCACTCTAACTATCACAAAAAATCCTAATTTTCCCTACATTAAACCCGATATCTAAACATAAACGCCTAATCCAAACGGCTTCTTTGCAAGCATGTGTTGTCATATATTCTACCTCAATAGTAGATAAAGCGACTACAGCCTACCGCTTGCTCATTGAACTCACTGCTCCACCAAATAACATGAAAATCTATCCACTAGTGGATTTTCTGTTGTCAATGTCCCCTGCCCAATTAGAGTCCACATATGCACAAATGCTAAGAGATCTTTTTGATCCAACCATGTTGCTATGATAACACAAAGCAAACTTTGAGGTACCCTTCAAATATCTGAAAACCTCTTCAGAGCATCCCAATGCGGCCTTTATGGATTAGCCATAAACTGACTAAGAACTCTCAGTGCTTGGGCAATGTCTAGCCTAGTAAAAACCATTGCGTACATTAAACTGCCAATATCACTTGCATACGACACCCTATTCATGTCCTCCATCTCAGTAGGAGACTTCAGACAGTCTCCAATAGATAGCTTCATTCCCTGCAACACTGGAACAACTAGTTGCTTGCAATCAGTCATCCCAAATCTCTCCAAGACAGTGTTGATATACTTACTCTGGCTGAGCCAAAGCTTTCTACTTCCTCTATCCCTTTTTATTTCCATTCCCAGAAAATACCTTGTTGCACCAAGATCTTTCATTTCAAACTTTGCAAACAATTGAGATTTAAGATCAGAAATCATAGTCTTACTATTTCCTATGAACAACATATCATCCACATACAGGGTAATAATAAGCACACGATCATTTTTAGCTTTGTAATAAACACAAGGATCAGATTTTGATCTTGCAAATCCCAATGACAACACATTCTAGGCAATTACTTCAAGCCATATAGAGATTTCTTTAACTTGCGAACTAGGCTTTCTTTACCTTTTTCAATGAAGTGCTCAGGCTGGGACATATAAATTTCTTCTTCCAACTCTCCATGAAGAAACATTGTCTTCACATCCATCTGCTCGATCTCTAAGTCATACGCTATAGCAAGTGGCAAAATAAATCTGATAGATGTCAGCTTAGCTACAAGAGAAAATATTTCTCCATAATCAATTCCCTCCACCTGGGAATAACCTTTCGCGACTAACCGAGCTTTATACTTTTCAACTCTGCCATCCAGACCAGTCTTCTTCTTAAATACACATTTACAGCCAACAGGCTTTCGCCATTCAGGAAAAGGTACCAAATCCTAGGTTTCATTCTTCTTCAATGATGTCATTTCTTCATTCATGGCTTCCAACCAAGAATTTGAATCAGACATATTAATTACCTCTTTCACAGTCCTAGGCTCATCAATGCTAGTAATCAAAGCATAGGCACAGTTCAAATCCAACATAGAAAATCCATACCTATCAGGTTGATGCTTCTCACGTGTAGACCTCCTCATAGGCTAAGGCTAAGGTTGTGGTTCTTCTTCTTCAAAACTCTCAAAGCTACTAGAACTCTCCTTAGTTTTAGGTACACTATGTAGTTCCTCTTTTTCTAGAGTTTGAGGAATTTCAACTACATCATTCTTCTTTTCCTTTTTATTTGTCTCTAACTGTGGATCAGCTATTGAAGGCTTCAGCTCACGAAAGATTACACTTCTTCTATACAAAACCTTCTTAGTAACAGGATTCCAAATCTTGTATCCTTTCACACCAACGCCATAGCCAATGAAGATCCATTTGATAGCCTTGTTCTCCAACTTTGATCTCTTTTCATTCAGAACATATGCATATGCCTCACAACCAAAGACACGATTATGTCTCAAAAATGGATTCCTACCAGACCATGCTTCCAAAGGTGTTTTTTCAACAAGAGTCGAACAACAAGGTGAACGATTTATCAAGTAACATCTTGTGGCCACAGCCTCAGCCCAAAACTTCTACTCCAGACCAACACCACTCAACATAATTCTCGCTCTTTCCATTTGCATCTTGTTTAACCTTTCAACAACTCCATTCTATTGTGGAGTCTAAGGCATAGTCTTATGCCTTTTAATCCCATGGTCTTTGCAGTACCTTTTGAAATCTGCAAAACAGAACTCACCGCCATTATCCATCCTCAAGCATTTGATTTCCCTTCTAGTTTTATTTTCTACCAAGTTTTTAAACTCTTTAAACTAACTGAACACTTTTGATTTACTCTTTAGAAAGTACACAAATTCCCTTCTCAAATAATCATCAATAAAAGAAACATAATATCTAGACTTTGATAATGAAGGAACACTCACTAGACCAAATACATTAGAATGAACATAAGCTAGTATACCAGAAGATTTATGAGGACTCAAATAAAATGAAACGTGATGTTGCTTTCCATAAATGCAATTTTCACAAAAATTGAACTCAAGGTTGCAATCAACAAGCCCTTCAACTAGATTTTTATTCTTCAAGGATTCTAAGCCTTTCTCACCTATGTGACCGAGTCTATGATTCCATAGCATGGTCTTCTCCATTGGGAGTTTCACCTCAAAGGAATTTTCACCCAGAGGAGCTTCATTCTCCTTCTCTACACAAGCAGCTTTGCTTGAATTTACAAAGACATTGTTACATTGAACAGGACATGCATCCAACTTGTACAGATTGCCTATGCATGCACCCTTAGCCAGCACCATTGAGCCTCTAGTCATCTTACAGCATCCACTTGAGAAAGAAAATTACGTGCCAACATCATTTAGCTTACTGACAGAAAGTAGGTTACGAGCCAAACCTGGTATGTGCAGTATGCCATCAATCCCTTTGATTCTTCTGTTATGGAATTGGATTCTGAATCTTCCACAACCAAAAATTTCCAAAGTTGAATCACTTGCCAGGTACACCTTTCCACCAGCATATTTTTCATACTTAGTGAACCAATCTCTATGAGATGTCATGTGAAAAGATGCACCTAAGTCAATCAACCAGACATCATCTGATGCCTAAGTCACAAAGGCTGCAATGAAGGCATCTACATCACTCTGAGAAGAGTCATTGTCTGAAGAGCTATTCTTCTTCTTATTTTTCTCCTCCTTACAATCCTTTCAGATATGACCAGTCTACCAACAGTTCTAGCATTTCACCTTGGACTTCTTCTTACCATGAGACTTTGATCTCCCTTCAGATTTGGATTTAGACTTCTTGTCTTTATTCTTGCCTCTCTCCTTTGATCGACCCCAAACAGCAAGAGCCTCCTTGGCCATCTCAAAATACTTCCTCCACATTTCTTCTGACAGCAGCAAGGCAACCACATCTTCATCTTGAAAGTAGTTGTTGTACTTCCAATAACCATTACCAGATGGTCCCAAGTTTTGGGTAAGGATCATAATAGAAGCATACAACGATCCTCCTCCTCTATCTTCACACCCACAGATGCCAACTAAGCAACAATTATATTAAATGAATTCAGTTGGTGGCTAATCTCACAAAGCTGGTTTACAATTTATGGGAGATTCTAATTTTTGCTGAAATCACATATTTTTAGAAAATATAATGATTTAATCCTTAAAAATTTCCATTTAAATCATTCCAATTGAAGAGAGCTTGATCAAACTATCTTAGATCAAACCCCCTTGGATAGAACCCTGCTAGTTTTAAACCATACCTATAACGAAGTCTCCTTTACACCTATTAAAATGTTGATAAAAAACCATGTTTGATTTACCTTTTGGGGGATCAAATGAATTCATTTAAAACTTATTTTTTGTAAGTATGTATTCCTTATTATAAGCTTCCCAAAAAGTATAATTTTAAATAAATTTAATTTTATTATTATATATATATTATTTCTTATGAATGTAGGTTTTTTCACTGAAAATCAAGCTCTTTGTTCTGTACATGTGGAAAAATAGCAGATTATCAAAAAAAAAATTGAAAAATATGAGTGCACTAGATATTGAAGTCCTTGATCCAACAAAAAAATAATTGAATTTCGATACATACAAAAAAATTTATGCATTATATGGTCACGCTATGTCTAAATTGTAATTGGTTTGACTTTGAAACTTGATTAAAGAAAAAATATTCAATAAAAAACTATCTAACCAAGTCGAAGCAATAGATATCGAAGTTACAAATCTAAGTTCGAAAGAATTAGAATTTTATCCTTCATGGAAAAAAAAATTATGTGTTATACGGTGAGCATCACTTTTTAAAAATGTAGTTTTCTGAAAAAAAAACTAGTTTTTGAGTGAGACGGAAAAAGAAGTGCAATTTGATTCCAAAATTTTTGAAAAATATATATTTATAATCTAAAAACAAAATTTCACGAAACTCTAGTTTGCATCATCTTCAATTTCCTCACGGTTTAGCCACTATAGGTGCCCGAAAGTGAAGATTTAGTTAAAAAAATATGTTTTAGTGTCCAGTTTGGCCAAAAATTATAAACCACTATTGTGGGATCACCCTGGTCTGCTACAGATGCACCTTCTTCCATATTCAAGGAGTACAACTTCTTCCTCAAGAATAACTTATTCACCAGAGACTTTCCCTGATAAATGTCACCAAGTTTCTTCCATAATGAAGATGCAATCTTCTCCTCATGGACATTCAGGAGAACAGAATCGGCCAGACAAAGTCTTATTAGCCCTCTAGATTTTCTATCTGTGAGGTCCCAATATTGTTTCATAATTTGTGCCATAGTTCCAGACACAACAATCCAAAGGTCTCTATCCACCAACAAGTCTTCCATTTTGAGTTTCCACTGCTCAAAATTTCTGCCATTGAACTTTTCAATTTCTACTCTACCTGATGTACTTGCCATCTCAAACTATAAACAAGACAACCAGTTCTTCTTTTGCAAGACTCCCACTAAAATAGGATTAGCACAAAAAACCAACCCTACTTACAAGGATAACACAACTAGCCAGGCTTTGATACCACTTGTAAGGAAAGCAACGGTGTGAAAAATGCCTTCCTAATGCAAAATCCTCAAGAAAGAAATGCAAAAAAAAATCATTTAACAAGTTACATACATTTGAGATGCACATTCACAAAACAAAAGGAGAGACAAAATAAATCACACGCACAGAGATAACACTAGATATACATGGGAAAACCCTTACGAGAGAAAAACCCACACACCAAGCAAAGTCACTTTGTATTACAATAAATCGATTACATACAAACGTATAGACTTCACTCTCAGATGTTAACTCACAGTAGCATACCCTTGGTCGACCTCACTCATAGACAGTCATTCGCTTCACACTCTCACTGTTATAATGCTCGTAAAGCATACAATGAATTCAACCAACAACCATTAGGGTTTCATTTATTTTTTGTTCATTTTCCAACAAGCTTCTTCCATCTTGGGTTGTGCATTTGGGTTGCGCATATCGCCAACAACACACATCGAGCCACCCAACTTTAAATTTTGGTTACAAATAATATTACTACATTCACACTCTGTCAACCTCTGAGTCGGTTCATGCAATAAATGCAAACATATCACTAACAAAAAATAAAGCTTTTGGCCAATTATTGTTGATTTACAACAGCGATGTAAAATCAACTTGAATGAAATCATGCCACGTATTGACACATCACGCGTCCATCACCTTTGACTATCGTACCAAACTGTTGGCCGATCCTTGTAGTCCCCACCATCTATGTAGCATCCAAGTCACCATCGTACAACTAATGTCATCATCCACGTAGACTAGTCCCACCATCCACTAGTCATGTCGCCCAGTCGGGAGAAACCCAAACTTTACAACCTCCACCGTAGGTTAGAAAACTCCAAGATGCCGCAACAACAAAGAAGATCACCATGTCAATAAAAACTTTAACTTCAAAACCTCTAGTTGAAGGTTAGGATTTTCCCAAACCCCACGACAAGCCGATAACATTGTCACCCAGTCGAGGAAAACCCAAACTTCACAACCTCTACTAAAGGTTAGGAATTTCTCGAATGTCGCGACAACAAAGGAGATCGGCCAGTCGAGAAGTTAAGAAACTTTTAAACTCCGTGACAAGGGTTCCAAGGTTAGGAAATGCAGCGATCCCATGACCAGCTTGTTTTCGCTAAGTTACAAACTTTCAGAACCCCGCAACTTAGGTTTCGAGGTTCAAGTTTTGGGAGAAAGGCCGACAATGAAGACCAAACGAAGGGGAAAAAATGCCAAGTCTTTAACAGAGGTTCAAGCCAGCAAGTTGAGGCACATTTTCCAACATTTAGGATTTAGGGTTTAGGGTTTACAATTTAGGGTTTATGGTTGACAGTTTAGGGTTTTAGTTTTTAGGTCTAAGTTAGGTTTTAGTTTTAATTATATCCATTATTTTGATGAATATATTTAGAAATAGGATTTATAAACTATAAAATTCTTCCTAATTACAAAATTTAAAATAACCTAAAATATAAACCATGAAATTTCAAACCCTAAATGTAACATTATATACTTAAATATAAACCCTAATTGCAAACAAAAATTGTTAATATATAGCAAAAAAAGAACAAATACTAACCCGAAGGTTGCTAAAATTGGGTACGCAAAAGGGAGGAGGTGGCAAGCACAGTTTTAAGGTGTAGACGGCTTGCAAACCGAGTACTCATTTTCCTCGGATAACACTTGTTCTGTGGATTCTTGTAGGTAAAAATGAATTGACATTCATTTAAAAAAATAGGTTTTTGAAATGGGTACTCGTTTTATAACAAGTACCTCAAAGCGGAATGGGTACTCATTCGGATTTAGGCTCGGGATCTCATTCCGGTCAGCGTTTTTTTTAGCTGAAACTTCCCCTCTTCATGGTCCCAACTTCTTGCACTTACCCTCAAGATCCTTTGTTAGATTTTCAAGAAGGGTATAATTTTTATCTATATCCTACAAATGTTCATATAAATTATAAATCAATAATTTGTTCCATATTCCCCTATAAAACCTACTAGTATCTCCTTTCTTGTCTAGGCTCTTACCTTACATGAGACTACCCTACCTCTTGTCATATATTTCCAACAAGCTCCTATCAAAAATATGGGTCAACAACTACCTATACATTGGTGTAGCACTCTTGTCTCTCTTTAGTTAGAAAAAAATTAGAACCTTCCCCACAACTCAAAGAATAATATCCCCAAATTCAAAGGTGATGGAAGGGTAAAAATAGATGAGTATATCAATTTAGTTTTTTCTACTAGTGGAGTTTTGTAAGTATAGCATGAATATGTGGTAGTTTTTGTATCTATTGAATCACTAACTATTGTTAAACTTTATATTTAAAAGTGTAGAAGATGAGAATTCCTTGCTAGATCAGTTGACCCAAATGAAAAGGAAAGTACACATGAGCATATGTGAGAATTTATAGTGAATTTTAATAAATTGGAACTAACATGATTAAATAAACAAAAAAAATCCAATTCTCGAAACTAAAATTTCTTCTTAATTATTGCTTAGCCACCTACTGCAATATTTCACCTAAGGAGAGATAGATTTGTTAGTCTCAATTTAGATCAAACCATAGCTATAGATGTAGAATATAACCTCCTCACTATTATAAATTGGAAAAAAGAAATGTGAAAACAACAATCTCTACTACTCGTTTCTCTTCAATGGATCCCATGGTTTAAAATCTACCAAACGACTTAATTACATTGAAGAAACAAATTCCCCAAATATAATAAAAATAATAGCCCTTTTATCAAGGTAACAAGAGTGTTGATAGAAAAGTCTAAAATATCTCCAACTCATATAGTATTTTCCATAAATACATGATTTAGGTAGTCTAATTATTCTAGACTCTAAACATTGTCAACAAATTTCAACTCATCCACAAATAGAGGGAGAGGACTTATTTCTATTCTAAACAAAACATAAATATGAAACTAATCATGTACATGTGTACAATTATCATAGTCTTGTTATAACTCTTCATCATAAAGAAGATATTTATAAATGAAAACATGCAAAACATAGCATAATCCATATTTATGAGCCACAATTTGATGTTTTCATAAATTCCTTCTTATCTTCGTAGATATCTTCATTGTTAGTGACAAAATCAGTAATAAAGAGAATAATTTATAATTAAACCACTCCCATGGTACTCAGTTGCCTCTTTCTTCAATTGTGAGCTACTATGTCCTTTGTTGTAGATGAACACTCCCTTGGTTGTGGGTTGACAGGTGACTTTTGCTGCAAGTGACTGGTCCTTTGCTACACAAGGGTTAGTTTCTCTCAACAGTATCTCCACATCATAAATTACCATAACTAACATTAAACACTATCATATTTTATAAATATGCATAAATCCACACAACCATTCAACAATATACCATGTGTCATCTGCAATGCTTTAATACTTAAGATAAGAAAGAAAGTATGGATAATGGCTTGGGAATGTTTAAAAATGTCATGAGAAATATGAAACTTAAAACAAGAAAATAAGTATAATTTCTAAGCTCATCACACCCCCCCAACTAAGAATTTTGCTTGTCCACAAGAAAATAAGGGTCTCAAATTGTACTGAAGTACATAGCAATTCTATAGTCCACTAGAAGTAACTCTCTCCTCTTGTTTCAAATAAAATCATTTTTTCTCAATCAATCGCCCTCCCATTTTGTTTTTTCTATTATTTATAATTATTCTCTTCTTCCTAACCAAAGTGGAATTAGATATAGGAGAAGAGGAGGATGAAATACCAAGGGAAGCTAGGTGATCTTATGCTCAAAGGATGCCCCAATATACCTTTGTGCCAAAGTGATTGATGCTAATAAATTGAAAAGAAAATGGGATTCTTTTCTTTTTAGTTCCTATGTCAATTCGTTTCCTCTGTCATGTGAAAAATTCAATGCCACCCTACATGTTACAACTAATTCTTTGAATCTTTTATAATATTTAGCTCTACATTCTAGAATATTTTTCTCTACTTTTAGTTGTCTATCAATTCAATCCATTCTACCACCACTTGGTTAAGGGCTTCTAATCTGATTTTGAGGGGAATTGATTTTTCCCTTTCATGATATTGTTGTTGCAAGAGGCCTCTATGATGTTAATTTTGTGTAAATGATGATAATGCCTTCAAGTGAACATCTCCAATAAAAATCAATGGGTTCCAAGTGGTGTCATTTGGGATAGCCAACTCATGCAAATAAAATTTAGATAATTGGTTTTGCATCTTTGGGGTGGCTCTTTGGTAAGTTGAAATAACTTAAGTGTGGACAAGGAGACATGGAGGTCACTATACAATTGGTTGAATTGAAAACTTAAATATTGTTCTTGCAAAAATAGGGCATATACCCTTGCAAGAGGTGTACACCTCATAATTTGTATTGTCATTTCATCCATTTGATCGGTTTTGAGCACCAATATTTTGATTTATGCATTCTTTTCCTCAATTTTTCTTTCATGATTTTTTATTATTTATTTCTTCTCATTATTCTAATCACATTTCATTTGATCAATTTCCAATATTTGATCCCACAATATTTGATCCCACAGCTTTAATCCAAGGTGTTGTTCCTTCCCCACACACCCTATTCCAAATAGGGACCCCCTCTTTTTCCCATCCCGTTTTCTCTTAAGAGAAAGGTCCTCAAAATTTTGATTTTATCATCTCCCTTGAGTGCTTCCAAGTTTTTAATTTCTAATTAGCATATGGATTAATTCTTTACAACAATTGGCTAGGTTGATCATCTTTTTGGATGCCTTACTTGGGTGATTTTATGTTAGATTGGATTCAGCCCCGGGAATTCTCAAACTTACAGAATTATGCAATCTTTGAAATTAGCGAAGATTATACTTTTTGTAGAATTCGCCACTCTAAGAATTCCCCAAATCTGCGCTTCCTCAAAATCCCCGAAAAACTCGTTCACTGAGATAAAGTTTCAAATGATCACTTGATTTGGCATGACAGCTATGCTGTTAGCAACATTAATGGCTACAGTACAAGGAGAAAAAAACCAATACCATCACATTCATTCCTCATTCTTCTCGTTTGCAAACTCAAGATTGAGCAAGAGCGCAACCTAGGGCATCCGATTAAGCACAGAGGAGTGTGATTTGCAACATCCAGATGAGGTTTCAAGGCAGATTCAGGTTTATTCATCACACTATAGCCCAAAGGTCAGTAAAACTATCATTGCATTGGTTTGAAATGATATCATTTTCACTAAATTGGGAAATTTGAGCTAGGAATCACGTAGGGTTTTGTGTAATAACTTTAAGCACGTAACAAACACTCTTGCATTACTTATCTGAAGTGTATGTTGTATGTTGGTTGGCATGACGTCGTTTTTGGTCATGGCATCTTCATTGAGGTTGTTTTTCTTGAATCTTCAAAGTTGTAGATTAAATATTTGGGTTTTGTATGAACTTACATTTCTTGTTTTAAGATTTTAGTGGTTTAAATTGCTTACCGTCGAGAATGAATGATTGTTTAGTATGATTTTAGTGGTTTAAATTGCTTACCGTCGAGTATGAATGATTGTTTAGTATGATTTTAATGGTGAATATACTAAACCTTGCATTTGCAGTTGAAGCAATGAAACTAGGGTTCATGCATCACTTTATATTCACATGATTTTGATTTTTATCTATATCCTATAAATGTTCATATAAATTATAAATCAATAATTTATGTCGTATTCCCCTATAAGACCTACTAATATCTCCTCTCTTTTCCAAACTCTTACCTTACATGACACTACCCTACCTCTTGTCATATATTTCCAACAAGCTCCTATCCAAAATATGGATCAACAACTACCTATACATTGGTGTGTCACTCTTGTCTCTTTTTAGTTAGGAAAAAATTTAGAACCTTCCCCACAACTCAAAGAATAATATCCCCAAATTCATTTATTTTTGTTTTGTGTTCTTTATTCTTGGTTTGGTTCTTAATGGTTTGATTTTAAGTTTTCTTTATTGCTCCTTGTTTTTTGTTCTTTTATTTTATTAATTTTACTTTTTGCATTTTTTTCCTCTAATTTGTATTGTTCTTTAGTCTTTCCAGTTTTCTTTTATTATTTATTCCCTTCCTTTGATTCTCAGGTTTAGGTTCCCTTTTATTTATCTCCACTTTGTGTTGTTTTCCTTTATGTTATTTTACGGAAAGCTTTCTTTATTAATGATCTTGTTTGATTTTATTTACTTTTCTTCTTTGAACGTACCCCTGATTTTATTTTCTTCTTTAATGGCATGGGAGATCGTGATTTTAATGTTCATGACTTTGAAAGACTTTATTTTGTTTCTCCTTTTAGTTTTGATGAGGTTTCTTCATTGATCCCTTTTGCCTTTGTTCTTCCTTTCTTTTTATTTCGGTCTCTTTTTGATCTTTTATTTATTTTTCTGTGACCTTGATGATGTTTTAGTTTGTGTTTCCTTTGAAGACTTTATTTCCTGATCCATTCTTTCTTTTTTGTTTTTTATTTTTAGTTATTTTTTTCCTTTATTTTAATTTGGTCCTCAATTTGTGTGTCCCCTTCACAACTCTCTCTTCTCTCATTTTTATCCTATCTAAGTCTGCAATTAACCATTTTTTCTCCTCTTGCTCTCTTTCATCTTGATGATGGATCACAGAGTGTGATCCGAAACGTAATACTAAAGACTTTCTACACAATCTAATCTATAAATAATATCTAAACTACAATATGGATTGTGGAAACTTGGTATCATTAAAAGGGTAAAAATAGATGAGTATATCAATGTAGTTTTTTCTACTAGTAGGGTTTTGTAAGTATAGCTCATGAATATGTGGTAGTTTGTGTATCTAGTGAATCACCAACTATTGTTAAACTTTATATTTAAAAGTGTAGAAGATGAGAATTCCTTGCTAGATCAATTGACCCAAATGAAAAAGGAAATTATTCATGAGAATATGTGAGAATTTACAATTCATGAAGTTTAATAAATTGGAACTAACATGATTAAATAAACAAAAAACATCTAATTCTTGAAACTAAAATTTCTTCTTAATTATTGCTTAGCCACCTATTATAATATTTCACCTAAGGAGAGATAGATTTGTTAGTCTCAATGTAGATCAAACCATAGCTATAGATGTAGAATATAACCTCCTCACTATTAAAAATTAGAAAAAAAGAAATGCAAAAACAACAATCTTTACTACTCATTTTTCTTCAATGGATCCCATGGTTTAAAATCTACCATATGACTTAATTTCGTTGAAGAAACAAACTCCCCAAATATATTTTTTATCAAGGTATTCCAAGAAGCAATTATGTTCCTTTCAATAACAATAATAAGCTTACATGATTAACACATCCTACACAAATAATTGTTATTGAAGCATCATCCATCAATATTCATTCCAATAATGATATGTGTGACTTCCACCTCATAATATGTCATGATGTGGTTTCATCCCCTAAAGTGAATAGATTCATGCAAATGAGCAAGTAAAGAATTAATTAAATGAATTACCACTTTGGAAGAAAATCCTTAAATATATGTTGACTCTTGTATTAGCTAAACGTAGAATATGAATATAATAATGGAGAATATTTATCTTCAATCTAATAATTGATATTATATTATATTTACTATAGGCTAGCAACAAAAGGTTGATAGAGTTAATGGTTGTCAAAATAAAGGTATTGTTGAAAAGAAAGAAACCAACACTCCATGGTCCAAGGCAAGATAAAAGTTACCAAAGTGTATCCTTATAATAATGAACATCCTTGAACCAATAATCCATCCACCTCTACACCTCTAACTAGTATGAATAAATCAAATATAGATACTTGACCAAGTATTTCATATATTTTAAAAATATTGATTGTATATCTAATTATTTTGATATTATAAAAAGAAAAAATAGATATCTTAGGGCTTAAATAGAAAAAATTTCTTCAATGTGAATTGTATTCTTTATGGTGATAAGGGTTTGAAATCCAATCCCCTTACGATTAGGTCATCCAATAGGATGTCTAGAGGAGATACAATGTTGAACTAGAATTTTTTAGTGAGGGCATAGATAGTCCATTTGACACATAGTGCCTAACCTTATCATTATGTGGATAAAATCCCCAACCCTCTAGATTCACAAGGGAGAAAACATAATTCCCAAGAGACCCTATGGTTCTCTAAGGAAGCCCAACAAAAATATTGAAGAATAAATTTTACAACTTCATGCAAGAGGCCTTAAAAGGAGCCCAACATGAAGACTAATAAAAATGGGTAGCCACAAGAATCTTAAAACAAACATAAAATTTATTTGTTAAAGAGAGGGGTTTTTTTATCTAGTATGCAATTTTTTTTAATTCTAAACATAAGTTTCTTCCATAAAGATACTTGAGAAGCTTGGAAATTAAAGGGAATGCCCAGGAATCTAAAAAAAATTATATGGTCAATCTATTTCTAGTTGAAGGCATGTAGCCAAGAGAGTGCAAGGAGAAAGGGTTGTTTGTAACACTAATTCTCGTGTCATTGAATGGCCAAACCAACGTATTTACAAAAAATATACAAACATTTGAGGGTTTTTAATATTTTTCTCCTCTTTAATGAGAGTGAGGAATGATTCATTTAGCAAAGTGGTCATTAACAAGTTGAATTGATTAATTGAGCAAGGAAATACCTTTGAACAACCCTTGAGACACATAGTGGGCTAAGAGGTAGCCAAAGGATTCAGTTGCAAGCACATAGAGTTAAGGGGCCAATGGATACCCTTGTTGAATAGAGAGAAAGATTTCAAATTCACTAAATTTGTGATCATTGCTGGTGATCTAGGTAAAGGCATCAACAAAGAGCATGCTAATAGATTAGATGAAATGGGGCCAACATATCTAAGCTTGAAGCATGGCCACAATGAAAGGTCGTTCAATATAATCATATGCCATGGAAAAATATAATTTTTTTTAGGAATTTACAACCTTCTATGGAGAATGTCAATCCTATTCATTCCTTCCAAGACCATAATGATATTATCCAAGATATATCTAGATTCACTAAAATGAGTTTGCTCTAGCTCCATAATCTATTGAGGGAGATGATGCACCTTCAAATCCAAAGCTTTGGTGATGATCTTGTATGACACATTGAGTAGAGTGATTGGACCTCTAATTAAAACATCTTCTAGATCTCTAAACTTAGTTATGAACTTGGTGTCTCCTTTATTAATGACTTTCCCTAAGGGCTTGGAATGGAAAGATGGTAGATAAAATTTATTCAAGTACTCACACAAACAATCCCAAAGGGCCTTGTATAACTCACAAGGGAAGTCATCAAACCCAAGAACCTTGTCATTGGCCATGGTATGAAAAACGTTCATGAGATCAGAAATGGAGATAAAATGAACATAGAAGGCTTGTTTAGAGGACAAAATCCAACAAGGAACAACCTAGAGGAATTCTTAGAGGGCATGGTCTCATTCAAGAGATTTTTTTCTAGGCTATGAAAACTTGCATATAGTGCTTGAAAAAATCGTAGAGAATATTCAATAACTCTTTGAGGACAACTTGAAGATCTTTAATGTGTTTGATTTTATGAGATGTGTGATGAGATTTGGGAGTTTAAAAAATATTTAGAAGCTCTATATCCCACTTTAAGCCAATGGAGTCTAACCTTGATATAAGCACCTCTAGAAAAATGATTATTTTGATGTCTTAGCTTCATCATGCCCTAACCTACAAATTAGGAGAGAAGAGATCAAATTTAAAAACTAGAATTTCCTTGTAGATAGTTGAGGTGGTGGCCTCATATGCACAATGTCAAAAACTTCTCAATTGACAACCATATATGTGGAGGAAGCGGGATGTATGTCGAATTGGCTCCATTCCACCAAGCAATCCAACTAGTTGGTTTAAAACTGGGTTGGGTTTCAAGGATTCATATCTTCCTCATATGATCCAATGATGGTTGATGACTCAACATATAAGTATTTAAAAAATTAAGTTTTACAACTCTGAGGAGGCCCCACTTGTCATTGATCTTTGAATTGGATGGGAAAATGATCTGACAAGATGACGTCTGGAAACAACTCCATCTGGAGTGAAAAGCAACTAGTGAAGGGGATAAAATATTATGCAAAAATCGTCACATGATTGAGACGTTTAAAGACTCTATCAGAGCTATCCCAAAAGTTACACCATGTATGCCAATAAGACTAGTTACGGTAATAGCCCAAGTTTAGATCGAAAAGGCCCAATTTATTATGCATGCAATACCACATCTCTCACTTGACAAATATTCAATGTAAGGGAAATGTCTCATCCTTATCATACACCATCTCAACCATATTAAAATCCTTGCATATTACCCAAGTGGTGGCAGGTATTGAATCAACAATCTATCGCCACAAAAGAGATATCTCAACAACATCATTAGAAGCATAAACATTTATGATTCCAAAATTGTCAATTTTTAAAAGAATCTAGACTATATGATCAGTGGGCCCATAACCATTGTTGACAACATGTGTAAGCCGCCTAAGAGAGAGAAAGATGACAACACCTTCATGCCCAACATTATGATTGTTGTGGAACACAATACTGGTAGGCCATATGACACAGCATGATCTTCACTTCTTGTAAATAAAATGTAGTGCATCTAGATTTGATTGCTTTTGGTGAGTATCCCACATGGAATACTTCTTGGAGAGGTAAATGAGACCTTAGATATTCCAGGATAAAAAAATTTAGGGGTGAGAGTCGAGGAGCATGTCATTGCTATCCAAATCTTAGAGAGTGGGATAATAATTTTATAGAAACTTTGAGGAGAAGGAACCTTACTCAATGTTGGGATATGAAATCCTTCATTTCTTAGTAGCATATTCTCCCTCCTCCAAGCACCTAGAAGGGTTTCTAGACCATCACAAATTATTTGGTCATGAGGGAGAGTGGACAAAAATTTGGGTGTGAAGATAAAATTGACACTAGTTGTGATGTCAAAGGAAACCTCAGTTTTGAGGATGGCTCACTCAAGAGTGGCACAACCTCTTTCCCCTTATTAGAAGGGTGTGAAACAACTTCTCATTGCACCTTAGCAATGGAAAAATATGAAGAGGATTATGTTTTATTTTTTACCTTGATAGTGTTGGCATTTTTGTCTTTATTATATGAAATTGTACTCCATTTTTCTTCATATTTCAAGACGAGAGCCTCTATAGATCAAGGAACCTTAGATAATTGGAGAGGCAATTTGACTCAAGGAGCTACCAAAGGATGATCCTTAATTTTATGTTCAATGGATTGACACTGAAAACAAGTGTTAGGAAAATTAAGGTAAAGTACTTGCTAGGTGTGACAAAGGTTGTTGATCTGAATGTCAACTAATTCTTTCAAATTTTTGGATAAATCAATCTCAAAGAAAACATATGTTTACAAGTGAACTTGATAAAACCTATCAAACTCCACACAAATAACCTTTCCCAGAGAGGAAGCAAAGGGATGTAGAAAGATCCAACAAGAAAGGGGCGGACCAAAAAATTTAAGGAAAACTGGCACATGGAGTTTCTTTTCATCTAAGAATGTGAAGTCTCAATTTTAGGGTTGAAAGACCAACAAGGACAAGAATACATACCAATAGTCATGCTTGAGGATAACCTCAACATGGTTGGCTTCAAAAAAATGAAAAAGAAAGAACCCCTTAGTGAGGTTCTGGACAACATCAAGTCAAACCCCATGCAAAACCTAGCACTTGTTGACCATTCCTAGAGTGTTATTTCAAGGGGAGTTCTCCCCACAAAATACCTTATTAAAGTGAAATGCTCAAAACATTTATAAGAAGTATCAAACCCACTTGGATAGGTAAAACCACATCTATTGGAGATTCAAAATGCATACATCATGAAATACCTTGGAGATAAATTTTTGAGAATACTTGCTCAGAGGAGCCATTTTGTAAAGCAACCAAACTGTCAACACCAACATGAACTATTGGGTTGAAGTTGTTTGAGGCCATATAAAGGAAAAAACTAAAAAAGACCACAATAAATGTGAAAGAATAAAGATTTTCCTATGCCAAAGGCATGGAGTGACATAAGGGAAGTCAAGAAATACAGAAAAACACAAACCCTAATAGAGCACAACACAACCAACTTTTGTTTCAACTCTTATCAGACAAAAAATCAAAAAAGGGAGCTTTAAATGCAACACGAGAATTAATTTATAAATAAAGAATACATTATCAAAAGAAATATCTAAGAATACAAATATAATATTAATAAATTAAAAATAAATTAAAAAAATAGTTAATTAATAAGAACATCTAAAGGGGTTATGGAATAGTTAATAGATACAAATATTTACAATAATAAGTGTTTTTTTTAGTGAGGAGCATTAGAAATACACATTAATGGTCGAGATTAAAAGAACTCCATCAAACAGATCTTAACCATATAATTTACATCATGTTACAATAAATTGATATTTGTGATATATGAAAAAAATACCTTGCATTTATTAGATTTTTTAAATAATCTTCTTTAAGTAGTCATAAATCATGAGAATCGATAAGATCTTGAGTTTATATTTATTTCTTTATTCAATTACCTTTTTGAG
>VDFB02252616.1:215667245-215697952 GCA_007258455.2 Sequoia sempervirens | reverse complement strand
CCCCTCTCTCTAAAAATTCTATCCCTCCTACCCACCCTCCTTCTTGAGCTCCTCTACCCTTAACCCTTAAACCCTAGGACCCCCTACCCTTTATCTCTCTCCCACTCACCCCCCTCTCTCTCTAAAGGATTAAATTTGATGGTTGAATTTACCTATCAACAATTTTTTTAATTACGGTTATCTATTGAAGGGTGGCCTTAAAACATTATGATATACCTTAGTGTATGTAAAATTATATATAAATCAAACATATATATAATTATAATTCTATATAAATTTTCACAGTTTATACAAAATATCTCCTTTTACAATCTTCTTAAAATTTTGATTGTATTTTATAGAAAAAATCTTTAAATACGGTCATAGGGCCATCAAATTTAAGTTATGATTTAAAAATAATATAAATAATAATATGTATATTAATATTAAAAATAGGGGGTTCGACCGAACATTCTTGGAATGTTCGGTTGAACCCATTTAATTTCTTTTTTTAAATGCATGGATTGGTGGTTCGGCCGAACATGGGTTCAGCCGAACCCATGCTCGACCGAACCATTCCAATATGTTCGGCCGAACACTAGTTTAGACGAACCCCCTTTTTTTCACCCTTCCTTCCTAAGGCACCAGAATTGTTGAAAATTTTGCGTTTCGAAGCTCGATTTGAGAATGAAAATGGAGAAGATCTCAAAAACCCAACTGGTATCGGGTTCCCCTCAAAACGAGCTATCCAACGAATATAATTTTAGTATGTTTTGATTATATTATCTATCTGTTTTTTAAGTTTTATTAAATATAGGTTTTTCACTAAAAACAAAACTTTCTATTCTGCACAAGTGGAAAAATAGAAGATTATAAAAAAAAAATTAAAAATATGAGTGCACCAGATATTGGAGTCCTTGATCCAACAAAAAAAATTTTACGATACATACGGTAAAAGTTATCGTTATCACGATCGTGTTATGTCACGTTATGAGAATTGATTTGACTTTTAAAACTTGATTAAAGAAAAATATTCCAATAAAACTATCTAATAGTGGAAGCACTAGATATCAGGAGTTACAAATCTAAATTTGAAAGAATTGGAATTTTATCTTTCAAGGAAAAAAAGTTATGCGTTATACGGTGTGTGTCACTTTTTAAAAATGTTTTTTGAAAAACACAAATTTTTCGTGGGAGATGGAAAAAGAAGTGCAATCTAATTCCAAAAAAATTGAAAAAAATATTTTTAGAATCTACAGACAAAATATGACAAGACTCTAGTTTGCATCATCTTCAAATTCTTTACGGTTTAATTGCTATAGGTGCCCGAATGCAGAGATTGTGTTAAAAAAAAGAATATCAGTGTCCAGTTTGGCCAAAAAGTGTAAACCACTATTGTGGGATCACCCACAACCAAAAATTTCCAGAGTTGAATCACTTGCTAGGTACACCTTTCCACCAGCATATTTTTCATACTTAGTGAACCAATCTCTATGCTATGTCATGTGAAAAGATGCACCTGAGTCAATCAACCAGACATCATCTGATGCCTAAGTCACAAAGGCTGCAATGAAGGCATTTGCATCACTCTGAGAAGAGTCATTTTCTGAAGAGCTATTCTTCTTCTTATTTTTCTCCTCCTTACAATCCTTTCGGATATGACCAGTCTACCAACAGTTCCAGCATTTCACCTTGGACTTCTTCTTACCATGAGACTTTGATCTCCCTTCAGATTTGGATTTAGACTTCTTGTCTTTATTCTTGCCTCTCTCCTTTGATCAACCCCAAACAGCAAGAGCCTCCTTGGCCATCTCAAAAGACTTCCTCCGCATTTCTTTTGATAGTAGCAAGGCAACCACATCTTCATCTTGAAAGTAGTTGTTGTACTTCCAATAACCATTACCAGATGGTCCCAAGTTTCGGGTAAGGATCATAATAGAAGCATACAACGATCCTCCTTCTCTATCTTCACACCCACAGATGCCAACTAAGCAACAATTATATTAAATGAATTTAGTTGGTGGCTGATCCCACAAAGCTGGTTTACAATTTATGGGAGATTCTAATTTTTGCTGAAATCACATATTTTTAGAAAATATAATGATTTAATCCTTAAAAATTTCCGTTTAAATCATTCCAATTGAAGAGAGCTTGATCAAACTACCTTAGATCAAACCCCCTTGGATAGAACCCCGCTAGTTTTAAACCATACCTATAACGAAGTCTCATTTACACCTATTAAAATGTTGATAAAAAACCATGTTTGATTTACCTTTTGGGGGATCAAATGAATTCATTTAAAACTTATTTTTTGTAAGTATGTATTCCTTATTATAAACTTCCCAAAAAGTATAATTTTAAATAAATTTAATTTTATTATTATATATATATATATTATTTCTTGTGAATGTAGGTTTTTTCACTGAAAATCAAGCTCTTTGTTCTGTACATGTGGAAAAATAGCAGATTATCAAAAAAAAAAATTGAAAAATATGAGTGCAGATATTGAAGTCCTTGATCCAACAAAAAATAATTGAATTTCGATACATACAAAAAAATTTATGCATTATATGGTCGCGCTATGTCTGAATTGTAATTGGTTTGACTTTGAAACTTGATTAAAGAAAAAATATTCAATAAAAAACTATCTAACCAAGTCGAAGCAATAGATATCGAAGTTAAAAATCTAAGTTCGAAAGAATTAGAATTTTATCCTTCATGGAAAAAAAATTATGTGTTATACGGTAGCGTCACTTTTTAAAAATGTAGTTTTCTGAAAAAAAAACTAGTTTTTGAGGAGACGGAAAAAGAAGTGCAATCTGATTCCAAAATTTTGAAAAATATATATTTATAATCTACAAACAAAATTTCACGAAACTCTAGTTTGCATCATCTTCAATTTCCTCACGGTTTAGCCACTATAGGTGCCCGAAAGTGAAGATTTAGTTAAAAAAATATGTTTTAGTGTCCAGTTTGGCCAAAAATTATAAACCACTATTGTGGGATCACCCTGGTCTGCTACAGATGCACCTTCTTCCATATTCAAGGAGTACAACTTCTTCCTCAAGAATAACTTATTCACCAGAGACTTTCCCTGATAAATGTCACCAAGTTTCTTCCATAATGAAGATACAATCTTCTCCTCATGGACATTCAGGAGAACAGAATCGGCCAAACAAAGTCTTATTAGCCCTCTAGATTTTCTATCTGTGAGGTCCCAATATTGTTTCATAATTTGTGCCATAGTTCCAGACACAACAATCCAAAGGTCTCTATCCACCAACAAGTCTTCCATTTTGAGTTTCCACTGCTCAAAATTTTTTCCATTGAACTTTTCAATTTCGACTCTACCTGATGTACTTGCCATCTCAAACTATAAACAAGACAACCAGTTCTTCTTTTGCAAGACTCCCACTAAAATAGGATTAGCACAAAAAACCAACCCTACTTACAAGGATAACACAACTAGCTAGGCTTTGATACCACTTGTAAGGAAAGCAACGGTGTGAAAAATGCCTTCCTAATGCAAAATCCTCAAGAAAGAAATGCAAAAAAATTTCATTTAACAAGTTACATACATTTGAGATGCACATCCACAAAACAAAAGGAGAGACAAAATAAATCACACACATAGAGATAACACTAGATATACATGGGAAAACCCTTACGAGAGAAAAACCCACACACCAAGCAAAGTCACTTTGTATTACAATAAATCGATTACATACAGATGTATAGACTTCACTCTCATATGTTAACTCACAGTAGCATACCCTTGGTCGACCTCACTCATAGACAGTCATTCGCTTCACACTCTCACTGTTACAATGCTCATAAAGCATACAATGAATTCAACCAACAACCATTAGGGTTTCATTTAATTTTTGTTCCTTTGCCAACAAGCTTCTTCCATCTTGGGTTGTGCATTTGGGTTGCGCATATCGCCAACAGCACACATCGAGCCACCCAACTTTAAATTTTGGTTACAAATAATATTACTACATTCACACTCTATCAACCCCTGAGTCAATTCATGCAATAAATGCAAACATATCACTAACAAAAAATAAAGCTTTTGGCCAATTATTGTTGATTTACAACAGCGATGTAAAATCAACAAATGAAATCATGCCACATATTGACACATCACGTGTCCATCGCCTTTGACTATCGTACCAAATTGTTGGCCGATCCTTGTAGTCCCCACCATCTATGTAGCATCCAAGTCACCATCATACAACTAATGTCATCATCCACTCAGACTGGTCCCACCATCCACTAGTCATGTCACCCAGTTGGGAGAAACCCAAACTTTACAACCTCCACCGTAGGTTAGAAAACTCCAAGATGCCGCAACAACAAAGAAGATCACCATGTCAATAAAAACTTTAACTTCAAAACCTCTAGTCGAAGGTTAGGATTTTCCCAAACCCCACAACAAGCCGATAACATTGTCACCCAGTCGAGGAAAACCCAAACTTCACAACCTCTGCTAAAGGTTAGGAATTTCTCAAATGTCGTGACAACAAAGCAGATCGGCCAGTCGAGAAGTTAAGAAACTTTTAAACTCCGCGACAAGGGTTCCAAGGATAGGAAATACAGCGATCCCATGACCAGCTTGTTTTCTCTAAGTTACAAACTTTCAGAACCCCGCAACTTAGGTTTCGAGGTTCAAGTTTTGGGAGAAAGGCCGACAATGAAGACCAAACGAAGGGGAAAAAATGCCAAGTCTTTAACAGAGGTTCAAGCCAGCAAGTTGAGGCACATTTTCCAACATTTAGGATTTAGGGTTTATGGTTTACAATTTAGGGTTTATGGTTGATAGTTTAGGGTTTTAGTTTTTAGGTCTAAGTTAGGTTTTAGTTTTAATTATATCCATTATTTTGATGAATATATTTAGAAATAGGATTTATAAACTATAAAATTCTTCCTAATTACTAAATTTAAAATAACCTAAAATATAAACCATGAAATTTCAAACCCTAAATGTAACATTATATACTTAAATATAAACCCTAATTGCAAACAAAAATTGTTAATATATAGCAAAAAAAGAACAAATACTAACCCTAAGGTCGCTAAAATTGGGTACATGAAAGGGAGGAGGTGCAAGCACAGTTTTAAGGTGTAGACAGCTTGCAAACCGAGTACTCATTTTCCTCAGATAACACTTGGTCTGTGGATTCTTGTAGGTAAAAATGAATTGACAGTCATTTAAAAAAATAGGTTTTTGAAATAGGTACTCATTTTATAACAAGTACCTCAAAGCGGAATGGGTACTCATTCGGATTTAGGCTCGGGATCTCATTCCGGTCAGCATTTTTTTAGCTGAAACTTCCCCTCTTCATGGTCCCAACTTCTTGCACTTACCCTCAAGATCCTTTGTTAGATTTTCAAGAAGGGTATAATTTTTATCTATATCCTACAAATGTTCATATAAATTATAAATCAATAATTTGTTCCATATTCCCCTATAAAACCTACTAGTATCTCCTTTCTTGTCTAGGCTCTTACCTTACATGAGACTACCCTACCTCTTGTCATATATTTCCAACAAGCTCCTATCAAAAATATGGGTCAACAACTACCTATACATTGGTGTATCACTCTTGTCTCTCTTTAGTTAGAAAAAAATTAGAACCTTCCCCACAACTCAAAGAATAATATGCCCAAATTCAAACGTGATGGAAGGGTAAAAATAGATGAGTATATCAATTTAGTTTTTTCTACTAGTGGAGTTTTGTAAGTATAGCATGAATATGTGGTAGTTTTTGTATCTATTGAATCACTAACTATTGTTAAACTTTATATTTAAAAGTGTAGAAGATGAGAATTCCTTGCTAGATCAGTTGACCCAAATGAAAAGGAAAGTACACATGAACATATGTGAGAATTTATAGTGAATTTTAATAAATTGGAACTAACATGATTAAATAAACAAAAAAAATCCAATTCTCGAAACTAAAATTTCTTCTTAATTATTGCTTAGCCACCTACTGCAATATTTCACCTAAGGAGAGATAGATTTGTTAGTCTCAATTTAGATCAAACCATAGCTATAGATGTAGAATATAACCTCCTCACTATTATAAATTGGAAAAAAGAAATGTGAAAACAACAATCTCTACTACTCGTTTCTCTTCAATGGATCCCATGGTTTAAAATCTACCAAATGACTTAATTACATTGAAGAAACAAATTCCCAAAATATAATAAAAATAATAGCCCTTTTATCAAGGTAACAAGAGTGTTGATAGAAAAGTCTAATATATCTCCAACTCATATAGTATTTTCCATAAATACATGATTTAGGTAGTCTAATTATTCTAGACTCTAAACATTGTCAACAAATTTCAACTCATCCACAAATAGAGGGAGAGGACTTATTTCTATTCTAAACAAAACATAAATATGAAACTAATCATGTACATGTGTACAATTATCATAGTCTTGTTATAACTCTTCATCATAAAGAAGATATTTATAAATGAAAACATGCAAAACATAGCATAATCCATATTTATGAGCCACAATTTGATGTTTTCATAAATTCCTTCTTATCTTCGTAGATATCTTCATTGTTAGTGAGAAAATCAGTAATAAAGAGAATAATTTATAATTAAACCACTCCCATCGTACTCAGTTGCCTCTTTCTTCAATTGTGAGCTACTATGTCCTTTGTTGTAGATGAACACTCCCTTGGTTGTGGGTTGACAGGTGACTTTTGCTGCAAGTGACTGGTCCTTTGCTACACAAGGGTTAGTTTCTCTCAACAGTATCTCCACATCATAAATTACCATAACTAACATTAAACACTATCATATTTTATAAATATGCATAAATCCACACAACCATTCAACAATATAGCATGTGTCATCTACAATGCTTTAATACTTAAGATAAGAAAGAAAGTATGGATAATGGCTTGGGAATGTTTAAAAATGTCATGAGAAATATGAAACTTAAAACAAGAAAATAAGTATAATTTCTAAGCTCATCACACCCCCCCAACTAAGAATTTTGCTTGTCCACAAGAAAATAAGGGTCTCAAATTGTACTGAAGTACATAGCAATTCTATAGTCCACTAGAAGTAACTCTCTCCTCTTGTTTCAAATAAAATCATTTTTTCTCAATCAATCGCCCTCCCACTTTGTTTTTTCTATTATTTCTAATTATTCTCTTCTTCCTAACCAAAGTGGAATTAGATATAGGAGAAGAGGAGGATGAAATACCAAGGGAAGCTAGGTGATCTTATGCTCAAAGGATGCCCCAATATACCTTTGTGCCAAAGTGATTGATGCTAATAAATTGAAAAGAAAACGGGATTCTTTTCTTTTTAGTTCCTATGTCAATTTGTTTCCTCTGTCATGTGAAAAATTCAATGCCACCCTACATGTTACAACAACTAATTCTTTGAATCTTTTATAATATTTAGCTCTACATTCTAGAATATTTTTCTCTACTTTTAGTTGTCTATCAATTCAATCCATTCTACCACCACTTGGTTAAGGGCTTCTGATATGATTTTGAGGGGAATTGATTTTTCCCTTTCATGATATTGTTGTTGCAAGAGGCCTCTATGATGTTAATTTTGTGTAAATGATGATAATGCCTTCAAGTGAACATCTCCAATAAAAATCAATGGGTTCCAAGTGGTGTCATTTGGGATAGCCAACTCATGCAAATAAAATTTAGATAATTGGTTTTGCATCTTTGGGGTAGCTCTTTGGTAAGTTAGAAATAACTTAAGTGTGGACAAGGAGACATGGAGGTCACCATACAATTGGTTAAATTGAAAACTTAAATACTATTCTTGCAAAAATAGGGCATATACCCTTGCAAGAGGTCTACACCTCATAATTTATATTGTCATTTCATCCATTTGATCGGTTTGGAGCACCAATATTTTAATTTATGCATTCAGCCCCGGGAATTCTCAAACTTCATAGAATTATGCAATCTTTGAAATTAGCGAAGATTATACTTTTTGTAGAATTCGCCACTCTAAGAATTCCCCAAATCTGCGCTTCCTCAAAATCCCCGAAAAACTCGTTCACTGAGATAAAGTTTCAAATGATCACTTGATTTGGCATGACAGCTATGCTGTTAGCAACATTAATGGCTACAGTACAAGGAGAAAAAAACCAATACCATCACATTCATTCCTCATTCTTCTCATTTGCAAACTCAAGATTGAGCAAGAGCGCAACCTAGGGCATCTGATTAAGCACAAAGGAGTGTGATTTGCAACATCCAGATTGAGGTTGTTTTTCTTGAATCCTCAAAGTTGTAGGTTAAATATTTGGGTTTTGTATGAACTTACATTTCTTGTTTTAAGATTTTAGTGGTTTAAATTGCTTACCGTCAAGTATGAATGATTGTTTGGTATGATTTTAATGGTGAATATATTAAACCTTGCATTTGCAGTTGAAGCAATGAAACTAGGGTTCATGCATCACTTTATATTCACATGATTTTGATTTTTATCTATATCCTATAAATGTTCATATAAATTATAAATCAATAATTTATGTCGTATTCCCCTATAAGACCTACTAATATCTCCTCTCTTTTCCAAACTCTTACCTTACATGACACTACCCTACCTCTTGTCATATATTTCCAACAAGCTCCTATCCAAAATATGGATCAACAACTACCTATACATTGGTGTGTCACTCTTGTCTCTTTTTAGTTAGGAAAAAATTTAGAATCTTCCCCACAACTCAAAGAATAATATCCCCAAATTCATTTATTTTTGTTTTGTGTTCTTTATTCTTGGTTTGGTTCTTAGTGGTTTGATTTTAAGTTTTCTTTATTGCTCCTTGTTTTTTGTTCTTTTATTTTATTAATTTTACTTTTTGCATTTTTTTCCTCTAATTTGTATTGTTCTTTAGTCTTTCCAGTTTTCTTTTTATTCTCTTTCCTTTGATTGTGTTTAGGTTCTTTTATTGGTTTTACTTTTTGGTGTTGCTTTCTTATGTTGGTTTTTATTTTTCTTTTTAAGCTTTTATTTTCTTTGTTAAGCTTATATCTTGTTGTTGATTTTATTTACTTTTCTTTCTTTGAATTAAAATTTCTATTTTTATTTTCTTCTTGTAATGAGTTTATATGTGTGTGTGTGCATGTATATTGTTCTTCACGTTTTTTTTGTTTTAATGTTTAATTTTGTTGTTCTCTTTTGTTTTGCTTCCTTAGTTTTTATTTATGTTTTCTTATTGGACTTCTTTTGCCTCTTTTCTTTGTGTTCTTCCTTTCTTTTATTTCTAGTCTTTGATCTTTCTCTTTATTTATTTTTTTCAATTTTATTTTTTGCTTGAAGTTTAGGTGCTTTGTTAATTTATTTTATTCATTAAGCTTCTCTCTTTTTCTTTCTTTTTTTTTTTATTTTTAGTTATTTTTTTCCTTTATTTTAATTTGGTCCTCGATTTGTGTGTCCCCTTCACAACTCTCTCTTCTCTCATTTTTATCCTATCTAAGTCTGCAATTAACCATTTTTTCTCCTTTTGCTCTCTTTCATCTTGATGATGGATCACAGAGTGTGATCCGAAACGTAATACTAAAAACTTTCTACACAATCTAATCTAGAAATAATATCTAAACTACAATATGGATTGTGGAAACTTGGTATCATTAAAAGGGTAAAAATAGATGAGTATATCAATGTAGTTTTTTCTACTAGTAGGGTTTTGTAAGTATAGCTCATGAATATGTGGTAGTTTGTGTATCTATTGAATCACCAACTATTGTTAAACTTTATATTTAAAAGTGTAGAAGATGAGAATTCCTTGCTAGATCAATTGTCCCAAATGAAAAAGGAAATTACTCATGAGAATATGTGAGAATTTACAATAAGTTTAATAAATTGGAACTAACATGATTAAATAAACAAAAAACATCTAATTCTTGAAACTAAAAATTCTTCTTAATTATTGCTTAGCCACCTATTATAATATTTCACCTAAGGAGAGATAGATTTGTTAGTCTCAATGTAGATCAAACCATAGCTATAGATGTAGAATATAACCTCCTCAAGTATTAAAAATTAGGAAAAAAGAAATGCAAAAACAACAATCTTTACTACTCATTTTTCTTCAATGGATCCCATGGTTTAAAACCTACCATATGACTTAATTACATTGAAGAAACAAACTCCCCAAATATATTTTTTATCAAGGTATTCCAAGAAGCAATTATGTTCCTTTCAATAACAATAATAAGCTTACATGATTAACACATCCTACACAAATAATTGTTATTGAAGCATCATCCATCAATATTCATTCCAATAATGATATGTGTGACTTCCACCTCATAATATAGCATGATGTGGTTTCATCCCCTAAAGTGAATAGATTCATGCAAATGAGCAAGTAAAGAATTAATTAAACGAATTACCACTTTGGAAGAAAATCCTTAAATATATGTTGACTCTTGTATTAGCTAAACCTAGAATATGAATATAATAATGGAGAAGATTGATCTTCAATCTAATAATTGATATTATATTATATTTACTATAGGTTAGCAACAAAAGTTTGATAGAGGTAATGGTTGTCAAAATAAAGGTATTGTTGAAAAGAAAGAAACCAACACTCCATGGTCCAAGGCAAGATAAAAGTTACCAAATTGTATCCTTATAATAATGAACATCCTTGAACCAATAATCCATCCACCTCTACACCTCTAACAAGTATGAATAAATCAAATATAGATACTTGACCAAGTATTTCATATATTTTTAAAATATTGATTGTATATCTAATTCTTTTGATATTATAAAATATTATAAAAAGAAAAAATAGACATCTTAGGGCTTAAATAGAAAAAATTTCTTCAATGTGAATTGTATTCTTTATGGTGATAAGGGTTTGAAAACCAATCCCCTTACAATTAGGTCATCCAATAGGATGTCTAGAGGAGATACAATGTTGAACTAGAATTTTTTAGTGAGGGCATAGATAGTCCATTTGACACATAGCGCCTAACCTTATCATTATGTGGATAAAATCCCCAACCCTATAGATTCACAAGGGAGAAAACATAATTCCCAAGAGACCCTATGGTTCTCTAAGGAAGCCCAAAAAAAATATTGAAGAATAAATTTTACAACTTCATGCAAGAGGCCTTAAAAGGAGCCCAACATGAAGACTAATTAAAATGGGTAGCCACAAGAATCTTAAAACAAACATAAAATTTATTTGTTAAAGAGAGGGGTTTTTTTTATCTAGTATGCAATTTTTTTTAATTCTAAACATAAGTTTCTTCCATAAAGATACTTGAGAAGCTTGGAAATTAAAGGGAATGCCCAGGAATCTAAAAAAAATTATATGGTCAATCTATTTCTAGTTGAAGGCATGTAGCCAAGAGAGTGCAAAGAGAAAGGGTTGTTTGTAACACTGATTCTTGTGTCATTGAATGGCCAAACCAAAGTATTTACAAAAATTATACAAACATTTGAGGGTTTTTAATATTTTTCTCCTCTTTAATGAGAGTGAGGAATGATTCATTTAGCAAAGTGGTCATTAACAAGTTGAATTGATTAATTGAGCAAGGAAATACCTTTGAACAACCCTTGAGACACATAGTGGGCTAAGAGGTAGCCAAAGGATTTAGTTGCAAGCACATAGAGTTAAGGGGCCAATGGATACCCTTGTTGAATAGAGAGAAAGATTTCAAATTCACTAAATTTGTGATCATTGATGGTTATCTAGGTAAAGACATCAACAAAGAGCATGCTAATAGATTAGATGAAATGGAGCCAACATATATAAGCTTGAAGCATGGCCACAATGAAAGGTCATTCAATATAATCATATGCCATGGAAAAATATAAATTTTTTTAGGAATTTACAACCTTCTTTGGAGAATGTCAATCCCATTCATTCCTTCCAAGACCATAATGATATTATCCAAGATATATCTAGATTCACTTAAATGAGTTTGCTCTGGCTCCATAATCTATTGAGGGAGATGATGCACCTTCAAATCCAAAGCTTTGGTGATGATTTTGTATGACACATTGAGTAGAGTGATTGGACCTCTAATTAAAACATCTTCTAGATCTCTAATCTTAGTTATGAACTTGGTGTCTCCTTTATTAATGACTTTCCCTAAGGGCTTGGAATGGAAAGATGGTAGATAAAATTTATGCAAGTACTCACCCAAACAATCCCAAAGGGCCTTGTATAACTCACATGGGAAGTCATCAAACCCAAGAACCTTGTCATTGGCCATGGTATGAAAAACCTTCATGAGATCATAAATGGAGATAAAATGAACATAGAAGGCTTGTTTTGAGGACAAAATCCAACAAGGAACAACCTAGAGGAATTCTTATAGGGCATGGTCTCATTCAAGAGATTTTTTTCTAGTCTATGAAAACTTGCATATAGTGCTTGAAAAAATCATAGAGAATATTCAATAACTCTTTGAGGACAACTTGAAGATCTTTAATGTGTTTGATTTTATGAGATGTGTGATGATATTTGGGAGTTTAAAAAATATTTAGAAGCTCTATCTCCCACTTTAAGCCAATGGAGTCTAACCTTGATATAAGCACCTCTAGAAAAATGATTATTTTGATGTCTTAGCTTCATCATGCCCTAACCTACAAATTAGGAGAGAAGAGATCAAATTCAAAAACTAGAATTTCCTTGTAGATATTTGAGGTGGTGGCCTCATATGCACAATGTCAAAAACTTTTCAATCAACAACCATATATGTGGAGGAAGCGGGATGTATGTCAAATTGGCTCCATTCCACCAAGCAATCCAACTAGTTGGTTTAAAACTAGGTTGGGTTTCAAGGATTCATATCTTCCTCATATGATCCAATGATGGTTGATGACTCAACATATAAGTATTTAAAAAATTAAGTTTTACAGCTCTAAGGAGGTCCCACTTGTCATTGATCTTTGAATTGGATGGGAAAATGATCTGACAAGGTGACGTCTGGAAACAACTCCATCTGGAGTGAAAAGCAACTAGTGAAGGGGAAAAAATATTATGCAAAAATCGTCACATGATTGAGACGTTTAAAGACTCTATTAGAGCTATCCCAAAAGTTACACCATGTATGCCAATAAGACTAGTTATGGTAATAGCCCAAGTTTAGATCGAAAAGGCCCAATTTATTATGCATGCAATACCACATCTCTCACTTGACAAATATTCAATGTAAGGGAAATGTCTCATCCTTATCATACACCATCTCAACCATATTAAAATCCTTGCATATTACCCAAGTGGTGGCAGGTATTGAATCAACAATCTATTGCCACAAAAGAGATATCTCAACAACATCATTAGAAGCATAAACATTTATGATTCCAAAATTGTCAATTTTTAAAAGAATCTAGATTATATGATCAGTGGGCCCATAACCATTGTTGACAACATGTGTAAGCCACCTAAGAGAGAGAAAGATGACAACACCTTCATGCCCAACATTATGATTGTTGTGGAACACAATACTGGTAGGCCATATGACACAGCATGATCTTCACTTCTTATAAATAAAATGTAGTGCATCTAGATTTGATTGCTTTTGGTGAGTATCCCACATGGAATACTTCTTGGAGAGGTAAATGAGACTTTAGATATTCCAGGATAAAAAAATTTAGGGGTGAGAGTCGAGGGGCATGTCATTGCTATCCAAATCTTAGAGAGTGGGATAATAATTTTATAGAAACTTTGAGGAGAAGGAACCTTACTCAATGTTGGGATATGAAATCCTTCATTTCTTAGTAGCATATTCTCCCTCCTCCAAGCACCTAGAAGGGTTTCTAGACCATCACAAATTCTTTGGTCATGAGGGAGAGTGGACAAAAATTTGGGTGTGAAGATAAAATTGACACTAGTTGTGATGTCGAAGAAAACCTCAGTTTTGAGGATGGCTCACTCAAGAGTGGCACAACCTCTTTCCCCTTATTAGAAGGGTGTGAAACAACTTCTCATTGCACCTTAGCAATGGAAAAATATGAAGAGGATTATGTTTTATTTTTTACCTTGATAGTGTTGGCATTTTTTTCTTTATTATATGAAATTGTACTCCATTTTTCTTCATATTTCAAGGCAAGAGCCTCTATAGATCAAGGAACCTTAGATAATTGGAGAGGCAATTTGACTCAAGGAGCTACCAAAGGATGATCCTTAATTTTATGTTCAATGGATTGACACTGAAAACAAGTGTTAGGAAAATTAAGGTAAAGTACTTGCTAGGTGTGACAAAGGTTGTCGATTTGAATGTCAACTAATTCTTTCAAATTTTTGGATAAATCAATCTCAAAGAAAACATATGTTTACAAGTGAACTTGATAAAACCTATCAAACTCCACACAAATAACCTTTCCCAGAGAGGAAGCAAAGGGATGTAGAAAGATCAACAAGAAAGGGGTGGACCAAAAAATTTAAGGAAAACTAGCACATGGAGTTTCTTTTCATCTAAGAATGTGAAGTCTCAATTTTAGGGTTGAAAGACCAACAAGGACAAGCATACATACCAATAGTCATGCTTGAGGATAACCTCAACATGGTTGGCTTCAAAAAAATGAAAAAGAAAGAACCCCTTAGTGAGGTTCTGGTCAACATCAAGTCAAACCCCATGCAAATCCTAGCACTTGTTGACCATTCCTAGAGTGTTATTTTAAGGGGAGTTCTCCCCACAAAATACCTTATTAAAGTGAAATGCTCAAAACATATACAAGAAGTATCAAACCCACTTGGATAGGTAAAACCACATCTATTGGAGATTCAAAATGCATACATTATGAAATACCTTGGAGATAAATTTTTGAGAATACTTGCTCAAAGGAGCCATTTTGTAAAGCAACCAAACTGTCAACACCAACATGAACTATTGGGTTGAAGTTGTTTGAGGCCATATAAAGGAAAAAACTAAAAAAGACCACAATAAATGTGAAAGAATAAAGATTTTCCTATGCCAAAGGCATGGAGTGACATAAAGGAAGTCAAGAAATACAGAAAAACACAAACCCTAATAGAGCACAACACAACCAACTTTTGTTTCAACTCTTATCAGACAAAAAATCAAAAAAGTGAGCTTTAAATGCAACACGAGAATTAATTTATAAATAAAGAATACATTATCAAAAGAAAGATCTAAGAATACAAATATTAGATTAATAAATTAAAAATAAATTAAAAAAATAGTTAATTAATAAGAACATCTAAAGGGGTTATGGAATAGTTAATAGATACAAATATTTACAATAATAAGTGTTTTTTTTAGTGAGGAGCATTAGAAATACACATTAATGGTCGAGATTAAAAGAACTCCATCAAACAGATCTTAACCATATAATTTACATCATGTTACAATAAACTGATATTTGTGATATATGAAAAAAATACCTTACATTTATTAGATTTTTTAAATAATCTTCTTTAAGTAGTTATAAATTATGAGAATCGATAAGATCTTGAGTTTATATTTATTTCTTTATTCATTTACCTTTTTGAGATGGAGATAAGAACTCTATTTAATCTTCACATAAATAAATACATTTCATTCAACTAATTTGTTACATTTTATCAACATTGAGTAAATATGTAAATTTAGTGGAATTGTTACTTTTGAATTAGTAGATGATGTCAAAACATATTAGTGTTAGTATTGTATAAAATGGTATATTAATTTTTAAAATTATTCATGATTGTTGTATTTAGAAGAAATGCATAATAAAAGAGAAAAACATTTGAATGAATAATATTTTCACATAATTATTGTCTTAAAATATTATTTTCTATATATGTTGTTGGATGAATTTGTGATCATTTGATCATATGTGCATGTCCTAAATGTTTCTCGATCAAAAGATATTAAATAAACAACATTTTAAACGTATATTGCCTCAAAAAATGTGTTATAGTTATAAACATGTAATATGCTATTTCTTCAACTATCATTTATTTATAAGTGTAAGAGAGTGATTAAATTCAAATAAATAACATATGATTTTTCTTACTAAATTAAATTTGATATATTTGTGAGGGTGTGAGTGTAAAAATGACACTATTCATTTAATCCTTAGACAATACAAAAAAATAACATTTAATTTTTTGTTAAATTTTATTTTTAAGGATTGTGTATATGCTCAAAATAATTATTAAACATATTTTCATTTTCTTCTTAAAATTTATTTTTAATTTATTCCTTTGACAATTGATTTAAAAAATATATATAAATACACAATATTAATAAAAATAATATCAACCATTCAGTAAGCCCTACGTGTTTTACACATGTTTGAAAGAAAAAGTCGCGAATCTGATTCATGCATTTGTTAAAACCACGTGCAATTTTTCGGGGGGCAAATACCATCAACCGAAAACAACGCGATCAAAGTCACAATTGACAAGATATCAATTGTAAAAGCAAAAGAAAAAATTTAGAACTTTCTAGAATGACATTGCAAACGAGAAGACCGGACGGAGAAAATGTATGGCCAAATTAAATGTCAAAATTGAATGGTTAGGTGTGCACGCATCTACTTCCATTGACATGAAAAGCTCTAGGTAGTTTGAAATTGATGAGAGAGATTGAAATCTATGGCTTTCCTGTTTTGGTTGGTTGGTGCAACAAAGTTGGAAATATATGGAAGAAGGGGACAAGTCCTAGCTACCACATAGCTTCATTATGTGTAGCAATAAGTGTGAGTTATTCCCCCAAAAACTTAGGTGGCTTTGATGAAGATGAAAACTTAGGTGGCTTTGATGCTATAATAATTTATTAGATATGAAAGTGCATTTTGTAAGCTTTGTGGGAATATATGTGAAGTATTCAATTTTAGAGGAGCACTCTAATCAGATAATACCTAATTTCTTTATTTTCTATCGGCACATTATTGCACCTCTTAAAGTTGCAAGTGCTAGTTATAAAATTAAGATATTTGTGTCTATTATTCACATTCATTTTATTGATATGTTATATCTAGATATATGCTTACATTTTTGGAAATTGATTTTCTTATTGGCTACTCTATATGACATGAATTTTGTTCAAAGTAACATAAATATATTTAGTTATCCACCAATACAATTTCAATTATAGAAAAAGTTTAGATCAATGGGTATAGATAAATTGATAGTTAGACAGACAAACAAAAAAAAAAAGATAGATAAATAGATAGGATAAATTGTAATTGATGAGAGTTATCAAGGAAAATTATAATAATGTGCATAATGAAATTGCTATACAAGCTGTTGAATAACAATGTTGGAGCTTTTTTCTAGATCATTTAGATGTTTTTATATCAACACTTGAGATTTGTAAGATATTTTTCTGCATCTACCAAAAACTTCAATCAAAAAAGAGAAAGTTATAAGAGACCATGGGCCATCTATCAAAATTCTTTATAACAAAAGCTTCATAAGAGAAATTGGAATCTTATCTAGTTAACATTGATATCCCATGTAAAACAAAAAAAAATTGCACTACCATGATGTGTTTTGTAATTCACAACCTTACTAGATGAAAAATTAGTTATAGTGTTGGTTGTGGTCGTAGACTATGATTATACTATTCTCTATGTTGGATACAATGTGATACCAAACTTTTCTTGTTCATGTACAATATACAAATATTTATCCAAGTGGGTATTATTTAAATAAGAAAATAAATATAAAAGCTTTGATAATTTCCAAAATGGAAGAAAAGGTATAAAACCTTTAGTCAAGTTGGTGAATTTGATTTTCATCCTTTATACCATCATCTTAATAGCTTTGCAGAGCTATATTAACATATTGAACACAACTTCCATTATAGTATGTAACCATTTCTATGTTTTTCTACCTTCATCTTCAAGTTTTTATAGCTTGGTATCAATAGATTGAATATAACTTCCATTAAATTATGAGATCCTCCCATAACATCATAATATTAATGATATTAATGAGAAATCAAATGAAATGTGGACATTGTAGAGATATAGGCCACAAAGAAAAAAAGGACAACAATCAAAACACACATCTATCAACACCCTTTCGCAAAGCTCCCTTGTCCTATGCGTCTAATATCAAATAGAGAGAATGTGTAAAATACTTCTTACTAGATAGTTATCAAATTTTTAAGTATAATTCTTACTAGATAGTCTACTATAATATTTTGATGGAAAATGATAGTTTTTCACATTCCTTTATTTCTAAAGATGACACAAACAAAGAACAAAATTATAGAGATAATGAGAAGAAAGCTCTAAAATATAGCAATTTGTGCAAAAAGACAACTAAAGCTAGAGGTTCAATTCTTGGATAAAGGGTGGTGTACACCATGCACAAGAAAATAATTATTTGTTGTGTAAAATAAATATTTATTTGTGGTATATTTAAGAGTTGTGTTTAACCACATTAAATATTTATTTGGGTCCACATGTAAAGTTGTATATGACATTTTTTAGATATTTTATGGTGGGTTGCACATGAGAAAAATATTTAATATTGGGAAAACTTAGTGAAAAGGTGAAAAATAGGAGGTTTCCTTAGAGTTTCCTAAACTGGAAAAGTGGATCCAAAGAAGTAAAAGGGGTCCTATTCTTCCTCGATTCATTAGGAAATGAGATCCAAACAATGAAATAATTGTCAACCAAAAGGTGAGTCAAGTCAAAATGTGAATCTACAAATTTCCCTTTTTTGCAATGATGGGGGTCTA
Source organism: Sequoia sempervirens (assembly GCA_007258455.2). Lineage (NCBI taxonomy): Eukaryota > Viridiplantae > Streptophyta > Pinopsida > Cupressales > Cupressaceae > Sequoia > Sequoia sempervirens. Next base: position 215,679,303 of record VDFB02252616.1, on the reverse strand, counting down.
GCCCAAACAACACTTTAGGGAGAAAGATTAAAAATAGAAAATCAACTCCAAAATACCTTCTATAAATTGGATCTAATCTATATTTAGTATAAAACTGAACAAATTTTCTAGAAAAAATAAGAGGAATAAATGTTGTGCACCTTTCAAAAGTTGTTTCTGCAAGCTGAACAGGGATTCATTTGCCCTAGGGAAAATGGGTCCTGGAAAACTTTAAATCTAAAAATGAAGCTTGAGACCTACAATTCCTTCTTGTAACTTGATATCCCTACTCTCGTATTTGGATCTAGGAAAAATTTACAAAACAAATTTGTTGTTTGTTGATGGATAGGGGTTTGCCTTGGTCAAACCCCAAGATTGGTAATTAAACCTTGATGAAGAACATAGATCTGGAACATGAAATTTGTGTGCAATCCTAACCTTAAGCGTGTCTAAGATTAAGACTAATGATGCAAAGAAACCCTACTCAAGTGTGTTAGAATAGGATCCCTAAATGGACATGCATAATGACGAAGACCTACTTTAAGAGATCTCAAATCACCTTAATAAGTCACAAATCTAATTATACCTTACTTAGGCTAAAAGTAGAGAGATAATAGAAGATGGAATCACTTAGGAAACAAGTCATTAGGCTTGGTTGAATGTCTTGCACATCTCCCAAAACCTAGAATCCATCATGATCCTCTATAGGTAACTATCATCAATCCTTTGGAAATGCTTGATCTTGATGTCAAAAGGAGCTTGAAGACCTACAAAAATAACTCAAATGTTGCTCCAAGACTTCACTTTTGAATGATTCTCCTTGCTCTTGAATATGAATTCTTGATCTCATGTGAATTTCTCTTCTTTTCTTCTTGTCTTGCTAGTGTAAAATGAATGTGAGACTTAGTTTTATAGGCTTCCTATCTAATTTTCCAATTATCAGATCTCGAAAGCCGACATGTGAAATTTGAATTTGAGAGATTGAAATGCTACCAAAAACATATCAAAATCTGAGTTCAAGGCACTTAATGAGGACCCATCCACCCATGGGCGAATGGGTCCTGACTTAAAACTTCAAGAGTCCTTAAATGTCGGGGCATTAATTTGATCAATAGCATTTATCCAATGCAGGTTGTGGTGTCAGGAATTAAATAAAATATGCCTTGGTATATATAATATAGGGTATTAGGGGCCTATTAATGAGGTTTTAAAATGCATAAATGAAGATGATCATCAAAATAGGTCCAAATAAGTGTGAAATTGCACTTTCTCCTAGAAAGAGGTACAATTTTCTACACTACATTTAGCCCCCATTTTAGCGGCCATATGACACTACATGCATATGCAAGCTAAAGGAATTTTAACATATTTTATAAAAGGATACTCATATGGATTCATTAGGGAGAATGAAGCCCCCACTATAGTTATCTACAAAACCACAATGTTAGGAACCACATCCTACAACATAGATTCGTTAGTCATTCAAAAATCCTCTTATCGGACTTCTACAAAGAATCAGATTTGAGGGTAAATGTATGCCCCCTAATTCCACTTGCTTTACGAAGGTGGAATTAGGGTAGCCACAAAACCACATTAAATTACTTAAGTCTTATCATAGGGTATTTCCAAGTACCATACCACATAGTGATAGAAAATGGATTAGATTGGGGATGGAATTATGAATCCAACGAAACAAATGACATTGAAAATGGAGTTCTCTAGCCCCCAATTTGTTGATTTGAATGAAATATACCTAAAGTAAAATATGCATATTTTTAATTAAACTAAGTATATATGAATGAAAATGACATTTTTACATATCATTTTTACATTTACCTCTTTGCATTTTTCTTTGGTGTAGAGTGATCCAGGATATCGAGCAGATAAACTTACAAGCCTCCCAAACTTGACATTCTTCACAACGAGGTGGCACAGGGCGCAATTTGGCATACAGTGAGTGGATTCTGCTCTACTTTGTCTTCGTTTTCGTCCATTTACAGTATTTTTTATGTATTTTGTAGAATATTTAGGACCCTGGAAAAGATAGTTGCAAAGCGTCCATCTTTGTCGCAAAGCATCCCTTTTTGGTGTAAAGTGTCCCACCTTGGCGCAAAGTGTCCAAAAATGTCTAAAGTGTCCAAGAACCCCATCCAAAAATGACACATATGTCCAATTTGATTGTAAAGTGTCCTAGAGCAACTTTAGTGTACTTTTTTAATTATGTGATGATTACATTTAGGATTTACTTAGTTTATTTTATTATTTAGATCCCTCTCCAAGATCACCAACATCTTGAAGGGAAACAGTTATGTTTCCTTTGAGACCTTCTCACATGTCTATCAGAGGAGGAGATCAATATCCTACAGGATACGGGATTATTTTGGGTTTACGCCATGCCACCAATGAGGTACCACGATGCCATGTTTCTAGCCTTAGTAGAGAGGTGGGATGCGGGCACCTGCACAGGTTTCATCTACCTACCGACGAGATGACAGTTACATTAAAAGATATACATTGCATTCTACGATTATCCATCTAGGGTGAGACTGTACACTCGGCGGATGAGCGCACACATGAGGAGATGCGGGATGATATATTGTATTATCTAGGGTGCCCCATCTAGGAGTCAATTTTCAAGCTCCGTGTTGAGCTAAGATGGCTTCTACATGTGTGGAAGTCATTGATTTGGCGGATTATGATTGTCACCACAACACTCGTGCACTAGTTCTAGATGGACAAGGGGCCCACCTAGATGGAGGGTTGGTTCACATTATTCAGAAAATGGATCAACATCAGATTGTTTACACCTAGGTTCGCAATATGTTGGCCCATTTTTATTATGATCATGGGAAATTCATCTATCAGGAGCTTAACAGTATAGTGTATTGTACACTTACAGATGTGGTGTCTCGAGCATATCACGTGCACTATCTACCCATAGGTTATCCTACCATAGCGGCCATGGGCTATCCACATGTCTACAATTATCCACTACTTAGGCGAGTATGATAGGAGGGAGACTCACTTCACTAGCATATTAGATTTGATCAGTTGGAGGAGGGTGATATCTCATGGAGACCATATCTCAAGATACCATAGTGGGAAAATGAGAGACATGAGCTTTTCAGGCTTCAGCAAGATTAGTTTGTTCTAGGGTGACATGACTATATAGTGAGAGCTTTCTATTATGATCACGTCATGCGCCAGTTTGGATAGATACAGGTTCCACTGGAGGCTTAACCTAGGTATCTACTATCAGCATGGAGTGACCCTAGACTTGGAGACACACATCATCTTACTATTGAGGATGTGCACATTAGTGATTCAAAGGATGAGGACAATGATATGCCCCCAGTCTTCGATGTCGCTAACGTAGGCACCATACCAGCTTATGACCAGTGGTGGGTTGGAGCATAACCATTCCATGTCTTTCTGAGACATCACCTTGTAGGTCATGCAGGACCTCTTCTTAGGCACAGAGATGATAGGGATGATGAGCAGGTTGATGGTGATACAGATGAGGATGATACAGTTCTTGACATATTTCTAAATGAGGAGTGTTGAAAATTGAGGTAATTATGTAGCTTAATACTTTGTAAAACTATGATATTATAGATCTAAATAAGTGTTCTTTGTTACAATTTCTTTGTGGATGATTATCTGGTTAGATTCATTTTACCATTTGTAGAAGTAGACAAAATATTGTAGAAGAATAAGACCAAAAGATAGAAGTTACACAACATATACCATGGAGAAACCCTTTCGGGAAAAAACTCCACCAAGAATCAATGTATTATTTAATCTAAGCAGAATAATATTACAATAATTCCAATCCTTTCTTGAGATGCTTCTTTTTCCTTCAACAATTCTTCTTCACAACCTACAATAAAATCTAATAGAACTCTCTTCAACTTGTTGCAATTTATAGACAATAATGAGCCTTGTAAACTCCAAAAACTTTACAATTACAAAGCACAAAGCTTATCTCATAAAACCTACGCCTATTCTTTGCAAGTAGAGTTCTTCTGCGAAAAACAATGTCAAACCAAGTCCTTCATCAATTTGGGAATCCAAAACTGAAGTCCTAACTCAACGTTGATTACAAAGATATCTTATAAGCTTCTCCTCAAAGTTGGCGCCCAAGAATGGGCCCACTTAACTCGGCCTTATAAAATATCTTCTCATGCAAAAGTGTTAACTCCAAGGTGCCAACTTGGGCGCCCAAGGTGGGTCCAAGTCAATCTCTATTAACTGAAACATATCTCTCCACCATTCATGCAAATATCATGCATGATTGATCATCCCCACTTAATTGAATGTATCGCCTATTATCTGTCATGCAACTCAAATCATTAGTCATGCATTCCAAGTCAACTAAAGTCAACTAGCATTCAACTAAAACTAACTACATGCAATTGAAGATAACTAAACCATAACTGAACTGAACTGAACTGATACTAAACTGAACTGAACTGAACTGAACTAGACTAAACTGAACTGGACTAAACTTTATGCATGTAAACATCAATCCCTAACTTCTAGGATCTTTACATGCATTACTGAAGTGTTATCTTTCCCCAAATAGTTAAATTTACTCAAGGTGAGTTCCACCTTCCATGTGGGTGCCCCATGTGCTCCTATTTTCTGGGAGCTCTTCTTGGGCATCCCCACATGTTCCTATCATTTAGAATTAATTACAAATGTCAATTTACATGTTCATTTCATTCAAAATTAATCTCTCTGTAATCCTAGTGTTGGGGAACACTTTCCAAGGACTTAGGAGATACATGAAATAATGTTTAGGATTGCAATTAAATGGCATCATATTCCCAACAAGGAGGACACCCAATCTATGAGTGAGGATATTGATGAGACAGTGGAGGATCCAGTTTCCCCCGAGAGGAGAGATGCCCATCCTATATGTGTCACCAAAAAGCGTGCAACAGTCACAATAGAGATCCACATTCACGAGCTTGGGGAGGCTAGCGATAGCAAGCCATCCACACTTCTAGCATAGGAGGGGACCATTGCTACATGGTTATACCCCGATTGGTGGACTGTAGATCCAAGTGATGATGTGATATTTATGCTTTCATTACACTTTTATATGCTTTTATATATATGATGATGTGTACTGATACCTTTTATGATTTCTATCTTGTAGGGTCTACACGAGAGTGGCGTGAGCTCTACCAGAGAGTGACCACTCAAATAGTGCCTTCATTGCATGCAGAGGATGATACACTCTTAGAGTACACACCCCCACCTTCCATGGGGAAACATGCAAACCTCTTTGAGTCAGTAGCGAGATTAGGCATAGTATACGACAGTACCACTAGTCATGCCAACCGAGTTCTAGTAGAGCTTTCAACACTTTGAGCATTTTGAGGTCTGACTGACAACAAGATAGAGGATTCCCTACGAGCAAAGGTCTCGAGACTGTAAGGAAACTTGCAACCATTATATGACAATTTCCGCATAACCCAAAATAGATAATAATGCAAATAAGTGCTTAGAATCCACATGCAAGAGAATATACAACATACCCATCAAAGATGACACAAGATATACCCTGGGAAAACCCTCAAGAGTGAAAAAACTAGCCTCCAAAAGCATCCATACTCCATCATATTAATCATCCATGAAGCAAATACAAGAGTTACAATGAACACTTTTGAAGCATCAAGCCCTCCAATGCATTCCCATGTGTCCAAGCATGAATCGACACATCCCATGCCATGCTTCACAAATGCACTCTCAAGAAGACTCAATAATGACAGCCAAACCACTCAGCTAACCTAAACCACTACACATATGTTTTCTTTTATAGACAAAAGCTCACACATAATACAACTAGTGGTAAGGTGAAACCATGTACCACAAAACCATGTGAATACAAAACCACTAACCCCTTATTTAATATTGCTAACTAATACATCACATTATTTAATATTTCTCCAATATTAAATCATTATCACATGTCACCCACACAAATAATAATAATACAATGTTACAATACAACATCAAGTGGGTCCCCAAATAATTACGTAGTGTGATTAACAACACCACCAAGGTGTATCACAAATAAATAATTATTTAATTACAATATTATAATAAATCATTTTATGCAATGGTGTACAACACCATATCCCAATATTCTCCCACTTGTTGTATACATTGCATAAGGGATCAATGCATGGAATACATCATCATAGCCATCCATGAAACCACATGAATTTGTAACATGCTCTCGTGCTCCATCAAGATACCTACAATAAGAACAATGTGACCACCATCTCAAGCAAGAACTCCTCTCATCCTCCAACATTCCACCTATGGAAGAAAACGAACATGCCAAGGTGAATATGCACCAATTCACGAGCACAAGCATCAAATCCAAGTGATAACAAAGGCTCCAAACAAGCTGTTGTCAATTGAAAAACCCACACAATCAGAAATAGCATCCACAACATATGCTAATACATCCAACCAGCCATACCTCCAAGGTATCAATACATCAATAAACTCATGCCAAGAACATATGCAACCTGTAAACTACAACCAAGCTCCCTGTATAAAACCTGTCAATGAAGAACATACATATCTAGGAACTCCCACTTCATAGGTAATGTCAAAGCATATCAAGTCTACCAATCAACACTATACATCAAGGTGTGATAAGTAAATCAAAGGTTTTATCTATGCAAAGTCTATCATGGAGTCATCCTTCATAGTTTTTATCCCTACTCACTTCCATGAAATAAGGGATTCAAAGTAGTTTAATTCAAAGAAGCTAAGCAGGTCTTGCATTCTCGAGTGCAAGCAGGCTGAAGATGTCATTATTACTATCATTGGGCAAGATTGGCTGGATTTCCATTCGATGGCACTGACAAATGAGGTGGTGTCAAGATTTGTGTCCAATTTAATGAACATCTTGTGGTTTGGGGAAATGGTGAAATTCCTCACCAGTACTTACTTGCTCCTACACATATGTCCCTTGTCAGTTTTGAAGTCGGCCATGGAAAAGTATGACATTTTGACAAGAAATAATCTTGTGGGAGGGGTCCTCTGTAAGCACCACCTTCTTTCAGACCCTCACTTTTAACTCTCTTATGTGCAATGGCACACAAACTCCTAGATGTTTTCTCTTGCACTTTCTTCTGATGCTTGCACAGGTTGCGACCGCATTTGGGCAACACCATATCCAACATGCTTAGTCAGCTCTATGATGCGGCGAAGTTTCTCATAAGGCATGCCTTGGTGGAATCTCATTCCACCCCATATTTTCCACCTCCTATTGACCTGGAATCCTCAGTGGAAAGTGGGGTCTAACCCTTGTTTTCTCCTTGTTTTCTGCTCATATTTTGATTTCTAATCACTGCACTCTCCATGGTTGGTAAATCTCTTTAGTAGTGTGGGTTTTCCTCTGTTCTTTTTTATTTTCAGGTGCAACTCTTAGGGATCTTCATGTTGCGTTGGGATTCTTGCTTCTTCATCGGCACTAGGTCCTCTACTTATTGATCCTCGACTCTTGTTTTTGGCTTCATTTTGTCAAGTTGTTTCCTCGGGCTTCTTTGGTGCGCCCTTTCGGACAACTTCTTTGTAGCCGACCAATTTTTATCGATTCTCGTACCTCTTTAGCGGCTCCTGTTGCTTCATGGGTTCTCTTGTTCCCCTTCATGTATGGTTGACTACGGGATGATATGCCCCTTATTACTGGTTTTGTCTATATCAGCTTGTATTTTGCTGCTCTACGAACAATCCTCTTTTATGTACTCCTCTTTTATTCAATAAAATGTTTAACGACTTTGTTGTTTTTAAAAAAAAATAAAAAAATTATTAGTACTTGCCGCGAGGCATAGTACTATTGCAATATGTTCTTCAACTCATTTTGTTAATTAGTTATTAATAATTTGGTTTTGAACCAATTAAAAACTAGAATCTATGCTCTTCAAATATAATTTAGAACATTTAAAGTGAACATGTTAAATACTTAACTTTAAAAATTGTAAAAATTATTTTACTTGAACATAATTGGCTATAAGAAGTTTGGGGTGTTATGGGAAAATTTGTAGGGAAAGCAAGGTAAACTATTTTTTTAACATTTTTTTAAGAATAATTTTTCATTTTTTGTGTTATAAAGTCATTTCATTAAATCTTTCTAAAATAAATAAATGTTACTTATTTTTACATTTTTTAAGGATATTTTTTTAATGTATGTAATTATTATTTTTTTATTAAAGAAATATCACAAAAACAATTAGCTATTTAGTTCACATATTAAAATAATAAAGTGACTTAAAATTAAGCATAAAATTAGCATATAAAATAATATTCCTAAGATTTTATTTTACACAATTAAAATAAAAAAATTAAATTAAATCTTAGACTATTTGACATTGTCGCTTTTTTTATTTTCCAAATTTTATTAACTTCAAAACATACATAAATATAAATAAAAATTAAATTAAAATGACTAAAATTATTATAATTATTAATTAAATTATAATTTTAATCTTATTACTATTAATTATTATAATCCTAAAAGCACTATAATTAGAAATAGAATTAAGAGTAAGGTAAAAATTATGGTTAGAACTATTAAAAAATTAAAATAAATATAAAATAAAATATTACTAATAAAAATCACTAAAATATGATTAATATATATAATGCTCCAAAATTTTATTCATCCAATATCTTTATTTCAAATCTTATTCCCAATATTAATTCATATATTTTTTTTTGTAATGTCACTCTATAATTCTTATTGTTATGTTAGGTTATGACCATAGTTATAGATAGTGTTATGACCATAGTTAGGGTTAGAGATAGGTCTAGGATTAGAATAATGATTTAGAATTTATTATTGGGGTTAAGGTTAGGGTTAGGGTGTGAGTTAGGATTAGGGTTAGGTCATGCAAAGAACTAATTAGAAATACTAAAACACTATAATTAATAAAACTTATTGTTTCTTTACCAAGTATTAATAAAACTTACATTTTTCCAAATCCAGAAAACAAGACAAAAGAGTTGGAGTCCCTGCCTAAAATCTGCAATTAATATTGTTTTATAGTTTTTTGTGTATATAGCTATATGTTTTATGTGTTGGCGACTTTGATGTCATTAAAAGGTACATTATAAATTTGAGAATCAAGATAATAAGATTAAAACTCAATTGTTGAATTTAAGACTCGGTTCTTGAATTTAAATGTGATAAGATTAAGACTTGTGTATTTTAATTGAAAGTTATTATGGTTTTTGAAACTTGATAAAATTATAGGAAACTTCCTACTGAATTTCTAATCAATTTTTGTAAGATTCAACTTTTGTTTGACACGTAGCAATGCCTTAATGGTTGCAACAAGTTGTAGATGTGTAGATATGTGTTTTTGTCAAGTATAAATTATGCAAATCCCTTAGGATTGTTGGGTGCAAATCATTTTCATAGGAGCCTAAAGCTATAGTACAACGATTTTGAAGGCAATCTAAGAAATGATCCACAAGACCATTGTGTAGTTGTTTCTATGTATAACGACAATGAAGCAAAACATGTACTATGTCAAATACGAAATCACCAACTTTGTAATTGAATGAGTCAATTTGAAAACAATGTGCATGGTGGAGAGCTTCATCAATTGACATGAAAGATTTCTTGGCACTTGGTTTGTAGGTTTCTACTACACTTAGTTGTTGTGATAGTTTTTGTCTTGCCAACTTTGTAATTGAATGAGTCAATTCGAAAATAATGTGCATGGTGGAGAGCTTCATCAATTGACATGAAAGGTGCCTTGGCACTTGGTTTGTAGGTTTCTACTACAATTGGTTGTTGTGAAATTTTATGTTGCTACTCAGGTAAAAGAGGTTTGTACACCCCATATTCTCTAAACTCTTAGTTTTATTTTCATGCGAGGTTGCGATTTTACTTGTAATCTTTATGTCCGCTTGGAGGTTCAACTAGACACTATGTTTTCAAACTTACATTGGCTTACATCATGGTTGATAGGTAATTTTACACCTTTATACCTTTCCTGATTCACTCCATTTCTCTAAACTCTTAGTTTTATTTTCATGTGGGGTTGTGATTTTACTTACAATCTTTATGTCCACTTAGAGGTTCAACTAGACACTGCGTTTTCCAACCTTTATCAAGTGTTATGCCTTATGAACCATTCATTATAGAGCTCCTTTAGCTTATCAGTTGATTAGTAAGAGGTATTTTTCACATCATGTCAAACTATAATATTGCTATCAAGATTCAATCTAGTTTTTCGAGTCAAACTCATTGACCCATGTTGTAAGACCCTGCCCCTTGTGGCCTTGTTGATCTTATTAGTCATCAATGGTTATGTTCTATATTTTATGCTCTTTTTTGTTGGTAAATATACATTATTGATTATTATACATCAAGTTGTTTATATTTTTAATTGTTAACTAACTAACTAGTGTTTTTTGTGATTTCATGTGATAGCCAAATGAGGTCTATTCCCTATCTATGTAAGTATGTAATGATTGAGAGCTTTTGTTATTGGAAATATCATTATGTATATTAATGTATTTCATCATGTTAGGTGATTTATATTATGACTGTGAGTAAGTGAATATAAAGGTAATGATTGGTATTCAATATTTGGTTGTAGTAGTATTCATTACAGGTAAAATAGATTAGTCATAAGTGGTAATATTTTGATATTAAATAATGTATGATCAATTATTGCTTGACTCTAAAAGATATTATGCAAGTAGGTAGAGTTAAATTATATGTAGATATAACTCCTTAGTTGATTATCATTAGAAGAGTATTTTTCATATGTTATCCATTTCAAATATTATTAATTTTGAGAAATACTTAAACCTCCTTTTGGTTGAGTAATTAGGTTAAAATTGGCCACTATTGATGAAGGAGTCACATATCTATTTCCCTTATTTCGTTCTTGAAAAAATCTAGTATTGTCAAGGATATGTATTCAACCTTGTTTTGTAAGGGTAAAGTGCATGTGGGAGATGTTGCTTATTAGACCCTTGAGTCACCTATTTAAATGCCATTATTTATTTTAGGTTTTATAATGTCTTTATGTGGGTTTAATTGCTTAAAAGGTGCCCTAGGTGGTAGGTCTATAGAGTAGGGATCTTTTTATTCTATAAAATCACTTAAATGAAGTTTAAAACCCACTCTAATTTTTCACTTATGAAAAGTGACGAAAATGGGAGTTGGTTGGGTGGTTGGGAAGTTTTAGGGAGTTAGTTGTCTTTTTCCCTTCTATATATTCCTGCTTTTTGAAAGGAGAAGGGGATCCCTCTTTTTAGCTTGGATTCTATCTTTTTCTTAGCTTATCTCTTCTTGCTTTGGTTATACTTTTTTCCTTGGGATGCTTTCTCCTTTTGGGAAGGAGAATTCTTGGTGGAGATAGACGAGAGGATGGGAGAGGAAGAATGGAAGAATAGGGCTTGGAGGAGAGGCTATCACCTTTTGGATTTGCACTTAGTTTGGTAAGTTCTACCCCTATTGTAGATCTTTGTTTAAGATGCATGAAATATTGTTTATGTTTGAATTTATGTGCAACTCAATGTTAAATCCTTTTGAGGTATTGTTGAATTGTGTGTTTGGATTTGTCTTGTTGGAGTTCCACCTTGTGTTTGTTTCTCTTAATGTGTATAGTTATGTAAGGGTTAGGGTGATGAGTTATAGTATGGGTGTTGGGAAAGTGTTAGAAAAACTATAATGTTTGAGAAGTTTTCAATGTGAAATTTGGAAAAGAGTTAAGGCATTAAAATTGTCCATCTTTAGTTGTCTATTCCCTTAGAAAGATTTATGGTTGCTTTAGTGCTTTCTTGTAAAATATATATAAAAAAAGTTGTTTAATAGTTATTATGAAACACTTGCAAGAAAAGAAACATAAGGTTGCTTCACTATGTGTTTTTTTTTCTTATTGAATGAAAGTCATAAATGTTGGAGGATTAGCAAAGGAAAATAGGACACTAGTTCTTTTCCTAGTTGTTATTTGTGCTAAATCAATCTTTCATGTGAAAATGTATGAATAACCAAGTTGTGACCATAAGAATATAGTCTAAGAGAAAA
>VDFB02252616.1:215153226-215667145 GCA_007258455.2 Sequoia sempervirens | reverse complement strand
CATGATGCCCTAACACAAACTCAACATATAATTTTTATAAAGTAAATGACTGTCAAATTGATTTAGGTGGTTTCAAATAAACCATACACCAAGCGATCCCAAAATTTTCTACAATGTCTCTATGAGTGCACCGATTTTATAGAAAGTTTTTGTTTTATTAACATTAGTGGCAAACCGGTCGCGAGGGGTTAACAAATAAAGAGGCTATTTGGGTTTTGGTTATTCCAAGATCTTTCACATCATCATAGGACAATCCACATGCATAATATTCTCTCATATTTTCTCGCCACGAATGAAAGGCATTATGTTGTGAGGAGAGGGTTTCTATATTTTTAATTATTTCATTCATTGTGTTTGACATCGAAGATAATCGAGGGACTCTTGTATAAACTTCAGAAATGCCCCTTAATTGTTGCAATTTTTCAAAAATTAATTCTTGAATTGATGGTTGTGGAGGTGGTGGAGGTGGTGGAGGTGGTGCATTTTCATGCGTCGGCAATATAATGCGATTCAATATAAAACAAATGATCTAATTAGAATTAGACAATATAAATGAAAATATTATAAAAATACCCTAGTTTTTAACAAAAATCTATAAAATTTTCTAATTTTTAATCCAAATACATAAAAAACACTATTTTAAAGTCAAAATCCATTGCAAACATTCAATTTTCATCAAAATCCATGCTAAACTCAATTTTTTCATAAAAAATCTATCAAAACCACCCAACTATTTAGGTCCAACCTTTATTGGGAGAGTTATCAAACCAATTATAGGGAAACCATAACCATCATGAGCTTTTAATCATGCTTTTGATTGTTCATAATCATCTGCATAAAGTTCATGTACATATAATAACTCTTTTTTGATCATATTCACTATGTACATGGGATCAATGAGTATTCCCCTTTTCGGGTTTTACTGAAACTTGATAATTAAAGAGACCATCGAAGGTGTAGTTATAGAAGAATCAATATATGTAAAGAAATGTCAAACAAAGATATTGGTTTTCAGCTATGATTTTGAATATTAGTAATGTTTATAAAAAGAGATGGAAAAATCATTATCATCTTCTTCATTATCATTGTATTGAACAAAGTTTGTTGTTGAATGAATTGGCAAAATGGGCTATGTAAATATTTGTAAGTATTGATTAGGTGAAAACCAATTTATTTCCTTTGTCATTAATAGGTCATCCAAGTTTGAGTTAGAGATAAGGGTCTTTCCACTTGGTTATAAATATGCCATCTTTCCATATCATGTCGAGGTGTACGATGATATTGAAAAATGTTTTGCATTAAAGTTTGGTGGTAAAAGGTTTAATTGTTTGAATATGACTAATTGGAGGAAGTTGAATCATATTCTTGTTTTAACAATTGCAACATGATCACATGGAAGGAATCAAACAACTATGAAATTTCCTATCTCATGGCCTAGAATTTATATCTAGAGTTATGTTCACAGTAGTTATACATCTCAATAGTACCGGCGAGTTTGACATGAATGTTTATCAAGTAATGAATATTTTGTTTTCTTTTTAAATGATGGATAGTTGTTTTGAGGCGCAGTATATGATTGACCAATAGGATCCTATGATGAAGGGGTACCTTCATACCAACTAATCGATATTCGATAATCATGAAGGGTTATACAAAAACGTGTTAAGGATGGATGTTTCATTAGCAATTTCTTATCTTGAATATTAGGTTGTAAGTTATCTATAAACACCCTTTGAATGTCAACATCTTGAAGACTATAGGAGAATTTAAAATAAAGGGATTAGTATCATTTCATAAAGTTTTTTATTTTCTCTTTAGGTCCTTGATTACAATGAACTAAATTTGTTAATGTAACTTGAGGACTGATGTTCACTTGAAAGTGTTGGAGGAAATCATTAATGAGTTGTGTAAAGGAGGTAATTGATTGTTTTACAATGAACAAAACCAATCCAAGGCCATATCTTTCAATGATCTAGAAAAGAGTTTCACTATGAGTGAATCTTCAAAAATAAAGTCTCTACACAAGGTAGTAAAAACTAACAAATGGTTATTAGGATATTTTTTACCATTGTACTTTCCAGAGCGAGGTATTTCAATGTTTTGTAGTATAGGTGTATTTAAAATAGTGAACATTAATGAACTATGTTTAAGGTATTTTGGATGTTTACTATTGGTTTGATTTTGTTTTAAGTTTCAAATTTGTTGTTGTAATCAGTGAAGCATAAATCTGCAAAAAATCCTGATTAATCGTGATTTTTAAAAAATCTGCAGGCTGGACGATTTTTTCCCCATTTTTTGAAAAAATATTGACTTTTTGGTCAATGATTTTTTTTCGTTTCAAACTGCAAATTCACCAAAAAAATGTGTTTAAAATCTAGAAAAAAATGTGAATAAAATCGAGCTGATTTTCGCACAAGAAAAACCATGAGACCATGGCTTGTTGCTTACTATTATGCTTGATAGATTTTTTCCAAGCATCCATAGCTTGTTTGAAAGCACACTGTTTTAGGCTTTTAGCGCATAGCAGCAAAATGAAGCATTTGATAAAATGCTTTGGTAGACATGTATGAAAAATGGTAGCATAGACAAGGCGATGAGCGCTTGAAAAAATGTCTCAAAGAAATGTAGTCTCATGGTGATGGAATGCCATAGCCGAAGATACCATGACAAACAAATTGCTATGAGTTGTCATGGCATTCCATCAATAATAATTTGCATTTCTTTGAGGCATTTTTCAAACTCGAATCCTTGCCTTGTCTATCTTAACACATTATGCTTTGGTAGATTTTTTCCAAGCATCCATACGGCTTGTTCGAAAGCACTTGTTTTAGGCTTTTACCCATAGCATGAAGGTGTTGAGCTGTTTGATAAAATGCTTTTGGTAGACATGTATGAAGAATGTGGTAGCATAGAAAGGTAGTGAACTATTTGAAAAATGCTTCAAAGAAATGTGGTCTCATGGTGATGGAATGCCATAACGAATGCCATGACAAGCAAATTGCTATGGATTGTCATGGCATTCCATCACCATGAGACCACATTTTCTTTCGAACGACCCCAAGCGATTCTTGCTATCTATACTATTATACCATTATGCTTTTGACCAGATCTTTTCCAAGCATCCGCTTAACTTGTTCACTTAAGCACTGTTTAGGGTTTTAGCCATAAGCGAAGCAAAGGCGATGAAGCTGTTGATAAAATGCTTTGGTAGACATGTATGAAAAATGTGGTAGCATCGACAAGCTGTCACCATTTGATATTTATCACGGTTGTAGTATGTTTTGTGCAATGTAATCAAAGCCGATATGAATATAACCAACAAAAATCTATTTTCTATAATTCATGGATTGAACTCTGTATTTTATTTGCTCTCAATGTCTGTATGCTATGGAAATGCCATTACATTTTTTTAAAAAGTAGTTTCTTACTATTTTTCTTCAATTTTTATGTTTTTTTGTAAATCTACCAAAAAACCCTAGTTTTTCTACCAAAAAACCCTATTTTGAAAAAAAACAACTAAAAATAAAAAAATCTAATTGAAAATCTAAAAATAATAAAAAATCTAGAAAATTTGATAAAAAATAAAGAACTTTACCTGTTAGAGATGGACTCCAAATCGGATATCGGATTTCGCTTTCCACTGTGCGCCCGCCGCCGTTGAGCCGAAAACAAATGTGAATGAGTTTTGGTCGCCCGATTTTATATATATATACTTCAACAAAATCGGATATCCGGATTTGGATCGATATTCCTAAACTAAGTTTTCCCTACCTCGGTAGTCACCCCAGCTCCAAAAAGTCAACTCACCATTTTCGCTTTTGAGTGTAGAAATATTTTTCTCCATTGCCACTTTTGGCATACCATTTATCTGCACATGCCCTTATAAATCAATAATTTGTTCCATATTCCCCTATAAAACCTGCTAGTATCTCCTTTCTTGTCTAGGCTCTTGCCTTACATGAGACTACCCTACCTCTTGTCATATATTTCCAACAAGCTCCTATCAAAAATATGGGTCAACAACTACCTATACATTGGTGTATCACTCTTGTCTCTCTTTAGTTAGAAAAAAATTAGAACCTTCCCCACAACTCAAAGAATAATATCCCCAAATATAAAGGTGATGGAGGGTAAAAATATCTGAGTATATCAATGTAGTTTTTTCTACTAGTGGAGTTTTGTAAGTATAGCATGAATATGTGGTAGTTTTTGTATCTATTGAATCACTAACTATTGTTAAACTTTATATTTAAAAGTGTAGAAGATGAGAATTCCTTGCTAGATCAGTTGACCCAAATGAAAAGGAAAGTACACATGAGCATATGTGAGAATTTATAGTGAAGTTTAATAAATTGGAACTAACATGATTAAATAAACAAAAAAATTCAATTCTTGAAACTAAAATTTCTTCTTAATTATTGCTTAGCCACCTACTGCAATATTTCACCTAAGGAGAGATAAATTTGTTAGTCTCAATTTAGATCAAACCATAGCTATAGATGTAGAATATAACCTCCTCACTATTATAAATTGGAAAAAAGAAATGTGAAAACAACAATCTCTACTACTCGTTTCTCTTCAATGGATCCCATGGTTTAAAATCTACCAAACGACTTAATTACATTGAAGAAACAAATTCCCCAAATATAATAAAAATAATAGCCCTTTTATCAAGGTAACAAGAGTGTTGATAGAAAAGTCTAAAATATCTCCAACTCATATAGTATTTTCCATAAATACATGATTTAGGTAGTCTAATTATTCTAGACTCTAAACATTGTCAACAAATTTCAACTCATCCACAAATAGAGGGAGAGGACTTATTTCTATTCTAAACAAAACATAAATATGAAACTAATCATGTACATGTGTACAATTATCATAGTCTTGTTATAACTCTTCATCATAAAGAAGATATTTATAAATGAAAACATGCAAAACATAGCATAATCCATATTTATGAGCCACAATTTGATGTTTTCATAAATTCCTTCTTATCTTCGTAGATATCTTCATTGTTAGTGACAAAATCAGTAATAAAGAGAATAATTTATAATTAAACCACTCCCATGGTACTCAGTTGCCTCTTTCTTCAATTGTGAGCTACTATGTCCTTTGTTGTAGATGAACACTCCCTTGGTTGTGGGTTGACAGGTGACTTTTGCTGCAAGTGACTGGTCCTTTGCTACACAAGGGTTAGTTTCTCTCAACAGTATCTCCACATCATAAATTACCATAACTAACATTAAACACTATCATATTTTATAAATATGCATAAATCCACACAACCATTCAACAATATAGCATGTGTCATCTACAATGCTTTAATACTTAAGATAAGAAAGAAAGTATGGATAATGGCTTGGGAATGTTTAAAAATGTCATGAGAAATATGAAACTTAAAACAAGAAAATAAGTATAATTTCTAAGCTCATCACACCCCCCCAACTAAGAATTTTGCTTGTCCACAAGAAAATAAGGGTCTCAAATTGTACTGAAGTACATAGCAATTCTATAGTCCACTAGAAGTAACTCTCTCCTCTTGTTTCAAATAAAATCATTTTTTCTCAATCAATCGCCCTCCCATTTTGTTTTTTCTATTATTTATAATTATTCTCTTCTTCCTAACCAAAGTGGAATTAGATATAGGAGAAGAGGAGGATGAAATACCAAGGGAAGCTAGGTGATCTTATGCTCAAAGGATGCCCCAATATACCTTTGTGCCAAAGTGATTGATGCTAATAAATTGAAAAGAAAATGGGATTCTTTTCTTTTTAGTTCCTATGTCAATTCGTTTCCTCTGTCATGTGAAAAATTCAATGCCACCCTACATGTTACAACTAATTCTTTGAATCTTTTATAATATTTAGCTCTACATTCTAGAATATTTTTCTCTACTTTTAGTTGTCTATCAATTCAATCCATTCTACCACCACTTGGTTAAGGGCTTCTAATCTGATTTTGAGGGGAATTGATTTTTCCCTTTCATGATATTGTTGTTGCAAGAGGCCTCTATGATGTTAATTTTGTGTAAATGATGATAATGCCTTCAAGTGAACATCTCCAATAAAAATCAATGGGTTCCAAGTGGTGTCATTTGGGATAGCCAACTCATGCAAATAAAATTTAGATAATTGGTTTTGCATCTTTGGGGTGGCTCTTTGGTAAGTTGAAATAACTTAAGTGTGGACAAGGAGACATGGAGGTCACTATACAATTGGTTGAATTGAAAACTTAAATATTGTTCTTGCAAAAATAGGGCATATACCCTTGCAAGAGGTGTACACCTCATAATTTGTATTGTCATTTCATCCATTTGATCGGTTTTGAGCACCAATATTTTGATTTATGCATTCTTTTCCTCAATTTTTCTTTCATGATTTTTTATTATTTATTTCTTCTCATTATTCTAATCACATTTCATTTGATCAATTTCCAATATTTGATCCCACAATATTTGATCCCACAGCTTTAATCCAAGGTGTTGTTCCTTCCCCACACACCCTATTCCAAATAGGGACCCCCTCTTTTTCCCATCCCGTTTTCTCTTAAGAGAAAGGTCCTCAAAATTTTGATTTTATCATCTCCCTTGAGTGCTTCCAAGTTTTTAATTTCTAATTAGCATATGGATTAATTCTTTACAACAATTGGCTAGGTTGATCATCTTTTTGGATGCCTTACTTGGGTGATTTTATGTTAGATTGGATTCAGCCCCGGGAATTCTCAAACTTACAGAATTATGCAATCTTTGAAATTAGCGAAGATTATACTTTTTGTAGAATTCGCCACTCTAAGAATTCCCCAAATCTGCGCTTCCTCAAAATCCCCGAAAAACTCGTTCACTGAGATAAAGTTTCAAATGATCACTTGATTTGGCATGACAGCTATGCTGTTAGCAACATTAATGGCTACAGTACAAGGAGAAAAAAACCAATACCATCACATTCATTCCTCATTCTTCTCGTTTGCAAACTCAAGATTGAGCAAGAGCGCAACCTAGGGCATCCGATTAAGCACAGAGGAGTGTGATTTGCAACATCCAGATGAGGTTTCAAGGCAGATTCAGGTTTATTCATCACACTATAGCCCAAAGGTCAGTAAAACTATCATTGCATTGGTTTGAAATGATATCATTTTCACTAAATTGGGAAATTTGAGCTAGGAATCACGTAGGGTTTTGTGTAATAACTTTAAGCACGTAACAAACACTCTTGCATTACTTATCTGAAGTGTATGTTGTATGTTGGTTGGCATGACGTCGTTTTTGGTCATGGCATCTTCATTGAGGTTGTTTTTCTTGAATCTTCAAAGTTGTAGATTAAATATTTGGGTTTTGTATGAACTTACATTTCTTGTTTTAAGATTTTAGTGGTTTAAATTGCTTACCGTCGAGAATGAATGATTGTTTAGTATGATTTTAGTGGTTTAAATTGCTTACCGTCGAGTATGAATGATTGTTTAGTATGATTTTAATGGTGAATATACTAAACCTTGCATTTGCAGTTGAAGCAATGAAACTAGGGTTCATGCATCACTTTATATTCACATGATTTTGATTTTTATCTATATCCTATAAATGTTCATATAAATTATAAATCAATAATTTATGTCGTATTCCCCTATAAGACCTACTAATATCTCCTCTCTTTTCCAAACTCTTACCTTACATGACACTACCCTACCTCTTGTCATATATTTCCAACAAGCTCCTATCCAAAATATGGATCAACAACTACCTATACATTGGTGTGTCACTCTTGTCTCTTTTTAGTTAGGAAAAAATTTAGAACCTTCCCCACAACTCAAAGAATAATATCCCCAAATTCATTTATTTTTGTTTTGTGTTCTTTATTCTTGGTTTGGTTCTTAATGGTTTGATTTTAAGTTTTCTTTATTGCTCCTTGTTTTTTGTTCTTTTATTTTATTAATTTTACTTTTTGCATTTTTTTCCTCTAATTTGTATTGTTCTTTAGTCTTTCCAGTTTTCTTTTTATTCTCTTTCCTTTGATTGTGTTTAGGTTCTTTTATTGGTTTTACTTTTTGGTGTTGCTTTCTTATGTTGGTTTTTATTTTTCTTTTTAAGCTTTTATTTTCTTTGTTAAGCTTATATCTTGTTGTTGATTTTATTTACTTTTCTTTCTTTGAATTAAAATTTCTATTTTTATTTTCTTCTTGTAATGAGTTTATATGTGTGTGTGTGCATGTATATTGTTCTTCACATTTTTTTTGTTTTAATGTCTAGCTAATTTTGTTGTTCTCTTTTGTTTTGCTTCCTTAGTTTTTATTTATGTTTTCTTATTGGACTTCTTTTGCCTCTTTTCTTTGTGTTCTTCCTTTCTTTTATTTCTAGTCTTTGATCTTTCTCTTTATTTATTTTTTTCAATTTTATTTTTTGCTTGAAGTTTAGGTGCTTTGTTAATTTATTTTATTCATTAAGCTTCTTTCTCTCTTTTCTTTCTTTTTTTTTTTATTTTTAGTTATTTTTTTCCTTTATTTTAATTTGGTCCTCGATTTGTGTGTCCCCTTCACAACTCTCTCTTCTCTCATTTTTATCCTATCTAAGTCTGCAATTAACCATTTTTTCTCCTTTTGCTCTCTTTCATCTTGATGATGGATCACAGAGTGTGATCCGAAACGTAATACTAAAAACTTTCTACACAATCTAATCTAGAAATAATATATAAACTACAATATGGATTGTGGAAACTTGGTATCATTAAAAGGGTAAAAATAGATGAGTATATCAATGTAGTTTTTTCTACTAGTAGGGTTTTGTAAGTATAGCTCATGAATATGTGGTAGTTTGTGTATCTATTGAATCACCAACTATTGTTAAACTTTATATTTAAAAGTGTAGAAGATGAGAATTCCTTGCTAGATCAATTGACCCAAATGAAAAAGGAAATTACTCATGAGAATATGTGAGAATTTACAATAAGTTTAATAAATTGGAACTAACATGATTAAATAAACAAAAAACATCTAATTCTTGAAACTAAAAATTCTTCTTAATTATTGCTTAGCCACCTATTATAATATTTCACCTAAGGAGAGATAGATTTGTTAGTCTCAATGTAGATCAAACCATAGCTATAGATGTAGAATATAACCTCCTCAAGTATTAAAAATTAGGAAAAAAGAAATGCAAAAACAACAATCTTTACTACTCATTTTTCTTCAATGGATCCCATGGTTTAAAACCTACCATATGACTTAATTACATTGAAGAAACAAACTCCCCAAATATATTTTTTATCAAGGTATTCCAAGAAGCAATTATGTTCCTTTCAATAACAATAATAAGCTTACATGATTAACACATCCTACACAAATAATTGTTATTGAAGCATCATCCATCAATATTCATTCCAATAATGATATGTGTGACTTCCACCTCATAATATAGCATGATGTGGTTTCATCCCCTAAAGTGAATAGATTCATGCAAATGAGCAAGTAAAGAATTAATTAAACGAATTACCACTTTGGAAGAAAATCCTTAAATATATGTTGACTCTTGTATTAGCTAAACCTAGAATATGAATATAATAATGGAGAAGATTGATCTTCAATCTAATAATTGATATTATATTATATTTACTATAGGTTAGCAACAAAAGGTTGATAGAGGTAATGGTTGTCAAAATAAAGGTATTGTTGAAAAGAAAGAAACCAACACTCCATGGTCCAAGGCAAGATAAAAGTTACCAAATTGTATCCTTATAATAATGAACATCCTTGAACCAATAATCCATCCACCTCTACACCTCTAACAAGTATGAATAAATCAAATATAGATACTTGACCAAGTATTTCATATATTTTAAAAATATTGATTGTATATCTAATTCTTTTGATATTATAAAATATTATAAAAAGAAAAAATAGATATCTTAGGGCTTAAATAGAAAAAATGTCTTCAATGTGAATTGTATTCTTTATGGTGATAAGGGTTTGAAAACCAATCCCCTTACGATTAGGTCATCCAATAGGATGTCTAGAGGAGATACAATGTTGAACTAGAATTTTTTAGTGAGGGCATAGATAGTCCATTTGACACATAGCGCCTAACCTTATCATTATGTGGATAAAATCCCCAACCCTATAGATTCACAAGGGAGAAAACATAATTCCCAAGAGACCCTATGGTTCTCTAAGGAAGCCCAACAAAAATATTGAAGAATAAATTTTACAACTTCATGCAAGAGGCCTTAAAAGGAGCCCAACATGAAGACTAATTAAAATGGGTAGCCACAAGAATCTTAAAACAAACATAAAATTTATTTGTTAAAGAGAGGGGTTTTTTTATCTAGATGCAATTTTTTTTAATTCTAAACATAAGTTTCTTCCATAAAGATACTTGAGAAGCTTGGAAATTAAAGGGAATGCCCAGGAATCTAAAAAAAATTATATGGTCAATCTATTTCTAGTTGAAGGCATGTAGCCAAGAGAGTGCAAGGAGAAAGGGTTGTTTGTAACACTGATTCTTGTGTCATTGAATGGCCAAACCAAAGTATTTACAAAAATTATACAAACATTTGAGGGTTTTTAATATTTTTCTCCTCTTTAATGAGAGTGAGGAATGATTCATTTAGCAAAGTGGTCATTAACAAGTTGAATTGATTAATTGAGCAAGGAAATACCTTTGAACAACCCTTGAGACACATAGTGGGCTAAGAGGTAGCCAAAGGATTTAGTTGCAAGCACATAGAGTTAAGGGGCCAATGGATACCCTTGTTGAATAGAGAGAAAGATTTCAAATTCACTAAATTTGTGATCATTGATGGTTATCTAGGTAAAGGCATCAACAAAGAGCATGCTAATAGATTAGATGAAATGGAGCCAACATATATAAGCTTGAAGCATGGCCACAATGAAAGGTCGTTCAATATAATCATATGCCATGGAAAAATATAAATTTTTTTAGGAATTTACAACCTTCTATGGAGAATGTCAATCCCATTCATTCCTTCCAAGACCATAATGATATTATCCAAGATATATCTAGATTCACTGAAATGAGTTTGCTCTGGCTCCATAATCTATTGAGGGAGATGATGCACCTTCAAATCCAAAGCTTTGGTGATGATTTTGTATGACACATTGAGTAGAGTGATTGGACCTCTAATTAAAACATCTTCTAGATCTCTAATCTTAGTTATGAACTTGGTGTCTCCTTTATTAATGACTTTCCCTAAGGGCTTGGAATGGAAAGATGGTAGATAAAATTTATGCAAGTACTCACCCAAACAATCCCAAAGGGCCTTGTATAACTCACAAGGGAAGTCATCAAACCCAAGAACCTTGTCATTGGCCATGGTATGAAAAACCTTCATGAGATCAGAAATGGAGATAAAATGAACATAGAAGGCTTGTTTTGAGGACAAAATCCAACAAGGAACAACCTAGAGGAATTCTTAGAGGGCATGGTCTCATTCAAGAGATTTTTTTCTAGGCTATGAAAACTTGCATATAGTGCTTGAAAAAATCATAGAGAATATTCAATAACTCTTTGAGGACAACTTGAAGATCTTTAATGTGTTTGATTTTATGAGATGTGTGATGATATTTGGGAGTAAAAAATATTTAGAAGCTCTATCTCCCACTTTAAGCCAATGGAGTCTAACCTTGATATAAGCACCTCTAGAAAAATGATTATTTTGATGTCTTAGCTTCATCATGCCCTAACCTACAAATTAGGAGAGAAGAGATCAAATTCAAAAACTAGAATTTCCTTGTAGATATTTGAGGTGGTGGCCTCATATGCATAATGTCAAAAACTTTTCAATCAACAACCATATATGTGGAGGAAGCGGGATGTATGTCAAATTGGCTCCATTCCACCAAGCAATCCAACTAGTTGGTTTAAAACTAGGTTGGGTTTCAAGGATTCATATCTTCCTCATATGATCCAATGATGGTTGATGACTCAACATATAAGTATTTAAAAAATTAAGTTTTACAGCTCTAAGGAGGTCCCACTTGTCATTGATCTTTGAATTGGATGGGAAAATGATCTGACAAGGTGACGTCTGGAAACAACTCCATCTGGAGTGAAAAGCAACTAGTGAAGGGGAAAAAATATTATGCAAAAATCGTCACATGATTGAGACGTTTAAAGACTCTATTAGAGCTATCCCAAAAGTTACACCATGTATGCCAATAAGACTAGTTATGGTAATAGCCCAAGTTTAGATCGAAAAGGCCCAATTTATTATGCATGCAATACCACATCTCTCACTTGACAAATATTCAATGTAAGGGAAATGTCTCATCCTTATCATACACCATCTCAACCATATTAAAATCCTTGCATATTACCCAAGTGGTGGCAGGTATTGAATCAACAATCTATTGCCACAAAAGAGATATCTCAACAACATCATTAGAAGCATAAACATTTATGATTCCAAAATTGTCAATTTTTAAAAGAATCTAGATTATATGATCAGTGGGCCCATAACCATTGTTGACAACATGTGTAAGCCACCTAAGAGAGAGAAAGATGACAACACCTTCATGCCCAACATTATGATTGTTGTGGAACACAATACTGGTAGGCCATATGACACAGCATGATCTTCACTTCTTATAAATAAAATGTAGTGCATCTAGATTTGATTGCTTTTGGTGAGTATCCCACATGGAATACTTCTTGGAGAGGTAAATGAGACTTTAGATATTCCAGGATAAAAAAATTTAGGGGTGAGAGTCGAGGGGCATGTCATTGCTATCCAAATCTTAGAGAGTGGGATAATAATTTTATAGAAACTTTGAGGAGAAGGAACCTTACTCAATGTTGGGATATGAAATCCTTCATTTCTTAGTAGCATATTCTCCCTCCTCCAAGCACCTAGAAGGGTTTCTAGACCATCACAAATTCTTTGGTCATGAGGGAGAGTGGACAAAAATTTGGGTGTGAAGATAAAATTGACACTAGTTGTGATGTCGAAGAAAACCTCAGTTTTGAGGATGGCTCACTCAAGAGTGGCACAACCTCTTTCCCCTTATTAGAAGGGTGTGAAACAACTTCTCATTGCACCTTAGCAATGGAAAAATATGAAGAGGATTATGTTTTATTTTTTACCTTGATAGTGTTGGCATTTTTTTCTTTATTATATGAAATTGTACTCCATTTTTCTTCATATTTCAAGGCAAGAGCCTCTATAGATCAAGGAACCTTAGATAATTGGAGAGGCAATTTGACTCAAGGAGCTACCAAAGGATGATCCTTAATTTTATGTTCAATGGATTGACACTGAAAACAAGTGTTAGGAAAATTAAGGTAAAGTACTTGCTAGGTGTGACAAAGGTTGTCGATTTGAATGTCAACTAATTCTTTCAAATTTTTGGATAAATCAATCTCAAAGAAAACATATGTTTACAAGTGAACTTGATAAAACCTATCAAACTCCACACAAATAACCTTTCCCAGAGAGGAAGCAAAGGGATGTAGAAAGATCAACAAGAAAGAGGTGGACCAAAAAATTTAAGGAAAACTAGCACATGGAGTTTCTTTTCATCTAAGAATGTGAAGTCTCAATTTTAGGGTTGAAAGACCAACAAGGACAAGCATACATACCAATAGTCATGCTTGAGGATAACCTCAACATGGTTGGCTTCAAAAAAATGAAAAAGAAAGAACCCCTTAGTGAGGTTCTGGTCAACATCAAGTCAAACCCCATGCAAATCCTAGCACTTGTTGACCATTCCTAGAGTGTTATTTTAAGGGGAGTTCTCCCCACAAAATACCTTATTAAAGTGAAATGCTCAAAACATATACAAGAAGTATCAAATCCACTTGGATAGGTAAAACCACATCTATTGGAGATTCAAAATGCATACATCATGAAATACCTTGGAGATAAATTTTTGAGAATACTTGCTCAGAGGAGCCATTTTGTAAAGCAACCAAACTGTCAACACCAACATGAACTATTGGGTTGAAGTTGTTTGAGGCCATATAAAGGAAAAAACTAAAAAAGACCACAATAAATGTGAAAGAATAAAGATTTTCCTATGCCAAAGGCATGGAGTGACATAAAGGAAGTCAAGAAATACAGAAAAACACAAACCCTAATAGAGCACAACACAACCAACTTTTGTTTCAACTCGTATCAGACAAAAAATCAAAAAAGTGAGCTTTAAATGCAACACGAGAATTAATTTATAAATAAAGAATACATTATCAAAAGAAAGATCTAAGAATACAAATATTAGATTAATAAATTAAAAATAAATTAAAAAAATAGTTAATTAATAAGAACATCTAAAGGGGTTATGGAATAGTTAATAGATACAAATATTTACAATAATAAGTGTTTTTTTTAGTGAGGAGCATTAGAAATACACATTAATGGTCGAGATTAAAAGAACTCCATCAAACAGATCTTAACCATATAATTTACATCATGTTACAATAAACTAATATTTGTGATATATGAAAAAAATACCTTACATTTATTAGATTTTTTAAATAATCTTCTTTAAGTAGTCATAAATTATGAGAATCGATAAGATCTTGAGTTTATATTTATTTCTTTATTCAATTACCTTTTTGAGATGGAGATAAGAACTCTATTTAATCTTCACATAAATAAATACATTTCATTCAACTAATTTGTTACATTTTATCAACATTGAGTAAATATGTAAATTTAGTGGAATTGTTACTTTTGAATTAGTAGATGATGTCAAAACATATTAGTGTTAGTATTGTATAAAATGGTATATTAATTTTTAAAATTATTCATGATTGTAGTATTTAGAAGAAATGCATAATAAAAGAGAAAAACATTTGAATGAATAATATTTTCACATAATTATTGTCTTAAAAATATTATTTTCTATATATGTTGTTGGATGAATTCGTGATCATTTGATCATATGTGCATGTCCTAAATGTTTCTCGATCAAAAGATATTAAATAAACAACATTTTAAACGTATATTGCCTCAAAAAATGTGTTATAGTTATAAACATGTAATATGCTATTTCTTCAACTATCATTTATTTATAAGTGTAAGAGAGTGATTAAATTCAAATAAATAACATATGATTTTTCTTACTAAATTAAATTTGATATATTTGTGAGGGTGTGAGTGTAAAAATGACACTATTCATTTAATCCTTAGACAATACAAAAAAATAACATTTAATTTTTTGTTAAATTTTATTTTTAAGGATTGTGTATATGCTCAAAATAATTATTAAACATATTTTCATTTTCTTCTTAAAATTTATTTTTAATTTATTCCTTTGACAATTGATTTAAAAAATATATATAAATACACAATATTAATAAAAATAATATCAACCATTCAATAAGCCCTACGTGTTTTACACATGTTTGAAAGAAAAAGTCGCGAATCTGATTCGTGCATTTGTTAAAACCACGTGCAATTTTTCGGGGGGCAAATACCATCAACCGAAAACAACGCGATCAAAGTCACAATTGACAAGATATCAATTGTAAAAGCAAAAGAAAAAATTTAGAACTTTCTAGAATGACATTGCAAACGAGAAGACCCGACGGAGAAAATGTATGGCCAAATTAAATGTCAAAATTGAATGGTTAGGTGTGCACGCATCTACTTCCATTGATATGAAAAGCTCTAGGTAGTTTGAAATTGATGAGAGAGATTGAAATCTATGGCTCTCCTGTTTTGGTTGGTTGGTGCAACAAAGTTGGAAATATATGGAAGAAGGGGACAAGTCCTAGCTACCACATAGCTTCATTATGTGTAGCAATAAGTGTGAGTTATTCCCCCAAAAACTTAGGTGGCTTTGATGCTATAATAATTTATTAGATATGAAAGTGCATTTTGTAAGCTTTGTGGGAATATATGTGATGTATTCAATTTTAGAGGAGCACTCTAATCAGATAATACCTAATTTCTTTATTTTCTATCGGCACATTATTGCACCTCTTAAAGTTGCAAGTGCTAGTTATAAAATTAAGATATTTGTGTCTATTATTCACATTCATTTTATTGATATGTTATATCTAGATATATGCTTACATTTTTGGAAATTGATTTTCTTATTGGCTACTCTATATGACATGAATTTTGTTCAAAGTAACATAAATATATTTAGTTATCCACCAATACAATTTCAATTATAGAAAAAGTTTAGATCAATGGGTATAGATAAATTGATAGTTAGATAGACAAACAAACAAAAAAATAGATAGATAAATAGATAGGATAAATTGTAATTGATGAGAGTTATCAAGGAAAATTATAATTATGTGCATAATGAAATTGCTATACAAACTATTGAATAACAATGTTGGAGCTTTTTTCTAGATCATTTAGATGTTCTTATATCAACAAGATTTGTAAGATATTTTTGTGCATCTACCAAAAACTTCAATCAAAAAGAGAAATTTATAAGAGACCATGGGCCATCTATCAAAATTCTTTATAACAAAAGCTTCATAAGAGAAATTGGAATCTTATCTAGTTGACATTGATATCCCATGTAGAACAAAAAAAATTGCACTACCATGATGTGTTTTGTAATTCACAACCTTACTAAATGAAAAATTAGTTATAGTGTTGGTTGTGGTATTAGACTATGATTATACTATTCTCTTTGTTGGATACAATGTGATACCAAACTTTTCTTGTTCATGTACAATATACAAATATTTATCCACATGAGTATTATTTAAATAAGAAAATAAATATAAAAGCTTTGATAATTTCCAAAACGGAAGAAAATGTATAAAACCTTTAGTCAAGTTGGTGAATTTGATTTTCAGCATTTTTACCATCATCTTAATAGCTTTGCAAAGCTATATTAACATATTGAACACAACTTCCATTATAGTATGTAACCATTTCTATGTTTTTCTACCTTCATCTTCATGTTTTTATAGCTTGATATCAATAGATTGAATATAACTTCCATTAAAATATGAGATCCTCCTAGAACATCATAATATTAATGATATTAATGAGAAATCAAATGAAATGTGGACATTGTAGAGATATAGGCCACAAAGAAAAAAAGGACAACAATCAAAACACACGTCTATCAACACCCTTTCGCAAAGCTCCCTTGTCCTATGAGTCTAATATCAAATAGAGAGAATGTGTAAAATACTTCTTACTAGATAGTCTACTATAATATTTTGATGGAAAATGATAGTTTTTTGCATTCCTTTATTTCTAAAGATGACACAAACAAAGAACAAAATTATAGAGATAATGAGAAGAAAGCTCTAAAATATAGCAATTTGTGCAAAAAGACAACTAAAGCTAGAGGTTCAATTCTTGGATAAAGGGTGGTGTACACCATGCACAAGAAAATAATTATTTGTTGTGTAAAATAAATATTTATTTGTGGTATATTTAAGAGTTGTGTTTAACCACATTAAATATTTATTTGTGTCCACATGTAAAGTTGTATATGACATTTTTTTAGATATTTTATGGCGGGTTGCACGTGAGAAAAATATTTAATATTGGGAAAACTTAGTGAAAAGGTGAAAAATAGGAGGTTTCCTTAGAGTTTCCTAAACTGGAAAAGTGGATCCAAAGAAGTAAAAGGGATCTTATTCTTCCTTGATTCATTAGGAAATGAGATCCAAACAATGAAATGACTGTCAACCAAAAGGTGAGTCAATTCAAAGTGTGAATCTACAAATTTCCCTTTTTTTGCAATGACGGGGGTTTAGCCCAAACAACATTTTAGGGAGAAAGATTTAAAATAGCAAATCAACTCCAAAATGCCTTCTATAAATTGGATCTAATCTAGATTTAGTATAAAAACTGAATAGATTTTCTGGGAAAATTAAGAGGAATAAATGTTGTGCACCTTTCAAAAGTTGTTTCTACAAGCTGAACAGGGACTCATTTTCCCTAGGGAAAATGGATCCTGGAAAACTTTGAATCTAAAAATGAAGCTTGAGATCTGCAATTCCTTCTTGTAACTTGATATCCCTGCTCCCGGATTTGGATCTAGGAAAAATTTGCAAAACAAATTTGTTGTTTGTTGGTGGATAGGGGTTTGCCTCGGTCAAACCCCAAGATTGGTAATTAAACCTTGATGAAGAACATAGATCTGAAACATGAAATTTGTGTGCAATCCTAACCTTAAGTGTGTCTAAGATTAAGACTAATGATGCAAAGAAACTCTACTCAAGTGTGTTAGAATAAGATCCCTAAATGGACATGCATAATGATGAAGACCTACTTTAAGAGATCTCAAATCACCTTAATAAGTCACAAATCTAATTATACCTTACTTAGGTTGAAAGTAGATAGATAATAGAAGATGGAATCACTTAGGAAACAAGCCATTAGGCTTGGTTTAATGTCTTGTACATCTCCCAAAACGTAGAATCCATCATGATCCTCTATAGGCAACTATCATCAATCCTTTGGAAATGCTTGATCTTGATGTCAAAAGGAGCTTGAAGACCTACAAAAATAACTCAAATGTTGCTCCAAGACTTCACTTTTTAATGATTCTCCTTGCTCTTGAATATGAATGATTGATCTCATGTGAATTTCTCTTCTTTTCTTCTTGTCTTGCTAGTGTAAAATGAATGTGAGACTTAGTTTTATATGCTTCCTATCTAATTTTCCAATTATCAGATCTCGAAAGCCGACATGTGAAATTTGAATTTGAGAGATTGAAATGCTTCCAAAAACATATCAAAATTTGAGTACAAGGCACTTAATGAGGACCCATCCATCCATGGGTGAATGGGTCCTGACCTAAAACTTCAGGAGTCCTTAAATGTGAGGGCATTAATTTGATCAATAGCATTTATTCAATGCAGGTTGTGGTGTTAGGAATTAAATAAAATAGCCCTTGGGATACATAATAAAGGGTATTAGGGGCCTATTAATGAGGTTTTAAAATGCATAAATGAAGGTGATCACCAAAATAGGTCCAAATAAGTGTGAAATTGCACTTTCTCATAGAAAGGGGTACAATTTTCTACACTACATTTAGCCACCACTTTAGCTACCATACGACACTACATGCATATGCAAGCTAAAGGAATTCTAACATATTTTATAAAAGGATATTCATATGGATTCATTAGGGAGAATGAAGCCCCCACTATAGCTATCTGCAAAACCACAATGTTAGGAACTACATCCTGCAACATAGATTCGTTAGTCATTCAAAAATCCTCTTATCGGACTTCTACAAAGAATCAGATTTGAGGGTAAATGTATGCCCCCTAATTCCACTTGCTTTATGAAGGTGGAATCAGGGTAGCCACGAAACCACATTAAATTATTTAAGTATTATCATAGGGTATTTCCAAGTACCATACCACATAGTGATAGAAAATGGATTAGATCGGGGACTAAATTATGAATCCAATGAAACAAATGACATTGAAAATGGAGTTCTTTATCCCACAATTTGTTGATTTGAATGAAATATACCTAAAGTAAAATATACATCTTTCTAATTAAACTAAGTAAATATGAATGAAAATGACATTTTTACCTATCATTTTGACATTTACCTCTTTGCATTTTTCTTTGGTATAGAGTGATCTAGGATGTCGAGCAGACAAACTTACAAGCCTCCCAGACTTGACATTCTTCACGATGAGGTGGCACAGGGCACAATTCGGCATATGGTGAGTGGATTCTGCTCTACTTTGTCTTCATTTTTGTGCATTTGTACAGTAATTTTTTTATGTATTTTGTAGAATATTTAGGACCCTGGAAAAGATAGTTGCAAAATGTTCATCTTTGTCGCAAAGCATCCCTTTTTGGTGCAAAGTGTCCAAAAATGTCTAAAGTGTCCAAGACCCCCCCAGGCCTGTCCAAAAATGGAACATATGTCCAAGTTGGTCGTAAAGTGTCCTAGAGCAACTTTAGTGTACTTTTTTAATTATTTAATGATTATATTTAGGATTTACTTAGTTTATTTTATTATTTAGATCCCTCCCCAAACTCACCAACATCTTAGAGGGAAACATTTTTGTTTCCTTTGAGACCTTCTCACATGACTGTCAAAGGAGGAGATCAGTATCCTACAGGATACAAGATTATTTTGGGTTTACGCCATGCACCAATGAGGTATCATGACGCCATGTTTCTAGCCTTAGTAGAGAGGTGGGATGTGGACATCTGCACCTTTCATCTACCTACCGGCAAGATGACAGTTACATTAAAGGACATACACTGCATTCTATGATTACCCCATTTGGGGTGAGACTATACACTCGGTGGATGAGCGCACACATGAGGAGATGCATGATGATATATTGTATTATCTAGGGTGCCCCATCCGGGAGTCAATTATCAAGCTACGTGTTGAGCTAAGATGGCTTCTACACGTGTAGACACCATTGATTTGATGGATTATGATTGTCACCACAACACTCACATTGGTTCCAAATGGAAGAGGGTCCCACCTAGATGGAGGGTTGGTTCACATTATTCAAAACATGGAGCAGCATCAGATCGTCTACGCCTGGGGTCACAATATGTTGGCCTGTTTGTATTATGATCTTGGGAAATTTTTCTATCGGGAGCTTAATAGTATAGTGCATTGTACACTCTTACAGGTGTGGTGTCTCGAGCATATCACATGCACTAGACCCATACGTTATCCTACCATAGCAGACATGGGCTATCCATGAGCCTATAGTTATCCATTGAGGTGGGTATGATAGGAGGGAGACTTGCTTTAATGATGTATTAGATTTGATCAGTTGGAGGAGGGTGATATCTCATGGAGACCATATCTCAAGATACCACAGTGGTAAAATGAGAGACATGAGCTTGTTAGGCTTTAGCAATATTAGTTTGTTCTAGGGCGACATGTCTATATAGTGAGACCTTTCTATTATGATCACATCATTCACCAGTTTGGATAGATACAGGTTCCACCAGAGGCTTGGCCTAGGTATCTACTATCAGCATGGAATGCCCCTAAACTTGGAGACACTCATCGTCTTACTATTAAGGATGTGCACATTAGTGATTCAGAGGATGAGGACCATGGTATGCCCCCAGTATTCGATGTCAATGACGTAGGCACCACACCATCCTATGACCAATGGTGGGTTGGAGCACAACCATCCCATGTCTTTTCAAGACATCACCTTGCGGGCCATGCAGGACCTCTTCTTGGGTGCAGAGATGGCAGGGATGATGAGTAGGTCGACGGTGATACAGATGAGGATAATACAGTTCTTGACATATTTCTAGATGAGGAGGAGGAGGAGGAAACTTGGTCTATGAGTGAGGATACTGATGAGACAAAGGAGGATCCAGTTGCCCCCGAGAGGAGAGATGCCCCTCCTATACAGTCACCAGAACATGTGCAACAGTGACAACAGAGATCTGCATTCACGAGCGTGGGGAGGCTAGTGATAACAAGCCATCCACACTTCCAGCATAGGAGGGGACCATTGCTACACTGTTATACCTCGACTGGCAAACTGGAGATCCAAGTGATGATGTGATATTTATGCTTTCATTACGCTTTTATATGCTTTTATACATATGATGATGTGTACTGATACCTTTTATGATTTCTATCTTGCAACGTCCACATGAGAGTGGCGTGAGCTCTACCAGCAAGTGACCACTCAGATAGTGCCACCATTGCATGCAGAGGATGATACACTCTTAGAGTACACGCCCCCACCTTCTACTGGGCAACATGCATACCTCTTTGAGTTAGTAGCAAGATTAGGCATAGCATACGAGAGTACCACTAGTCATGCCAACCAATTTCTAGTAGAGCTTTCAGCACTCTGAGCATTTTGAGGTTTGACTGACAGCAGGATAGAGGATGCCCTATAAGCAAAGGTCTCGAGACTGTAAGGAAACTTGCAGCCATTATATGACAATTTCCACATAACCCAAAACTGATAATAATGCAAATAAATGCTAAGAATCCACATGCAAGAGAATAGACAACATACCCATCAAATATGACACAAGATATACCCTAGGAAAACCCTCAAGATGGAAAAACCCAACCTCCAAAAGCATCCATACTCCATCATATTAATCATCCATGAAGCAAATACAAGAGTTATAATGAACACTTCTGAAGCATCAAGCCCTCCAGTGCATTCCCATGTGTCCAAGCATGAATCTGCACATCTCATGCCATGCTTCACAAATGCACTCTCAAGAAGATTCAATAATGACAGCCAAACCACACAGCCAACCTAAACCACTACACGTGTTTGATTTTATAGACACAAGCTCACACATAATACAACTAGTGGTAAGGTGAAACCATGTACCACAAAACCATGTGAATACAAAACCATTAAGCCCTTATTTAATATTGGGTACTAAGACATCACATTATTTAATATTTCCCCAATATTTAATTATTAGAACATGTAACCCACACAAATAATAATAATACAATGTTACAATATATAACTTCAAATGGGTCCCCAAATAATTACCTAGTGTGATTAACAACACCACCAAGGTGTATCACAACTAAATAATTATTTAATTACAATATTATAATAAATCATTTTATGCAATGGTGTACAACACCATATCCCAACATTCTCCCACTTGTTGTATACATTGCATAAGGGATCAATGCATGAAATACATCATCAGAGGCATCCATGAAACCACATGAATTTGTAACATGCTCTCGTGCTCCATCAAGATACTTGTATTAAGAAAAAAGTGACCACCATCTCAAGCAAGTACTCCTCTCATCCTCCAACATGCCACCTATGGAAGAAAAGGAACATGCCAAGGTGAAGATACACCAATCCACGAGCACAAGCATCAAATCCAAGTGATAACAAAAGCTCCAAACAAGTTGCTATCAACTAAAAAACCCACACGATTGAAAATAGCATCCACAACATATGCTAATACATCCAACCATCCATGCCTCCAAGATATCAATACATCAGTAAACTCATGCCAAGAACATATGCAATATGCAAACTACAACCAAGCTCCTTGTATAAAACATGTCAATGAAGAACATACATATCCACGAACTCCCACTGCATAGGTAATGTCAAAGCATATCAATTCTACCAATCAACACTATACATCAAGGTGCAATAAGTAAATCAAAGGTTTTATCTGTTCAAAGCATATCATAGAGTCATCCTTCAAATTTTTTATCCCTGCTCGCTTCCATGAAATAAGGGATTCAAAGCAGTTTAATTTTGAGAAGCTAACAGGTCTTGCATTCTCAAGTGCAAGCAAGCTGAAGACATCATTATTAATGTCATTGGGCAAGATTGGCTGGAATTCCATTCGATGGTGTTGCCAAATGAGGTAGCGTCAATATTTGTGTCCAATTTAATGGACGTCCTGTGGTGCGGGGAAATGTTGAAATTCCTCGGTGGTACTTACTTGCTCCTGCACATATGTCCCCTGTCGATTTTGGAGCCAACCCTAGAAAAGTATGACATTTTGATGGGAAATAATCTTGTGGGAGGGGTCCTTTGTAAGCACCACCTTCTTTCAAACCCCTCACTTTTAGCTCTCTCTTATGTGCAATGGCACACATACTCCTAGATGATTGCTCTTGCACCTTCTTCTAGCACTTGCACAAGTTGCAACCACGTTTGGGCTACACCATATCCAACATGCTTAGTGAGCTCTACGATGCAGTGAAATTTCTTACAAGGCATGCCTTGGTGGAACCTCATTCCACCTTGTATTTTCCACCTCCCACTGACATGGAATCCTTGATGGAAAGTGGGGTCTAACCCCTGTTTTCTCCTTTTTTTTGCTCACATTTTGATTTTTTCTCACTGCACTCTCCATGGTTGGTAAATCTCTTTAGTAGTGTGGGTTTTCCTCTGTTCTTTTTTATTTTCAGGTGCAACTCTTAGGGATCTTCATGTTGCGTTGGGATTCTTGCTTCTTCATCGGCACTAGGTCCTCTACTTATTGATCCTCGACTCTTGTTTTTGGCTTCATTTTGTCAAGTTGTTTCCTCGGGCTTCTTTGGTCACCTTACTTACAAGCAACTTCTTCATACGTGACCACTTTTTGATGATTCTCTCTGCCTCTTCTTGGCTCTCATTGCTTCATGGGTTCTCTTGTTCCCCTTCATGTATGGTTGACTACGGGATGATATGCCCCTTATTACTGGTTTTGTCTATATCAGCTTGTATTTTGCTGCTCTACGAACAATCCTCTTTTATGTACTCCTCTTTTATTCAATAAAATGTTTAACGACTTTGTTGTTTTTAAAAAAAAATAAAAAAATTATTAGTACTTGCCGCGAGGCATAGTACTATTGCAATATGTTCTTCAACTCATTTTGTTAATTAGTTATTAATAATTTGGTTTTGAACCAATTAAAAACTAGAATCTATGCTCTTCAAATATAATTTAGAACATTTAAAGTGAACATGTTAAATACTTAACTTTAAAAATTGTAAAAATTATTTTACTTGAACATAATTGGCTATAAGAAGTTTGGGGTGTTATGGGAAAATTTGTAGGGAAAGCAAGGTAAACTATTTTTTTAACATTTTTTTAAGAATAATTTTTCATTTTTTGTGTTATAAAGTCATTTCATTAAATCTTTCTAAAATAAATAAATGTTACTTATTTTTACATTTTTTAAGGATATTTTTTTAATGTATGTAATTATTATTTTTTTATTAAAAAAAATATCACAAAAATCAATTAGCTATTTGGATTCACACTATTAAAATAATAAAATAAAACTTAAATTAAAGCACATCCATAAATTAGCATATAAAATAATATTCCTAAGATTTTATTTTACACAATTAAAATAAAAAAATTAAATTAAATCTTAGACTATTTGACATTGTCGCTTTTTTTATTTTCCAAATTTTATTAACTTCAAAACATACATAAATATAAATAAAAATTAAATTAAAATGACTAAAATTATTATAATTATTAATTAAATTATAATTTTAATCTTATTACTATTAATTATTATAATCCTAAAAGCACTATAATTAGAAATAGAATTAAGAGTAAGGTAAAAATTATGATTAGAACTATTCAAAATTAAAATAAATTTAAAAAAAGTTACTAATAAAAATCACTAAAACATGATTAATAAATATAATGCTCCAGAATTGTATTCATCTAATATCTATATTCCAAATCCTGAAAGAGTTGGAGTCCCTGCCTAAAATCTGCAATTAATATTGTTTTATAGTTTTTTGTGTATATAGCTATATGTTTTATGTGTTGGCGACTTTGATGTCATTAAAAGGTACATTATAAATTTGAGAATCAAGATAATAAGATTAAAACTCAATTGTTGAATTTAAGACTCGGTTCTTGAATTTAAATGTGATAAGATTAAGACTTGTGTATTTTAATTGAAAGTTATTATGGTTTTTGAAACTTGATAAAATTATAGGAAACTTCCTACTGAATTTCTAATCAATTTTTGTAAGATTCAACTTTTGTTTGACACGTAGCAATGCCTTAATGGTTGCAACAAGTTGTAGATGTGTAGATATGTGTTTTTGTCAAGTATAAATTATGCAAATCCCTTAGGATTGTTGGGTGCAAATCATTTTCATAGGAGCCTAAAGCTATAGTACAACGATTTTGAAGGCAATCTAAGAAATGATCCACAAGACCATTGTGTAGTTGTTTCTATGTATAACGACAATGAAGCAAAACATGTACTATGTCAAATACGAAATCACCAACTTTGTAATTGAATGAGTCAATTTGAAAACAATGTGCATGGTGGAGAGCTTCATCAATTGACATGAAAGATTTCTTGGCACTTGGTTTGTAGGTTTCTACTACACTTAGTTGTTGTGATAGTTTTTGTCTTGCCAACTTTGTAATTGAATGAGTCAATTCGAAAATAATGTGCATGGTGGAGAGCTTCATCAATTGACATGAAAGGTGCCTTGGCACTTGGTTTGTAGGTTTCTACTACAATTGGTTGTTGTGAAATTTTATGTTGCTACTCAGGTAAAAGAGGTTTGTACACCCCATATTCTCTAAACTCTTAGTTTTATTTTCATGCGAGGTTGCGATTTTACTTGTAATCTTTATGTCCGCTTGGAGGTTCAACTAGACACTATGTTTTCAAACTTACATTGGCTTACATCATGGTTGATAGGTAATTTTACACCTTTATACCTTTCCTGATTCACTCCATTTCTCTAAACTCTTAGTTTTATTTTCATGTGGGGTTGTGATTTTACTTACAATCTTTATGTCCACTTAGAGGTTCAACTAGACACTGCGTTTTCCAACCTTTATCAAGTGTTATGCCTTATGAACCATTCATTATAGAGCTCCTTTAGCTTATCAGTTGATTAGTAAGAGGTATTTTTCACATCATGTCAAACTATAATATTGCTATCAAGATTCAATCTAGTTTTTCGAGTCAAACTCATTGACCCATGTTGTAAGACCCTGCCCCTTGTGGCCTTGTTGATCTTATTAGTCATCAATGGTTATGTTCTATATTTTATGCTCTTTTTTGTTGGTAAATATACATTATTGATTATTATACATCAAGTTGTTTATATTTTTAATTGTTAACTAACTAACTAGTGTTTTTTGTGATTTCATGTGATAGCCAAATGAGGTCTATTCCCTATCTATGTAAGTATGTAATGATTGAGAGCTTTTGTTATTGGAAATATCATTATGTATATTAATGTATTTCATCATGTTAGGTGATTTATATTATGACTGTGAGTAAGTGAATATAAAGGTAATGATTGGTATTCAATATTTGGTTGTAGTAGTATTCATTACAGGTAAAATAGATTAGTCATAAGTGGTAATATTTTGATATTAAATAATGTATGATCAATTATTGCTTGACTCTAAAAGATATTATGCAAGTAGGTAGAGTTAAATTATATGTAGATATAACTCCTTAGTTGATTATCATTAGAAGAGTATTTTTCATATGTTATCCATTTCAAATATTATTAATTTTGAGAAATACTTAAACCTCCTTTTGGTTGAGTAATTAGGTTAAAATTGGCCACTATTGATGAAGGAGTCACATATCTATTTCCCTTATTTCGTTCTTGAAAAAATCTAGTATTGTCAAGGATATGTATTCAACCTTGTTTTGTAAGGGTAAAGTGCATGTGGGAGATGTTGCTTATTAGACCCTTGAGTCACCTATTTAAATGCCATTATTTATTTTAGGTTTTATAATGTCTTTATGTGGGTTTAATTGCTTAAAAGGTGCCCTAGGTGGTAGGTCTATAGAGTAGGGATCTTTTTATTCTATAAAATCACTTAAATGAAGTTTAAAACCCACTCTAATTTTTCACTTATGAAAAGTGACGAAAATGGGAGTTGGTTGGGTGGTTGGGAAGTTTTAGGGAGTTAGTTGTCTTTTTCCCTTCTATATATTCCTGCTTTTTGAAAGGAGAAGGGGATCCCTCTTTTTAGCTTGGATTCTATCTTTTTCTTAGCTTATCTCTTCTTGCTTTGGTTATACTTTTTTCCTTGGGATGCTTTCTCCTTTTGGGAAGGAGAATTCTTGGTGGAGATAGACGAGAGGATGGGAGAGGAAGAATGGAAGAATAGGGCTTGGAGGAGAGGCTATCACCTTTTGGATTTGCACTTAGTTTGGTAAGTTCTACCCCTATTGTAGATCTTTGTTTAAGATGCATGAAATATTGTTTATGTTTGAATTTATGTGCAACTCAATGTTAAATCCTTTTGAGGTATTGTTGAATTGTGTGTTTGGATTTGTCTTGTTGGAGTTCCACCTTGTGTTTGTTTCTCTTAATGTGTATAGTTATGTAAGGGTTAGGGTGATGAGTTATAGTATGGGTGTTGGGAAAGTGTTAGAAAAACTATAATGTTTGAGAAGTTTTCAATGTGAAATTTGGAAAAGAGTTAA
The DNA here is from genome assembly GCA_007258455.2 of Sequoia sempervirens. NCBI lineage: Eukaryota > Viridiplantae > Streptophyta > Pinopsida > Cupressales > Cupressaceae > Sequoia > Sequoia sempervirens. The sequence continues at coordinate 215,639,305 of VDFB02252616.1, read as the reverse complement.
GGCATTAAAATTGTCCATCTTTAGTTGTCTATTCCCTTAGAAAGATTTATGGTTGCTTTAGTGCTTTCTTGTAAAATATATATAAAAAAAGTTGTTTAATAGTTATTATGAAACACTTGCAAGAAAAGAAACATAAGGTTGCTTCACTATGTGTTTTTTTTTCTTATTGAATGAAAGTCATAAATGTTGGAGGATTAGCAAAGGAAAATAGGACACTAGTTCTTTTCCTAGTTGTTATTTGTGCTAAATCAATCTTTCATGTGAAAATGTATGAATAACCAAGTTGTGACCATAAGAATATAGTCTAAGAGAAAATTAGTTGGTGGGAAGATGATGATTGTTTTTGAAATTTTGGATAGCCTAATTCGTAGGTGTTAAACTATGAAAAGATAATTCAGTGTGAACTAAGTCTTTTAAACTAGAATCTTGAAATTGAAACACTTACTAAAAATGAATGATAATTAAAATAATATTCATTGTGAAAAATAAAAAATAAAGAAAATAAAATGTTATACTAATTCTATAAATGCATTTATATATAAAAACACACATATATATATTTACATATATATGTATGTATACATATATACTTTGTATATAAAAAAAAAGTTTATATTGTATATATTATAAAAACATACCCTAATCCCATATATATATATATATATAATATTTGTATATCATAATATACAAAAAAAAAAAAAAAAAAAAAAAAAATATATATATATATATATATATATATATATATATATATATATATATATATATATACGGGGAACCAAAATAAAATAAAATTTTAAAATCTGAGGTTACCGACCATGGAGCTTAGTGAATCCAGAAGGGCATGGTGGATGCTAAATGCAACCAAAATGAAAAATAAATTATGCCTCCGTGGTACAGCCAGGTCGCCAAGGTCTGGAAAAAGATTATAAATTCACCAAGATTATTAAATAGAAACAAAGGATTTAAATTAGTTTCTTTTTGTTGTATCGGCCTTTGTCAATATATGTGAGAGTGTGTTCTGTGCCATTCAGCACTGATGCACAGGATCTGCACATGAACTTGTAATAGACCATTTTTCTGAAAAGCTCCTCAAGCATTTTAAGTTTATAAAGGTCAGTTTATATATATATATATATATATATATATATATATATATATATTTTTTTTTTTTTATTTTTATTTTTTTATTTTTTTTTGTGTATGAATTTGTGGGTATACAAGTTATTCAGCCTATAATAAAATGAAACTTGTCATTAGTATGTTTCATGTTTATGTGTAGTTAAGGATTATTAGTGTTATGTGTATCTGTTCAAAAAAATTGGTGGTTGTGTATTGTTTAGTTGTGTAAAAAATTGGGGCATGAAACATGTTTCATGAGTAGTGGTTCACAAGAACCCATCTATCATGATAATGAATGGTCCACTTAGCACTCATTACATCAAGGTGATGCTCACAGAGGTGAAACATTGGGCCTTCCTGGGAGGTCACTCATCCCAGTACTACTCCAAATCAAGCACACTTAACCATGGAGTTATATCATAGTTTAACCATTAGAATTATATCATATTCTAGACATATATAAAACTAGAATCCTATAAGATTTTTGACGGTATTTCCAAAAAAAAATTTGATATCATATAATATTCTTAAATTTTTATTGTATTTTATGGCAAAAATGGCTAAATATGGCCATACGAACAATAAATTTAGGCCTAGACAAATTGCACACTACACCAGTCTAATATTTCAACACACTCCAAAACACATTTTAAGTATTTTATTAGGTACTTTTTGAGTGATGGGATGGCATGATGACCATACAAGTGTATTTTATGACCATAGGCACAAATTGTATAGAGAACAATTACTTCCCAACTTTCCCTCTTTTGAGTATATTATTGATTGTCAAACTAGGGGAGAAGACCCAATAGTTGAGCATGTACCGATAGTTGTTAGGGTACTTTCCATAGTTTGATTCAATAGTTGTTCATACTCTCATTATTGTTTGAATATTTATTTAAGAAAGTGTCAATCATAGTTTAACCTAACATGTGTCATTCATACACAAAAATGTGTATTGATCATCTCATACAAAAGTATGAACAATAATAGTCAAAATCTAGGTGCACATAGGACATAAGTCAATCTAACTTATTGCAAATAAATAATACACACTAAAATATTATACTATTAAAATAAAATATTATGTATTTTCCCTCCAATTTAATAGTTTGAGTTAATGTAATCTTGCAACTCTTTTGTCCCATCATGTAAAACATGATTGTTATATTAAAGGCATACTTGATAATTTAAAATACACTTAATAGTTTTAGTTTATGCAATCTTGCAACTCTTTTGTCCAAAAAAGAAACATGATTGTTATATTAAATGCATAGTTGATAATTTAAAATACACACACATATACAACATCTCATTCTCACACAAATAGAAAGATGTCATGTACAACTTCTAATCCAAATACACAAAAGTATCAATACGAAACAAAACAATGTTCCAGGGTTGTGAGAGGAGTTTTTTTATGTGACCTATATACTACTATGTTCAAGCAATGAAATAACAACATGCTTCAAAGAAAAAAATAAAAAAAAAGCCATTATGTTATTGTCTTTAATCAATATGAAAACAAAAGGGCTCAATTAGGAGGGTCCCACAAGAGAAGGGCATACATGTACCTTTATTTATTTTGTTTTTCCTTTGGAGTATTAAAATTAGAGTGATTTACTGAGTCCCCCATTGAAATTGGAGTAGTGGGCCAAGATAACCATGTGCTCACCTTTTTATGCAAGACAACTACCTAACAAAGAGAGGGAGATCTCCCACAAGAGGACCATAGTTTGCACTGACTTCATGTACAATTCCATACTCCCCAAGGCTTGGATTTGATGTCCATATGTCTATATCTAACAACTTTTTCCATAAAATACTTTGAAAACTTCGAGAAAACTGTATTAAACATGAAAGGGAAAATTTTGGTAGATCATCAAAAATTAAGATTATAGTAAAATATGTGTAGTTTATGATATATATTTTTTAAATAAAGTACATTTGCACATTTGAAAGACAACTTTGGATGGACAATTGTCACAAAAAATTAGCTCGACAAACAAAGTCTCAATTAATCATCAAATTTAAGCCTTGAATCGCTCCCTCTAGTCAAGTTCAATATCAATCAGCTTGTATTTTTTAAATCAAGCTGATATATAGGGGAGGATAGACACCTACTAACCAACTTTGCAAAATGGATGGCATAGGACCTCCACATTACAAATATCTTTTCACATCAATAAGGCAAATTCATTCTTCTGTCAATGTAGCACTGTACAAGTCGTGCAGATCCTATCATAGCAAAACAGTGATGGTGCAAATCCATTACAAAAGAGATAATTCATGTTTATACACATAGTGGCCTTGTTTAGTTGAGTAGTAGTAAGATTTTCATTGGTCAAGAGCATAAATTTATTAATTGAGGAGATCATGAAGGGGAATATGAGGACTTGCAGCCAAGTATTTTGCTTAATCAACAAGCACAGCCATCTTATGGTTGATGTAGATGAGCGTTGAAGTTGTGGGTTGATGTTTCAATCATTTGCAAGGTAAGTAGTAATTTAGATAAAACTCATTTTAAGAAAACTAGCACATCCATCTTATGGTCGATTTAGATAAGGTTTGGATTAGTGGGTTGATGTTTCCATTGTTTGGAAGGTAAGTAGATAATTTAGATAAAACTTGTTTTAAGAAAACTGGCTCTCCTTGGAAAAGAGAATGTGCAAAACATAGTGATTTTTATCTTTTTGAGTCTTGGATAGGCTTATATATGGGAAGGCTAGTTAGGCCCATATGTAGAATTTCATTTCTTTTTGCTTTTTTGGGTCTTTGTTTTAAAGATTGGAAAAACATTGAAGTAATATTTTTTCTACTTATCTCACTTTTGGTCATTCTAATATAAAGAGTGGGCTCTTTATATGAACAAACAAATTGTGGTCATTCAATCAAAGAAGTACCAAAGCTCAAACACCACAATATGTGAAAGTGATGGAAAACTAAGAAACTAAATGCCTATTGTGCTAGTGCTCACATAGAATAGAGAAAACAATAATTTAGAATTAGCTACACCCATATACACAAATTGTTATGGACAAGTAAAAGAGGGTTGTCATTTTTTACTTTAGTTGTGTTATTTGGTATGTGTTATTACTGAAAATAAGCAAAAATTCAATCAAGGGAACAAGATAATTGAAGGAATTGTTTAATGAACTATATAACACACTTGAATGCTACATGTTCCAAGAGTATATCTTTTTTTTATAAACTAACTTAATCTATTCCATTTGTCAAACTTCAATAGAAAAAAATAGAAGAATTACATTTTAGATTAAAAACTAGGAAATCATTTTATTGTAGATCTCAGAATCATGCCCATCAAAGAATCCTTGTTATGAAACCTAGCAAACAATCACATATCCTAAGCTCTTCACTCTAGATTTGAGATTCAATAGTCAAGAACCATCGTTTGTATCCATATTTATTCAAGAATACAAATTTGATGAAATTTGAAATATGTATCTTTTATGTATAAAAGTCAATATATCATATTAAGTACCAGGGTTTTTAGATATTCTAGTTCTTTGGTAAGTAGGAATTCCTCCATATAAAGTGATCCGGTGGACATTTTTTTAGTGAAAATTGAAGTGTCTCGTTTCTCTCTAGAATCAGCACCATCAGAAAGATCTCAGCGTCCTGGTTCCAACGCAACTCGAACGGAGCAAAAAGGAGTCTGTTTGTGCAAGTTATGGCTAGTCAAACCTTGGGTCAAACCGGAATCAGAGGCCGTCCAGGAAGCGAAAAAAAATGATGTCATCAAAAGTTGTCGAAGTCGGCATCATCAGGAAGAGCTCGTCGCAAGCTTTCCAACGCAACTCGTTTCGTCGAAATCCGACATAGGAGGCTCAACTTATCAGCGGTCAAAGTTTGCAGTTGACTTGTTGAGGTGGACCGTACGGATGCTGACGTCAGCATTCCGTACTGTGCGGATGGTAAAGTGGCCAAACCAGATTCTGACACGTGGCTTCCCTGTCAGTGTTGTACGGAACCAATCAAATCGTGACACGTGGCATCCGTACCTACAGTCAGCGTCTAGTCAGCATGCCACGTCATCAACACTGTCAGCATCCGAGTCAGCGTCTAGTCAGCGTCGTCAGTAGACACATCACCATCCCTGTCAGCATACAGTTGGCATCCACGTCAGCGCACCGTCAACATTCCACGTCATCACTGAGTCAGAGTTCACGTCATCGAGTGGCGAATCAGTCTTCGCCACGTGGCACCTCCTCGGCATGCCACGTGGCCCACGGTTTGTCTCCTGCATCAGTCGGTTTGGAAATTTGTTTGTTTGTTAAAAAGAAATGGGTTGAGGTTTCGAACCTCCAACCACTCACCTCCCGAGATCTCGGCGAAGCGTTATACCATATAGCTGACGCCTAAATATAGATGGGAGCGGTTTAGTTTTGTTGTATTTGTCAGTTGAAATTTGTTTTAAATGTGTAGCCGGCGGGATTTGACCCCGGATCAGCCGGCTTAACAAAAATCATACCCACCGATACACCCTGCGAGCGGCTTAAAATTGATATGGCGCGGATTTTTATTATTGAGAGTTAGGAGATATTCCTAACTAAAAGCCTTAAAAAGGCTATTTCCCAAATTTTTAATTAAATCAAAACCTCCCAAATAGAATACCCGAAACTAATAATTGAAAAGGTTATTTGAAAATTATTAGGGGGATTCTTAAATAAAGATTTATATACAAATTTGGGAGATTTTTATGTAAGGGGGATTATTAAAGATTTATTAGGGGAAATTTGTAAAGATTTTTATGCAAAATTGGGAGATTTTTGAAGATTGTTATGTATTTTGGAGAGATAAGGTGGATTTGGGAAATATTTTGTAAATCAATTGGTTAGTAACCAAATTGAGGAAATTTTATGTATTTAAAGGGGGCTTGAGATGAGAGTGGGAAGCAAGTTTTTTTTCAGGTGATGAAGTCCTGATGCTGAAGTGACGGAAGAGGAGTCTTGTTGAAGAGTTTTCAAATCATTCTTGCATATCAGAGCATCGTTACGCTGCCGAATTGCTTGAAGAATGGTGGTGCTATTGTAATCGATTTTGGAGTTAATCGGATCGGTCTCTCTATTGGAGTGGACCCGGAGACGTAGTCACTTTCGTGACGAACTCCGTTATCAACTGTTTGCACTTCTCTTCTTCTCTCTCTTTCTGTCTCTCATTTCCTTCCTTTCTGTTATAATCACCTTGTTAATTCTTTCATTCTGTTATTTCCTTAAGTTAATTTCGATTTAATTAACTTGAAATAATCAATTGTAAAGCATTGTAAAAGTTAAGCATTTAAATACTGCAATCTAGTCTAGATCCTATACATATCATAAAGATTATCAAAATACTATTAAAATATGGCATTTCAAATTTTACCATAACTTCAAGTACACTTGAAGATAGATTCCTCTTCAATGAGATAAGGATTCCCTCGAAGCACTTATTATAGCATCAAAATCCATCTTTCCAATCACATGGTATTATAACTGAAGTAGACAATTGAATATATATGCATGAAAGTGAAAATCTTGCCTTTTTAACATATTTGTGCAATGTGTATACCTCAGTTTCCTTCAATAAGAAAAAAATTCACAAGTAAATTTTTAGTATATGTAGATTACTAACTGCAAATCACTCCTAAAGTCACAATCTAATATGTCAAAAAATATCAGATTATTTCCTACACAATATGAGGTATTGTACCCAAAATTTAGGTACTGACGTTTTACCAAGCCATGATAAAGTTATGAAGGTTGAATCAAAGAAAAAGAGCATGCCTGTAACATCTTCCCAATGTACAACACAAATATCCACGACTATCATTCACTTGACTTGATGAGGTAAGGACAAGTATAATGGTCACAATATCTTAGAAAGATACAGTACCCGAGTCTTGACCATTTGGGACCAAATTGATAAACTATAAAAATCCCAACCCAACAAATGAATTTTGCCAACAAATATGTCTAATCAATGCAATCATTTCATTGCAAGGTACAAAATTCCCAAGACAAGTGTGATGAATCAATATCTAATCTTTATGGAAATATGGATACAAAAAGAACCCTTTTTTATCAAACAGGAAAAAATAGTCCTGAAAAATTAGTTTGAATGCATATGATCATTCAATCTAGGCATCATTTGGGCCCTTTGATGTAGTGGAATGTTGTTAGGCCTTTCTAAGGCACAAGATAAGACTGCTCTCAAAATCTTGAGACAAAGATGAGAAGCATATGTTGTATAAAATAAAAAGATTCAAATATTGCTCACACCAAAAGATATTTTTAAACGGTTCCTAAACAATAATTTTGGTTAAGGTATGGAAACAATTCCCAGTCTCTCCAGATTCAAAATAAAATTTATAATCAATACCATTAATTCTGACAAATATTCGACAACTCTTGTAGACATCTTTATTAGAGCAACTTTGATCCCACCTAAGACATTTATATTGCTCCTTTTTCAACATAGATCCACTACTTTGTTCAAGGATTGCAATGTAAACTATCATTGCTTATAGGATTTCCACCATAAAAAATATTTGTTGAAATGAAGAAAATTGTGGACTTTTCTAAGGTTTAGGACCTATAATGATAATCTTCACTCACTTTCATTCAAGAACAAACCCTTGAGATCTCAATGCAAAGGAGAAAGAGATCTTGCAAGAGGGTTGTCCTAGGGGCTAAATGTAAACTAATGAGGGGTTCACCACTGAGTAAGAACTTGGAAAGAAAAATGCAATGCAATATACAACACCAAATCCTAATTCTATGCAATGACTTGCTAAATGACTTAGAAATGCAAATGAAACAAAATAGAAAGCTACATAATGAAATGTGTGCACCTAGGAATCTAAAGATGGTTGAATGAAGCTCAAAAACACTAGAAAATTATGCCTTTAATCCTGAGTGGGACTCATTCGCCAAGCTGGGCGAATCAATCTAGATTTTGGGTTTCTGTGCGAGAACAAGAATCTACCAAATGGGTATCCAAATCTGCTAAATTTTGACTAAAATTGGGACTCATTCGCTAGAATTGGAAAATCTGTCCAATTAGGGTTTTTTGAAGCTTCAAAGTCTGATCCTACTCTTCTCTATCTGCTTTGTCCTTCCTAATTTATTTCTAGACCCAAAACCCTTATTTACAAGGTCTATAGGTGTTCTCCAATGTTCTCCAATGCTTGATGGCAACTTTGAATGATTTGGAAACTTTTCTCCAATCTTGCTCCTTAGGAAATCTACAACCTAGACCTGAAAATCACACACAAAGGAGAGGGGAAAATGTTGTTGGGTTAGTGGATAGGGGTTTTCCTTGGTCAAACCTCGTTTTGGTAATCAAACCTTAAAATAGAATGAAATAGGAATGAAGAATGATGAATGAACAAAATATGATGTCGCAACTCACCAAACCCTATTAATGAAGTGTTGCAAACATGTATGAGATGGCTCCAATGGATGTAGATCTTGACTCATGCTTGAATAAGATGGATCTTGAATGAAGTGCTAGCTTGAATCATGAAACCCTACATCACAATTGTTAGCTCCAAAATAAATATGACGCATGAAGTCCTTGACATGATGCTTGATGTTTGAATGCTACTCTAAAATGTTTGATATAATTTTCCCTTAAAGACTCTTGAATGATCTTGTGAATGCTTGAATGTGTTTGTGAACTAAAACTTTCTATAAGGATGAATACTTGAATACTTGGGGTTAAAATGAATGAAAGAAACTTGTATTTATACTCAATTATGCAAAAAATCTTGAAATTACAACACTACAAGCTGACATCAGATCTAGGAGAATAAAATCCCACCAAAAATTTGAATTAATTTTGATTTTGGACCAAACGGGACTTATTTTCCCAAGATGGCGAATGAGTCCCATTAGGCATAATTTTTGGGACCATTTTTTAAAATGCTTAGAAAGGTGTGAAACTGGGTTTAAGACCCAAAAATCTTGGTCTAACTCATTCTCCCAAGGTGGCGAATGAGTCCCAAATCACTAAATCTAGGCCACACAAGCTGAAAACACTTGAATTATGATTGGGTAATGATTTGTGTTAGGATTATCCTAAAAAAGAAGCATTAAATGGGGTTTGTGGATGCAAAATAAGGTCAATTAAAGCATAAGAAACCCCAATTATTAATGACAACCCCAGAAAAGTGTGAAAATGTGTTACAACACTTTACAACACTTTAGATAAGGTAGGATTAAGGTTAAAAAGATGTTTATTGGGTTTAGTAAATTGATAAGACCTTAGAAAAGTGTGAAAGTTTGTTACAACACTTCACAACACTTTAGCAAGGTACCATTTGAATTCATTCGCTCATAAGGGCCCAAGACGTAATGTGAATGTGTTAAACACATTACAACACTAAATCAAGGCATCATCAATCTCAATTCAACAAGGAGGGCCCACACAAGTGTGAAAATGTCCCAATGACATTTTTCGACACTACATTTAGCCCCCACTTTAGTGAGAGGATGAACCTGCTTCAAAATCACACTAAAGTAGACAAACTCACTTCAAGAGGGGTCCAAACATACCAATTCTAGTAAGATGGGATGACAACAATCATGAGGGGTGATCAAGCCCCCAGGATCAAGATCCCATGGAAAACCAACATAGGTGAAAAAGAACACACATCCAAACGATATAAAGAGCATCATAAAGGCACAAGCACACACTATCAAAGATGAAAAGAAAAGGGTAAAACAAAATAAAAGAATTGGATCAAGCTTTGACCATTTGTCCATCGCGATGTGGATCAGATCTAGGCTATTTGTCTGAAAAAAATGCATACTCACTCTGAGGCAACAAAACTCTAGGTTGTCCATTGGGTGAGAAGTCCAAGAAGGTGAGACACACACACACACAGACGGTATGTTCTCACACACATACACCAGTGGATAAGGGAAAGCCATGCCTCGTTCGACTTCTATCAAACCATACCAAAGTTATATACCTCCTGATAACTTTAATAAGGTTCCACGCAAAATGATTTTCGAGCTTCATGAGACAAGCAAAACTTTGTATGCTTGGAGCTCATGAACAATGAACTTTGAGCTTCATGAGGCAAGCAAAACTTTGTATGCTTGGAACTCATGAACAAAAAAGATGGCTCCACAGGCATGCAAGATGTATTATTCAAGGTGGCCATATAAATGCAACAATAAAGAATGTTCAAAGGAGTCTTGCTTAGTTCATATAAGGTCTTTAACTTAGGGAACATTTTGCCTAATGTTTCTAAGAGAGAACCAATCAAGGAATAGAAAATTCACAACTGAGGGGATGTAGTGTATCACATCAAGCCACTAAGAGGAATGTAATATGCTAAGAGACATCATGCTCTTGAAAGACATCACACCCAATGTCATCCACAAAGCAAAAAACACATTGAATAAAGTAAGAAGACTGAACCATGAACCATGAAAAAGAATAATGCAAAAGAATAATGCTAATATATTCCCCCAATTTAAAGAAATTGCTAGACACCATATTATGAGAAATTACTTTAAAGTAGCAAATGATAAATGCAAACAGAAAAGGAAGACATGAGAGCTAACTTGGAAATCCCTATGCCAAGTCAAATGTTTCCAAGTAAAGCTACATCATGCAAAAGGAAAAGAAAGGGGTTGCCCACAAAATGAAACTCCAAATGCACATAAGAGATCTATGGATTTGGGGTTAATATATTATTACTATAATGTTTTTAGAGAGCTTGGAACTGTCATCATTCCCCAAATACACATAGAACTAGAAGAATGACACAAAGAGAGTGAAAACAAAGAAAAAACATTTCAAGTCAACATAGAAGAGACATGAATGTCTCGACACCTTGCGTAATCCCCAAAAGGAAAACACAAGACAAATGAAAAATATAAAGGAAAAGAAAAGATTTTGGGTCAACATGGAAGAGACATGAATGTCTCAATGCTTTGCATCATCCCTAAAAGAAAAAAACAAGACAAAGAAAAAGATTAAATAGGTGAAAAAGATTCACGACATAGAGAAGAATGAAGGTACAAATAGAGGAATGACACAAAGAGATAGATATACATCAAACAAAACATCACGGGGGATTACATCATACATTAAATCACACAAATGAAAATTTGAAAATGAAAAAGAAATAATGCAAAAGACTAGTAAGGCACATGCGAGTCAACCTATGAGCAAGTCATCTACATCCCTATTATGTTCATTATATATCGAAGGTGGAAAGCTAGACAAAGGGACAATAGCAAGTGCCGAACTAGGACCATCACCAAGTTCAACACTCTTCTTAGGATAATTATCATTTAAGCTCATGGAAGAGGAGAACAATGTATTCAACTCATTATGCACCTCCTCGTCAATTTTAGCAACCTCGTCATCATCATCTAAATTAAATAGGTCAGATGATAATGTCCCAAGAAGGGTTCACCTCTTGTTGTGGTTCTTGTATTGGATTGTTTTGTTTTGGGGTGGGGTTAGAGTCAGCATGCATTGCTTCAGTCAAATTTGGATTTTTATTTTCTTTATTTATTTCTTCATGTAACCTATGAGCAAGGGCACGATGTCTATGCCTATGCTCTCTAGCACCTTTGTTTCTTTTAGTTTAGTTTTCAAGTTGTGTTTGTGTAGGAGCAGGTTGGTCAACCATAGGTTTCTTTTCTTCCCCAAGGGGAGGAATGGAAGGATCCATAGGAGGTTGATCAACCACTTTCTCTTTGACTTTGTAAACTTGTTTTATTCTAGGAGGAATGACATGATTGTTTTCATTATCTCTCGGTTGTTTGTAGGAAATAGGTGCAGGTTCTGTTTTAGGTTGGTCTTGGTTATTTGAAATTTTCTTTAGGCTCAATCATGGTTTTTTCTAGGATGGTAGGCTCGATTGTGGATGGGTACATGTTTCAGAGGGATAATTCTACTATTTTATTTGCCTTGAACTTTTGATAGGACAGGAAAAAGAAGTCTTCTCATGGCTTTATAGGTTCTATAGGTTCAGGCCAAAAGAAACCTAAGGAAAAGTTACCTTTGGAGGAAAACGGGTTAAAGCCACTATGATAGACGGTAAATATTTCATTTTCAAAGGGAAAATTTAAGCATTTATGCACAACCAAAGGGATTGCATTCATGGAGCGAAGCCATGTATCTAGCCTAGCTTCACACGAAATTGGTCCAACTATGGGATGATGGAGAATGAGATATTCTAATGTTTTCATTCATATTTGCAATGGTAAGGTGATCGATCCCATCATAGGGCAAGAAAAACCATTATGCATCTTGATCCATGCTTTCAATTTAACATATATATCTTGATAGAGTTCATGCAAAAGTAAGAATTCATCGGTGATCATGTTCTCTCCACAGACAAGATCTATTAACATCCCATTAGTGGGCTTATCATAGATACATCCGGCTATGTAAAGAGGACCATCAGGTGCATGTTTAAGTATATCTTTAGAGGAGAAATCAATGTTAAGAGGATTTTTAGGTTGTCCCTTACGATGTTGAGTTTCAACCAATGTAACCAAACCATAGAAAGGATTTTGTTCTTGTTGATCATTATCTATAGGACTTTATTGAATTGTATCTATGTTCTCATCATCTGTGTCAACATTCATCACATCAGTCTTTGTAGTTTCACTAGCTTTGACAAATGAAATATTGTGTTTAGGCATAGGATTGGTAAAAATTTACAAGTTTTGGTTGGGAGGGGCAACAAACTTATTTCCTTGATCACTAACACCTCCAAAGAAAAGACAACCGAAATCAATGAGGTATTGCACAATATGTTTAAGATGCTTACAATGTTTCGTGTCATGTTCATTTTCTCAGTGATAATGGTAATAAAAGTTTGATCTGAAGTTCAGGGGTAAAGGCTTATTAGGATCGGGTGTTTTAACAGGAGGCAAGGTAATCATTTTTTGTTCTAAAAGTTGGGACATTGTGTTATGAAGGGTGTCAGGTAGGGGAGTGAATTGTATTTTTGGGTCCCCATAACTAAAGGGTATCATGGCCTTAACAACAGCTACTTGGATATTGACATTCTGAGTTGTTTGTTGAGGGGGATTGAATTGAAGGAAGCCTTTATTCTATTTTCTAAAAGGTTGGGAATTGTTCTAGTTTATGGGGTCAGACTTCTCAATTCAGGTAGAAATGGATTTTGTATCTTGACTACTAACCAAATTTTGATAATCATGGAGGGAAATACGCATATGCATAAAGTTGGGAAATTTCATCATGGTAATATTATCTAAGTGTATCTTGCTTTACAAATTTTCTATAAACATCTTTTGAAGGTGAGGATCGGGAACCTTGACATTGATTTGGGAATAAAGCGATTGGTAGCATGAGATAAAGTCAGTTATATTTTTGTCTTCTTTTTGCATGCATCTCATCAAATCAGCCAAGGTCGTCTTAGGGGTCTTATGCACTTGGAAATGGTTAACAAATCCCTCTACTAGTTCATTGTATGAATGAATTGAGTTGTTCGGTAAAGAAGAAAACCACTCCAAGGCAGTATCTTTCAAGGACCTAGGGAAAAGCTTAGCCAAGAGATTATCATCAAGGACAAAGTCACTACATAAGGCAATATAAGCATTAACATGGTTAGAAGGATCTCCCTTTCCTCCATATTTCTTGAATCTAGGCACCTCTACACCTTGTGGCATTGCTGTTTGTAATATCTCTAAGGACAATGGACTACTTTTGACATAATATGTAGGTGGGCCATTTTGATTTTGATTGATTGTGGAAATTTTTTTTTGAAGGGATGAAATGGTTTGGAAGAGTTGGTTTATGAGAGGGTCATTGCTTGCATTATGAGATGGAGGTGAAAAAGGTGAAGGGGTGTATGTGTTTGAAGGACAAGTGAATAGAATACGTATAGGTGGTAAAGTGGTAGGAGATATGATGTGTGATGCCACAAAGGAACTAGGGATGCTAGCAAAAATACCCAAGGAAGGAATCATATTACTAGTTGGTTGCATTGTTGTGATTTGAGGGTTTGTATAGGTGGGAACAGATGCAATTGTTGTGGGAGGAGGAATATGGGTTCCTCCTTGACTTGTCACATTGCTTGTAGGTAGAGGACAACTAGTGGTTGAAGTGAGGTGTTTCCCAAAGATTTGAACTATGGTTTGCATAAGGTCAAGTTTATCTATAGTAGGGATGGCAGTAGTTGAAATGTTGTCATTTTGCACTTGATGTTGCAGGTTTGCTAAATCTTCATGAATGTGAATTATATTTTCTTGTGGAATACTATCAATTTTTGTTTCAACATGCATCACACTATTGGAAGGAAAAGAGTTGTTAAGGGTATGGTCCATACCTACTGTACTAGTGTCAATACTAGGAGTGAAAGAGCTAGACAACCCAAGATCCACAATGATTGTGCTGTCAGGGGATGACATGAGTCTCAAACTTCATCTCACTATAGTATTAGCAATAGGACACCAAATAATCATACAAGGGATACTAAATGCAAGTTGGATGCAAATGCAATATAAGCTAAGAACAATGAAATGCTTATAGCATAAATTCTATAAATTGAAACATAAAGGTAACAACAACAAACAAAAACTCAGAAATAAAATTTTAAATGTTAGAAAATGCAATTCAGAATGTGCAGAGGGACTGATTCACCCAAGGTGGCAAATGAGTCCTCTTAGGGATTTGTTCAAAAAAATTAGAAATTTTTAATTGATTTTTATGCCTTTTATGTTGTATGATCTGAAAGTGCAGATTTTGTTTGATTTTCAATTAAATGAGATGCAAAAATGCTAACTATATGATCTTGCCCTAATGCAAAATTATGAAACACTAGAATGCCAATTAACTAATGCAAATCCTAATACAATGTTAATGCAAACCAAATCTAGGATGGTAATGCACTCCAAATTAGAATTATGATGTTCTAAATGTAGGCTCACCAAAATGAAATGAAGAATATTGTGGACTTTTCTAGGGTTTAGGACCTAGAATGACAATCTTCGCTCACTTTCATTCAAGAACAAACCCTTGAGATCTCAATGCAAAGGAGAAAGAGGTCTTGCAAGAGGGTTTTCCTAGGGGCTGAATGTAAACTAATGAGGGGTTCACCACCAAGTAAGAACTTGGAAAGACAAATGCAATGCAAGATACAACACCAAACCCTAATTCTATATAATGACTTGCTAAATGACCTAGAAATGCAAATGAAACAAAATAGAAAGCTATAGAATGAAATGTGTGCACCTAGGAATCTAAATATGGTTGAATGGAGCTCTGGAACACTAGAAATTTTGCCTTTAATTCTAAGTGGGACTCATTTTCCAAGCTGGGTGAATCGGTCTAGATTCTGGATTTTTGTACGAGAACAAGAATATGCCAAATGGGTATCCAAATATGCAAAAATCTAAATTTTGACTAAAATTGGGAGTCATTCACAAGAAGTGGCGAATAAGTCTAGTTAGGGTTTTCTGAAGCTTCAAATTTTGATCTTGTTCTTCTCTGTCTACTCTATCCTTGCTGATTGTTTTTTGGATCCGAAACCTTGATTTGCAACCTGTAGGTGTTCTCCAATGTTCTCCAAGGCTTGATGACAACTTTGACAACTTTGAATTATTTGGCAACTTTTCTCCAATCTTACTCCTTAGGAAATCTGCAACCTAGACCTACAAATCACACACAAAGGAGAGGGAAAAATGTTGTTGGGTTAGTAGATAGGGGGTTGCCTTGGTCAAATCTCATTTTGGTAATAAAACCTTAAAAAAGAATGAAATAGGAATGGAGAATGATGAATGAACAAACTATGATTTTGCAACTCACCAAAACTTATCAATGAAGTGATACAAACATGTATGAGATGGCTCCAATGGATGTAGATCTTGACTCTTGCTTGAATAGGATGGATCTTGAATGAAGTGCTAGCTTGAAACATGAAACCCTACATCACAATTGTTAGCTCCAAAAAAAACATGATACATGAAGTCCTTGACATGATGCTTGATGCTTGAATGTTGCTCTAAAATTCTTGATAATTTTCCCTTGAAGACTCTTGAATGCTCTTGTGAATGCTTGAATGCTTTTGTGAACTCAAACTTTCTATAAGGATAAATACTTGAATGCTTGGGGTTAAAATGAGTGAAAAAAACTTGTATTTATACTCAATTATGCAAAAAATCTTGAAATTACAACACTACAAGCCGACATCAAATCTAGGAGAATAAAATCCCACCAAAATTTTGAATTAATTTTGATTTTGGGCCAAACGAGACTCATTCAGCCAAGATGGCGAATGAGTCCCATTAGGCATAATTTTTGGGACCATTTTTAAAAATGCTTAGAAAGGTGTGAAACCAAGTTCGAGACCCAAAAATCTAGGTGGGACTCATTTTCCCAAGGTGGCGAATGAGTCCCAAATCACTAAATATGGGCCACACAAGCTGTAAACACCTAAATTATGACTGGGTAATGATTTGTGTAGGATTATCCTTGAAAAGATGCATTAAATGGGGCTTGTGGATGCAAAATAAGGCCGATTAAAGCATAAGAAAGCCCAATTATTAATGAAAACCATAGAAAAGTGTGAAAGTGTTACAACACTTTACAACACTTTAGATAAGGCATGATTAAGGTTAAAAGGAGGTTTATTGGGTTTAGTAAATTAATTTAAGACCTTAGGAAAGTGTGAAAGTTTGTTACAACATGTGACAACACTTTAGCAAGGTACCATTTGAATTCATTCGTTCACAAGGTCCCAAGACCTAATGTGAATGTGTCAAACACATTACAACACTAAATCAAGGAATCATTAAGCTCAATTCAGCAAGGAGGGCCCAAACAAGTGTGAAATGTTCCAACGACATTTTTTGACACTACATTTGCAATAGAACATGGGACCTTGAGATGGATGAAATCAAGGCAAAAAGGAAAATAATCATCATGACACAACTGTTTCCAATTCAAAAACCATACATATCCACTGTATTTGTGGATTATGTTATGCTTGTGTTCACTAATTTTGTGTTTGGAATCATCTTTGCTTATGTTGATTCAATGCCCAAATTCACACTTTGGGATTTTAGAAGCAAGACGAGGAGGAATTGGGGGATTAGAAATAGGATTGACTAGAAAATTTTAATCTGATTTTATCTTTTCATAATTTCTTTTATTTTTATTTTTTTTCATGTTTGTGGTGTGGATTGGAGTCAAGGACAACCTTTTTCATATATTTGGGAAAATGGGTTTCTAATGCAAGATGAGGGAAATGGGGGAGGAGGAGGTGAGGGCAGTCTTCTCCTCCATTACTTAAATTGGTAAGGTATAGGGTTCATATCTTTGGAGGTGACAAAGGTCTTCTCCTCCACTTCTTAGATTGATAAGGTACAAGGTTCATGTCTTCAAAGGTGAGGGAGGTCTTCTCCTCCACTTCTTAGATTGATAAGGTACAAGGTTCATGTCTTTGAAGGTGAGGGAGGTGTCAAGTTCAAATCTATTTGGGGTGAAGCAATTAGGGGAGGAGATGGTAGTAAAGGTGGGTGTTTCCATTGTTCGTCTATGAATAAATTTTTTTAATCTAATATTAAAAATCAAAACATGGGAGATTTACCTCTACTTTCGTAAGGCTCTAGATGTCTTCAAAATGTGAAATAGCTTGACACCCACTTGATTTTTCATTGATTATTCAACCACAACAACATCATCTTCATTCCCATTTGATGCTTTAACAACCACATTTGATTTTGAACTAGAATCACTGAAACCGTTAGCTTTGAAATCTTTAGGTGCATGGCGATTTCTCCAAATCCAATTGATGTCATCCATTGCCCAAGGTAGATTTGAATCCCAAGCGTGACTAGCCTCTCTAAAATCCTAACACAAAACACTAGTTCATGTCCTTTGCAACAAAGGCACCACTACAACTACTAATTCATATCCATAGTTGTGTTCATAGTAAGTTTAACTCTCAACTACTCCACTTTTAGAACCCTCCACCACATTAGAGTCCAAAAGCTCCCTATACCTATTGACCAAAACATAATCAAAGATTCTTCCCTCATAATCCTCCTCGTTTTCATTCCAATCGATCTATCCCTTGTTATCTTGAAGGCCACCTTGACCCAAGATGCCATATGAAATAGCAAGCACCACCAAAATTACATTGACAATATCCCATGTTCTAGCAAAGATATCGTGAGGGATATGTCTAACACATGATAACTAGAAGCGCAACACAAATGACAAGCCCAAAACAAGGCAAGGGTAGAAAGCCATGGAAGTGGTATTTGTTAATAGTTTTCATGCTCTCTAGAATGGCTTTTAGCCTTGTATTTGGATGGAAACAAATGATTAAAGCAAATGTGGGAATGCCACATCTAGTAAGAAAGAAAATGATTTTAGGTTTAAACTACCACTCAAGTGAGATATGTCCATATTATGTTTCTAGTTATAATTGTTCAATTATATATATTTAAAATGTTTTTATAGCATAAGGATATTTAATTTTAGTGTTAATGTGTTGAATTCAATAGATGTGCATATCTGTAGTTACATAAAGAAGTATCTTAGAATGTGAGAAGAAGAATGATATGAGTGTTTGTCTAGATAATATTGCAATACTAAATGCTCAACTAGTAGGGCAAATGATTTCAAATATTGGGTGTCATAATTGTCTATCATGGGTAAAGGGTCAAAAAAGCACTTTTTAGGACACCTTTTATGATGGGGCATATTTTGAGTATCAAATTTGATGATGTTTATCCGAAAGATTAGGTTTGAGCAATGAACTTACCAAGTAAGCTAATATAAAAATTTGAGAGTAATTAGACTATGTCACATATGATTTTGAAAGGTGAAAAGTTAGGGTGCTCAATTACTAGGTCTTATCACTAAGGAAACACACATTTTGACATCAAGTTTAACAACCATGAAAACAAGGGTAGAGGCTATTCTCCGTACAACATTGCATGCGTATGACATCATAACATGATTCTAACATACAATACCACATTCTCTATACAAAATTATATGTCTAGGCTACAACGATAGGAACCATAACAACAACTAATTTTTTTAAAAAAATGCTTGTCGTTTTCCATCATGATGAACTGTCAGCTACAATCACTTTCCTTTTGTTTCCATTGAACATAACAATTGATGACATATATGAAGCCAAGAGTTTCAAATTTTCAAATATGTGTCGCTTAATTATCATCATTTTTTTTTTAATTCAAGAATTCAAAAGCAAGTTGCAAAAAAACATAACTCTTCAAATTTTTCTACTCTTGCATACTATCAATACATTATACTAAAACTATGAAGAGGAAAAGTTTAATTTGTGTCTAAAATTAACCACTTTATTCAATTAGGAAGAACAATATAAGATGTAGATAAGTTTTTTTTGGACATGATTTACACTCTACTTCAAAGTTTTAGCAGAATATCTCTAAAATACCCATAAAGAAAGAATAGATAAACCTATAGAGAAGCTATGATTCATGGAGTTGGGATCGTTTGCAACTCA
The DNA here is from genome assembly GCA_007258455.2 of Sequoia sempervirens. Taxonomy (NCBI): domain Eukaryota; kingdom Viridiplantae; phylum Streptophyta; class Pinopsida; order Cupressales; family Cupressaceae; genus Sequoia; species Sequoia sempervirens. The sequence goes on along the minus strand of VDFB02252616.1, from coordinate 215,619,684 downwards.
TTTTTTCAATTCTAGACTCAAAATATATGACAACAATGAAAGTGACACATATTTGAAAGTTATATATGGAAAAGGCCATTAGGGGAGAGGGGCAAGTATAATGGAGAAGGGTCCAGTAGTGGGGATAGAAGTAGTCCTCAGTGGGTCCCATAGTGAAGCACTTTAATAACCAATTGCAAAACATTTTTTACCCATAAAGTATGCAAAGTGACAAATTATGTGATGCCACATCAGCACACCAATAAAACATGACTTAGTGCACCACTATTGGTCTCACTTTTTTTTGGACCTTTTTGGATACCTCAACAAAAAGCATGTTGATGTGGCATAATATTTGATGATGTGGCCCTAAAATGAAATATAGAAGCACATGAGTTACCAAATAAACTGTTGTACAGAATTGGAAGTGATTTGAAATTTCCACCTAGGATTTTGAGAAACGTGAAGTTAGGGTGCTCCACTATGGGCCCCTCTCCCCTAGTTCTATATAGAAAAGGGATAGGAAAATGTAGGTCCCATCACTATTAGTTGTAAATTCATCATGATGGAAAATGACAACATGGAAACATAAAATTTAGCCACTGTTGTGTGTCCCATCATTGTAGCATGGTATTGTATGTTAGAATCATGATATGATGCCTCAGACATGCAATTTTGTATGGAGAATAGACTTCCTCATGGCATGGTATTGTATGTTAGATTCATGTTACAATGAAATAATATTTGAAATTTATATATTATTGGTCACTAATAACCAAATCAGACAAGTACAACATTTGTACCAGGTTGTCGATAAGAGAGCGAACAACCAAATAGATTGATATAGTATTTAATGGGTTACAAAACTCATTAAAAAAATTAGAATAAAATATTGTTCAAATGATGAATCTCCCAAACCTAAAAATGATACCATGTTCTTTGTGATATTTCAAACTACTTGGTGAAATCTAGGGTTTCGTCACTACTATCACATATATTGCCGAAATCCCCCACTTGAGAAGCATGTAATGCAGGATATATTTCATATACAAGAACACATCTTTTTGAAAGAGCTTATTTGTAATGAAATAGAGTAAGATGAATTTGTTGAAGCACTAAAAAGTGTCATAGCCTAAGCAAGGACTCAAATGTATCCTCACCTGCTACTCAGATGCTTTCTGCCACCCACCTCTCATTGAACTGAAAAACAACAAACCCAAAAGTTAAGGAAATCAAAACTTGACTTAATTTTTTTTTAAAAGAAGTATAGTATGTGTATTTGAATTAATACCAAGGCTAGCCAACAAAAGCATGCATTCGTAGGCATGTAGCTATGATTATTCAATAGCTAACTTCAATCGTGTATACACATTGATAGGTCCTGCAAACAATTTCGGCCTAGTTAAAATTCCTCGCCATATAGTAATGAGAACTAATCCATATGGTACCATATAGGAGCCTCAACCATAATTTATCCATTTCTCTTAGGCTTTAGGACTTAAGAAAAGGTATTATGTCGAGGACTGTGATGGCATAAATTGAAGATTCTATGCATATGTGACAATTAGTTTTTCAATTACTCAAATACCTCCTCTATCACTTGAAATCTTTCAATTATATTTCACAAAATATACTGAACATTGAATCTCATAACAAAAATAGTAAATACTCTTAGAAGCAGAAAAAATTTCCCTACACTTTACTATTCAGTGATGTTAATTTGAAAGGCATCTAAAGTCTCAACAACCATTTTTGTAATTTCTAACTTTTCTAAACCTTTTTCTCATAAAGAAAACTAGAAAAAATTAAAAAAAAAGGTGTGTGAATGGTGCAAAAAAACTTGAAACGTCAAATTATTTCTCAAGAGAGCATTGGCCTGAGTGGTAAATATGGCAGGGAAATGGTTGGCCAAGACAGTTGTTATTCCTTATGGTGAAGAAGAGTAGCTCACCAACTCCATAGAATAGAGTCAATTTTTTGGAAATTTAAAATATAATGAAAAGGAAAAATGGAAATTTTGGGATTGAAGTTTAAAAGGTCACACGTTCTGATAGAGCTCCTAAATTTTTCAAAATTTTAAGCTTGGATTGCACCCTATAGTGGTATGTTGCATATGTGTCCAAGGGTAGGGTTTAGGGTTTAAGCTTTGTAACCTTGCTCTCAATTTTCTTATGTCTTAAACCTTGGGTGTTGTAATTCTCTGTTGACCTGCTTTACCCGGTCACTGGTCGTTTAAGTCATAACTTAAGCAATCAGAGACATGCTTTTATTGGCCCTTTTGCTCAGGTCTTTCGATTGTCCAATCTTATATCATCACTTTTAATGTTGCCTAAGTCAGGCTAAAATATTTTCATAAAAAAATGTCTTAGGTAAGCGTCCGCCTTAAGAGTCAAAATCATGTCAGCCTAGTCATGGCCTTGTTTGAAAACTAACCTTAGATCAGCATGTGCAAAAATCTCGTTTGTTGGATCTAGGAATCAAATCCTGGTCGTTAATCACAAACCTCACAGGAGTTAAAGAATGGTTGCCTGAAGATGATGCGAGGTTTGTGATTGTTTGACGTGTGTCCTTGCCATGGTGGGAATTGGTTTGCTTTCAAGATGCTCAACACTCAATGATTCTAAGATCGACGGTCCATATGCAATCATAAGATTAAATCTCAACCGCCCATCACACACCTCGCAACATTAAAATAATGCTCATCAGAATACATGTGAGGTTCACGATTGAATGATACATGTGTTGTTTCATTTGTCAGGGAAGGAAGTGAAGCCCACATGAAGGAATGATGTGGCTTCCAGTCAACACTTTCTCATTGGTCGACGAGTTGGCGAGCTATGGTGATGTAAATTCAAACCGTGTTGACTCAATCTGAGTCATTCATTGTGCCATCTCGGAGGGAGATCAATGACTACTATTTAAAATCACACACACTGATATTTGAGTCATTTTGCTTCACATGAGTGAGCAGTAATGGCAGAAAGGACATTAGCAGTTATTATAATTGGGTCATAAAGGTGCATAAAATTGATTTTTTTACACAATTGAAGATTGCAAGCGAATGCAAAGCAATTGGGTGATTGATCAAAGTTGTTCAAGCTGCGACATGAAAAAATTAGGGTTCCTGTAAACATAAAAAAGTTGTAAGTACAATTAAAATTGTATCTTATGCTTTATTTGAACCATGTTGAATTAGGGCAAGTTGTGATTGTTTTTCTTCCAATTGAATTGGCCCGCATGCTTTAATTGCTTTATTGTGTTAAAATTGCATATAAAATCACAGTCTTCTACCAAATTTGTTCAAATTTGCGTCTTCTAATTGTGCCCTAGGCTTCTAATTAAAAGAATTAGGTTTTGAGCTTCTCTGTGTTAGAACCCTAGTTCATTGAAAACTTGCCCAGTTATCCATGGCTCCCAAAACACAAAGGTCTCATTCTAAAACCCCAACTAGACTACTTTCTGAAGACATTGTCAACCAACTCAAACCCTCGACCAACAAGAGGAGTCAAGGAGTGATAATATACTATGGCCCTAAGGTTCATGAAGGATTACTGGATAAGCAAGCTTGGATGAAGGATGTTGAATTGCCTTACACTGGTTGGCAAATGTTTAGAAACTGATTTGGGAATAGGAATTGTGGAGTTCCCACTTGCAATACTTGGAGACTAGATATGGGGAAACTTGTGCTCCTAAATGTGTATATGGATATAGACTTGTTCAAGGATACTACAACAAGATATGACCTTGTGTCCATAATAGTTAGGGCATGTAATGGTGCTAAGGTGGTCAGGATTACCAGGGAAAAGATTGCAGAAATATTTAAACTACATGAGTGGAGTGAAGATATGGTCCTAATTGACCTTGATACCTTTAGGAAAGAATATGATAATACCAAGGTCTTGGAACAAAACCACAATGTTGCCAATGCACACTGCTTCAACGAGACATGGAAAGAATAGAAAGCAGATCAAGATTGGAAAAGATGAGAAGGAACCTTTTCCTATGAATTACTTTTCCCACTATTTCAGGAAGATTGTTTGCTCCTTGTATTAGATTATTGGCTTTAATGCACCTAATACTATACCAAAAGAATATATGTACATGACAACCAATATTCAACATGCAACCTTCAATATAGTTTATGATTTTGCTACCTATTTGGCAAAAAATATGCACAAGCACCCGATTGATCTTAAGGAAGTGAAGCATTGGGTAATATTCTTGTGATACTCCCTTTTGATGCACATGATCTTATATAAACAAGAAAAGAATTTTGGTGATGACATGTCATTGAAGAAGGTGGAGGATGATCTTGAGCTACTGGTCCAATGTTGGACCCAAATTCTAGACAGGGATGACCAGAAATTTATTTATGTGGTCCTCGATAACATTTTTGCATCTAAGCTAAGGAGACTCCTGGTTGTTGATCTACCAAGGATCCCAAAAGAAATTCATGACTTCTTAAGGCCCATGGAGAGGAGGCCTGAGTTGAATATAACCCATAATTGAGGAGATATCATTGCATATCCAGACAAAACTATTTTTAGGGTATATGGGACAAGTGTTTATCCTTTTGTGCTACCAAGAGACATGTCTCTCAGGATTGGATTTATAGAAATCATGAGACAATTGGGAGGATCTCAAATGTGTCACTTGCTAGAGAATAAAAAAGGGTTCATTCTTCCCTAAGTACACAACATTTGAAGATTTTGTGATGGTAAAGGGAGACTGGAAGGCTTTTGATGAGATCCTTAAACCTTATAGATTGATGACAACATGCCCTAGAAACCATGACCCTGAGGGATTCATTGTTGAAGTAAAAGCAAAAAGGTCACTAGGTATGTTTGTCCATAATTTCTACTACCTTGAGGATGTCATCATAAACATTCTTGATTTACAATTACAAGATGAAAGGAAAGCTATGTATCTTGCTTTCAACAAGATGGTAGAAAATATCAGGAAGTCAGATCTGGGCTATGATCCTTTGCCCAACATTCAAGGGGAATGAAATAGGGTAAGACATGTTTTGGGGAATTTTGAAAGTGTTGTTGGTGTGTTGAGAAAGGAAGAAATAATTAGAGATAAAGGGAACACTTTGGAAACTGAAGAAGGACTGTCTATATAGGAGGAGGAAAGGCCTTCTTATCAGCCACCCAAAAAGATCCAAGTATATTCTAAGAAAAAAGAGACAATTAAGAAGGAGCAGACAATGCCAATCCCTATTGCATTAGAGGATTCAAGGGCATCTTCTCCAACTGGATTAGTCTCATTGCCTCCTAGACAACCCCCACTTGTTATAATCAATGTTGATTCTCCTCCAAGAAATTCTCCTCCCTTGGAGCAACCACCAATTAATAGACAAACGGTTGAGACAAGTAGAGTGGTCGACTACCCTGATATTGATGAAGATGACATTGTGATAACTCCTGAAGATATGCAGTAGGGGATGCCTTCTTCCCCTAGGGAAGTCACATCAAGCTTTGGGGGAAGTATCCTAAGGTTAGGAAAGGCCGAATTAAGTGGTGTGAGTAATATTGATGACATGAGAGAGGAGGCTTGCAGAGAATTCATGGAGGATGATTCATTTATTGAAACAACAACATTCAAGGATATTGTATGGAGAGAAAAATCTTCAAAGTATGTAGAGAAGGTTGCCATCGAGAGAAGCTTACATCCTGAATTGCCTGAAAGATCCATCTAGGCCAATGTGAGGAAATAAATGAGGAAAGAGTTTCAAAATATCTTAGCTGAGGAAGGAAGGGCGCTTGTGCAAAAGAGTTGTGTTTTGTTATTGCCTGAATGGGACATTTTTGATGTAGTTGTACTTGATACTATAAGAAGGGTTGATAAGCCTCTATTCCTTACTGAAGAGGAAGCCAAGCTGGTACTTCAGGGATTTGCATTTAGTCAAGAATGGGATGCTCTAGCAATATGGTCATTGTCTCTTAGTTCTAGGAAGCCTAAAGTTGCAAAACTGACTGAATTGAGTGGGCGACTGATTATAAAAAGAGTTGTAGATACTCCAACATTAGAAGCAACTGACATGACCATAAATGTTGCTAAGCTCACAAAAGCAACAATTGAAAATCTCACTAAAGACAAAGATATGCATAGAAGTAAGTACAATGAGCTTATTATTGAATACAATAAGAGTTAGCAGAAGGTTGTTGAGCTTGAAACATAGCTAGCATTGAGGAAAAAACAAGTGGTAGTGTCAAGGTATCAAGGGCTAGCTAGCTCGAGCCATCCTACTCCCATTCCTCCTATGACTCATCCTCAGTCTCCTCAACCTGAACCGTCATTGTCAATTGTGCCTTACAACATTGGTCAAGAGCCAATTGTAGTAGGGGAGTTGAGCAAATCAGGTGTAGCTCCATCTAATGAGCCTACAAAGGAACAACCACTTCAACAAGTTGAGGTATACAAGAAATTGCTTGAACAAACATAGGAAACAATGTATGAGAACAATTCCAAGATTGTTCATATTGTTCTGAAGCACCTAAATAAGAAAATTCAGGGTAAATTGAATAACATTCATGCTCATTATTCTTTGATGCTACGAGCAATAAGGTTGTCTCAGAGAGATAGGGAGTTGGGAACTCCAATCCTAGATAAATGGATTCCTAGGGTTGATAATTTGAGACTCATGGCAGTCAGGGCCAAGCAGCAGGAGGATAGATATCCAAGGGTGGTCCCGACTTACAAATTTGGTAGTGAGGTTAAAGAAAAAAAGTTCCAAGGGTATGCTGCCCCTTTAGAACAGAGAATACAAGAATTGAAGGCTAAGTATGATGAAGCAGATTTGACATTATTGCAAAAAATTCAACATACCCATGATGAGGTGAAGCACTTGCAGATGTGGAAGCATTAGGTGGACACTACAATTGTTTCTCAAGCAAAATTTATTTGTGAGAAGGTTGATATTGACATATTGAAAGATGCTTTCGAGAAATTGTCTTTCATCATCAGTTTTCTTGAAGACTTCGACAAGGAGGCCAATTCAGTAATGACAAAGTACTCTCCATATAGAAAGAAAGTGGATGAAATCATTGATTTCAATTAGCCATTTGAGGCGAAGTATGAACAGTTGAAGAGGATATTTATTGATGAATTGGATCTATGAGTACAGAAGTGGAACACATATACTTGGTCAAGTATAGTACAGGTTTGGCCTTTGAGATCATAATGTACAAAAATATGTGTCTCCTAACTAAGGGTACCATAGGTAAATTTGCTGATTGCTGATGATGTGGATGCTGACTTGGAAATTGATTATCCTTTTCTATCTTTATAATTTTTGTCATTTTGCCTGATGGAATGAATGTGCTATAATGGTTTGAAGATTATTCTTTTCAACATATGCCTTTTGGAAGGTGGGTTTGCTCCTTGCAACAAATGGAAATAATCTTTATCTCATGTGTATTCCCTCCAATTGAAAGTGTAAATATAACTACAAAGGGAATATGTCTTGTAGTATTCCAATTAGGATTTGACATGTTTACTCTTGGCCTGAAGCTTGTTTTGCTCCCTTGTTTTCATAAAAGGAATTCAGGGCCATTAGTATGGGTCTCTTATTGAATTTTGGATCTGAATTATGCAAATTATAAACATAGAGTGAATATGTCTAAAGTTTGTATCTTAAGCTTTGAGTCTAGTTAGTAAATTTTGTTAAATGTATGGTTCCTGAGCATATCTAAACGATAATGCAAGTCTTTGGAGTCTATTGTCTCTCCAATTTTACTTTGTATTTGAATTATTAATGAAAAATTTGATCAAGGATCATTTAATTAATCTTCATTGTCATTACGCTTTGATGTATGTTTTGATTTTAGCTCTGGTTCAAGCGGTCAGTTAAAATGCTTTAATCAAATCATGAATTCGTATGCAGGTTAATTGGATCTACTAAGTAGTTGTAGAGTCTGATTATTAATTTGTGAATTGCAAAGCAACCTCACGTAGATCATGGATGTTTAGGATTAAATTTACCTTGCAGTTTAATTTGCTTTGACTCCTAGCCCACAAATATGACATTGATCTCAAGTATTATAAGCATTTCCCATGGTTCCAGTTATCCAATTTGAGAACATCACTTATAAATAATCTTTAAATTGATCTATCGTTTGTTGTGATGGGTGTTGTATCATATTCTTGGCTTTATGTGTGTAATTCTCTCAAGGAAGTGTCAATTTATTGAAGGATTTCATCCATTTAGCTTCTGATGGGAATACATCTGCTTTGTTATACAATGTATCAATTAATTGTTTAGGAGTCATAAGATATACATTGTGGGACTACCCTCCAGGGTCTTGCAGAGCCCGAAGTGAACGAGATGAAGCGTTATTGCTTCATCTCGTTCGTTGGCCAACTATCTCTCAGATATTCGAGAATTGAGTCTGGAAAACTCATAGATATTTGGTGAGATCTAATTGGTTCTTAAAAAACAACCAAAACGTTCCACACCTTGGGCATTTGCAGAGTGAGGACATGGTCACATTTAAAGGGAGAAAATATGTTCTAAAGCATTCTGCCAAATACTTCACCTTCCTTGTCTATGCTTACACATTTGACATACATTCCTACCAAGGCAATTGAAACAACATCTAAAAAAAACCCCTTTTCCTTTATCCTTTGATATATGTCCATACCTTGTTTCAAAACCCTTGTTCTACCATGGGCAGAGAAGATGCTAGCAAAGGTCAAGGAATTTGTCTTTACACTTGACAATTGCATTTGTTTGAGAGTTTCTATAACCTTTGCAAAAAATCCAACTTACACATGCCCTAATATTTGCTCCTTGAGCCTTTTTAAAGAAAATCCATTTGTGCATCTCTTGCAGTCAAATTTATGTTAAAAAAAATGTTATAGATAAGAAAACAAAAACATAAATTACATTTGATATTGTGAAACACAGGCCATGAACTCTTGTTTGCACCGTTGAGCCCTCTACAAGCCTAAGGAAACTACATCAATGCAAAAATGAAAGTGTCAAAATTCTGTTCATTGCTCTGAAATCAAACTTTATACAATGCCTAAAATATTTTACTTGCTCATTGCCCATTGGCTGGAAAAATATTTCCCCAAATTTTAATCAAAAAATCAAGAAATCCTTGGTAAAAATGTAGCAGTGAATCAAAAAACCTTGGAGCGATGAATCTAACCATCTTCTTTTAGCACATAACAACAAAATTATTTTAGAATGAAATAAAACACAATTAAAAATCATTTGGGTATGTACGAATTCATAAAAAAAACTTGCTGAAACAATGGAAAGTGACTTACCTCAAGATTATGCACAAATTCCCTCTCAACAGACACAAATTCCACCTTCATCAAACAATCTAAGCAAATGAATAAACAACACAAATAATCTTTTGCTCGACAGACTTGAAACTTCACACCATAAGCCACTAATGATGCCTACACTTTAGTCTGTTCACAATAAATGCACAATGTCCTTGTTAAAACGCCACGCATCGAGAGAAACACTGGGTGAAGACACAACTATATCAAAGAACATTACAAAGTCATGAAATATTTCCAATAGCAACAAAACATTAGGAATTGATTAAATTTTAAATAATTTGCGAAAAATACAAAACCACAAGGAAAATACCAACATCCAATAAGAAAATTGTGAAAAAAAGAAGCTAAAATTCTCTATTAATAAAATAATCCCACAAACTATAGCTTTTACATTTACAACACAATTTCCAAAAAATGCATTAATAGACATGAACACATCGAAAGGGACTAACCTCATGTCCCCATGTAGCTGCTTAACTCCATCTTTTGCTTAAATTTAATCAGCGGGAGTGTTCCCATGCATAAATTTTATTGTTGGGAAATGATAATTTGGAATTTTTTCCTATTTTAGTGGAGCAACTACTGTTTAGGAATTGAAAATAAGCTGTGGGAAAAAAGGGGGGGCTAAGCAACAACTGCATATTGTTAAAAATCCATGTGGCTCCACAAATTTCTTTCCCTCTTTTTTAAGATTTGCTTTTATTTTTATTTTTCTAATTTTATTTTTTAACAAATTATTATTAATACCTTAATATAAATTTAAGTTGGCTGCTAAAAAATAAATAGAAAAATTAAGCATTCATGGAGCCATCAGCGCCACAAATAACTCCTAAATAAGTTGAGGAGTGACTGCTAGCCAAAATAAACTAAGCAACCGCATGAGAACATGGAGTAATAACTACAATATTCTATAGACAAATACTAACCAACACTTATATAGACAAATACTAACCAACACTTGTTTATAACAAATACTAACCGACACTTGTTTATACATTGAATTAAGAATATAAATTTACAAACTCATGCTTTCCTCCCCGAATATGTCAATTTTGTTTTATTCATTCACTTCAGCTTTGCATAGTTAATATTTTCCCACGTCTCGTTGTCTATTTATATGAATTTGTACGGTTGATATTAATCCGTCTTGTTTATATATTTATATGGAAATTATCACATAATATCATATTACTGAAAGGCAGGTTTTATTATTTTACCGTGACGAAAGTACAACCGTAAGATGCACAGGTGGCTGTCAGATTTCCAGCGTTAAACCTGTCCTTTGACTCGACAGAATTCAATTTGCGAACACGTTTTGAATAAAGATTTTCAAATCTCGTGACTTGACGGGCAAGCAAATAAACCCTATTGGATGAATATTGAATAGAAATTCCCGAAAAAGGCTCAAATATCTGTTGTGCTGGACGGCAGACATGCACTCCAAGATCCATGGAAACCCCACTGCACCTTAAATTGTGCGGTTATTTATGAATGCCAGTTGAAAAAATCAAAGTCGTCTTTGACAAATAAATTAGACGGTTCCTTACCATTGGCACAGGAAGAGGAATAGGAACCGGTGCCGGAACAGAAAGAGGGGCAGGCAGGCATTTACAGCTGGTAAGTAATATTCCTTAGAATCCTTGTGTCTGACATATATGATAGGTTGTGGCGGAGATTTTGTTAGCATAAGGCTTTAATTCATTGGAGTCTGGTGATATACTATTTTCAACTACAATAAAGAGGATCGGAGGCTGTGGTCCACCTAAGACCATACTTTTACAGCTTTTTAATTAGTTGACAGGTTTTAGGTCATGAGAACAAATGGTGGAAAAAACTGTAAAAATGTTTCCTATGATATTTTCATATTAGGTAATGTCACTTTTCTGTAAATTAAATTACCAATTCTCATGTTAAAAATAAATGAATGCCTCAAGATCCCGTCCACAGCCTTTACGCCTAACAACAGAGGCACTTTAATGGGACATAATGACAACTTCCAACTGACACATCGGACAAGGAGAGAGGATCCAAATCGGAATCTACCCTAAATTCGTCCTCCAACGTGGCACGCACAACGTCCTACGTTCGAAACGCATCGCCCTCGAAAACGTGTTTTCTATACGAGCCGCAAAGATGCCCGGGGTTTTGTCCCCTAGTAAAACTATCGTTCATATAGTCTTCTTGGAAAACGTCGTCCGGCCATGCAACAAGAAAGCCGTCGATTATAGTAAGCCTTCCGATTTGCCCTATTCTCGTTCCTCTTGCTTTCCCCGCCTTTAGAAGAGGTTACGTTCCACGTTATAACCTCCGAATTTGGCTCAGAAACGGGGAAATGCCGAGGACTCCAGCCACCTTTATGTGCTGAGTACGGCGATTGCTCCCACGCAAAGTTTGCCAACAAAACGAGTTGGGACTCACGTTTCCCGAGCCAAGATTGCACTCGATATGCATTTTACAGGATTTTCTAAGCAACATTTGACGAGATTTGGCACGCAGTCGAAGTTGCAGTGAAATACGCCTTTTGTTTTTTTAAGACCTAATTCATTATTCTTTGCCTCTCAGCCAAAATTCCCCTCAAAACCACTTTTTTCTAGGCCAAGGAGCTAAATTTGTTAATTTCTTGTTGCTCAGCCAAAAGTGCGCTCGGGACCACTTTTTCCGGGCAAAGAAAGAGGTAAGTTTGCTATTTCTTTTGGTACCTCAGCCAAAGTTTCGAAGAAAACCGCTTTTTCCAGGCCAGGGACACAATTCCTGGTTATTAATCTTTGTCCCTCAGCCAAAGTTGCACTCAAATCCGCTATTCAGGCCAAAAGAAAAGCTAAGTTAACCAATAGTTTTACTTGAGCGCTGGAATCTGCTCTTTTCAGAACCAAAAAGAGCCATATTTACCGGTTTTAATTCTTGATGGCACAGTTGATACAGAACTCTCTCATGGTCTACAAATCCCCTGTGAAAAATGCAATCCCTTCCATTTCCTCCTTCAAAGGAGTCCATTCCTTGCTATTTCAGGTCAAGCTTAATAAATTGAACAGACCGAAGCACTGCCATACATCACTGAAGAAAAACAAGGTTTATGCAGTCCTTGAAATGGATACATCTGCAGTTATTTCAGACACAGAGGACACCGAGGGTAGAAATAACGTTATTCTGAGCAAGAATTCTGTAATGTCCTCTTCTGTTATTGAGGTGGACAGTGTGACTGAGCTCGATTTGAAAGAAAATGGGTTCCGCAGCACGAGAAGGACGAAGCTTGTGTGCACCGTAGGACCGGCTTGTTGTAGTTTTGAGCAGCTGGAAGCTCTGGCTATGGGGGGCATGAACGTTGCGAGGATTAATATGTGCCATGGCACCAGAGAATGGCACCGGGATGTAATCAGGAACGTCAGGAAACTCAATCTAGAGAAAGGGTATGCAGTGGCTATCATGATGGACACAGAGGGAAGTGAGATTCACATGGGGGATTTTGGTGGTGCTCCTTCCGTCAAAGCTGAGGTATTTTTGTTAAGCTTCTTGCTGCATTTTCTTAAACCCAAATTCTAAACTTTTTAATTCTTTGTGATTTGTGCTTCAAATTGTATTTACTTTTGGTTAAATTGCTGTTCAAGTGGTTAACCAAGACCCGGCTTATTCCAAGCCTGGCAATGAGGTCGAAATCAAAGGATTGCAATTTGGAAATATATATAATATGGAAGTGAAGAAGTTCCTTTATTCTCGTTTAGGAGTGATTGCTGGCTAGGCTGTGAGCTAAGACACAGCATTTTTTTTTTCTATTAATTTTTAATATTCATTTTTGCTTTGAGAATAAAGACATACAGATGAAGCAGAGTCACATGAATTGGACTTAAACTCTCCTATTGCCTCTCCCTTCCGATCAGAAGAAAGAAATCACCCCAGACCAAAGAAAAGAAGTGGCATGGGTTGGGAGCACATGAGCAACTTTCGATTTGCATGGGTCGAGCATAGCTACATTCATTCTGAGCCATGATCAAATCTATTTTTGAGTATGAAATCTTTCAAATAAAGCAGTGATTGAACCAATTCTTTGCAGTGGCAAACACCCAGCGTGGCTGGCATAGGACCAAACTGTTATCTGTAGTTCTATACGTCAGAATGAACCAACCCTGACCTACCTATCCCTACCCCTATTATTAAAGAGAGGGGAGGCGAGGGGAGCAGGGTAGCAGGGATTATGTTGGATTAGGTTTGGGTAATTGAGAAACTCTTTCTGATACTGTAGCTTCCCTGTATGCACTGGTTTGGGTAATTGAGAAACTCTTTCTGATACTGTAGCTTCCTTGTATGCATTGAACAACCCACTCCTACACCTAGACTAAACAACCCAATCACACTCCTAACCTACCTACACCTACCTGTACTGTAGGTTAGGGGGTTAGAGGTTGGGTTCTCCACCTAAAAACTTAGTTTGCTTGAATCTTTCTTAGCTTTTTCTCAGTTGGAACTTTTTGATAAGAAATAAAAAGACAGGAATTACATGTAATTTTTCTGTGCAATATTGCACTGAAATCATACCTTTTGTGTCTTCCTTTTTCTGAGATTTGTAATGTTGGTCCATAGACAAAAATCTAATTTTACACAAAAAAGTGTGCAGGAGCCCAAATGACTAAATGATCTCTCCTTCATTTCCTGAGTCAAACCAGGTGAAGATGATAAGAAACAAAGTATTAGAGTTCTAAACAGTGTAAATGGAATTTTACAACTGGCATACACCCACACCCATGTGTGATAGGCACCGATGTATGTTACCTTCCAATGTCTTTCTAAACCCACATTGATGACTTATGTTGGACCTCTCAAATCTATTGGTAGTAATTTGACATGTTTTATGCCAGAGTTCCATGGGGATGCATCCCTGGGCGTACAGGTGAGATTCCAGACTTCTTGGGGACTTGGAAGGGATTTCCCTTTTTCTAAATATTGGACAGCCTATTCCATTTGGTGCATAAAAATAAAAAAGGTTGCTTTTTAAGAAAAAAATATTCAAACCCCTAAAAGGCTAGAAGTGGGAGGATTGTTGTCGCAAATTTAGCACATTGTATTTAGTAATACAAGTTTGCAGCTGCTTTTAGTTTGCTTAAGTTATTGAAATGGCCATCCACCTGCTGTTCCCTGACCACCCCCCTCTGACATTCTCAAAATTCATGAAACTTTTTGCTATCTCTGAAATTCGGGAAAATTTTAGCCATCCATGTCCCTTCATCCTAGAAAACACAAAACACACTGTTTTGCTCTATTTTTTAGCTCTTGATTGCAAATTTGTTATTGTTCATTGGTGGAATTGTCTTACAATTTTAATAATTGCTTCATATTTGTCTAACCTGAATGTGAATGGAGTAGTAGAAACTTGGCTGAGACCCTAAACTTTTGGCCCTTTCGTGTATGTGAATAATCAGAGTTACTGTGCTTTTATGCAAGCATATAATTCATCTCTCCTTGATAGTTTTCTTTTCTTTTATATTTCTTTTCTGATCCTGAAATGATTTTGATCTATCCAGGATGGTGATGTTTGGACTTTCAGTGTACGGGCTTTGAATGGGCCTCTTCCACCCAAGACAATCCATGTCAATTATGAGGGTTTTGCAGAGGGTAAGCATTTCTTCCTCTTTTGATAGAGTTTAGTTGGTATGTGGGATTCTATGAAAACCTGTCAGAGAATATGTTATCCAGTTGGCTTAAAGCATGACTAGCAAAAAGGTGCTGTTTTAATTAAGCCTTGAGGAATAGCTTTTGATTCTGAACTTAAATATGGGAAACACTTGCTAAAATGCAAGTTTCATACTGGAAGATGTGCTTAAGGGTATCATGAATAATTCTTAACATAAATATAGTAAGCATTTGCTGGAATACATGTTTCATGCTTAAAAGCAAGCTCAGAAATATCCTGGAAAGTACTTTTCTTAGGTTACATGTATGCAATTAGCATATTTCCAATGCTGCCTTTTGCTTTTATAAAATCTTCCTCATGACCTACACTTTGATGACTGACCAGATGTCAAAGTTGGGGATGAACTAGTTGTAGATGGTGGTATGGTGAGGTTTGAAGTGATAGAAAAAGAAGGTCCCGACGTGAAATGCCAATGTACAGATCCTGGATTGTTACTACCACGTGCAAACCTAACATTTTGGAGGCAAGGAAAAGTGGTTCGTGAAAGGAATGCTATGCTCCCCACAATTTCTTCAAAGGTGGTTTCTATTCAATTACATGTCACTAGTGTTTGTGTTGAGATTAAGTTCTTGCAGACCCTAATGTTTGTTTTGTCCTGCAGGATTGGCTTGATATAGATTTTGGGATTTCTGAGGGTGTTGATTTCATTGCAATATCTTTTGTGAAGTCAGCAGATGTAATCAGACATTTGAAAAGCTATATTGCTGCTCGATCTCGTGAAAGGTAAAGACTAGATTTTTAAATGGACATCACTAATCCTTAGGAAAACGAAACTACTTGTCTGTTAGTATGGTTTTGGTCTGTTTTCATTGACAGATGTTCTGTAGTATTTGATGGTAGTTTAATATGTATATCACTCTCATTTAATTCACACACAAGCAAATTTGCAGTTTGACATGAGTGTGTTTTGGATCCTTATTCTCTGCAGTGATATTGGTGTCATTGCTAAGATTGAAAGTTTTGACTCTCTGAAGAATCTAGAAGATATAATTCAATCATCTGATGGTGCTATGGTAGCAAGAGGAGATCTTGGTGCACAGATTCCTCTGGAACAGGTTCCATCTGTCCAACAACAAATAGTCCAGCTATGTCGGCAACTGAACAAGCCAGTTATTGTTGCATCTCAGCTACTCGAGTCAATGATAGAGTACCCTATACCAACAAGGGCAGAGGTAACTTCATTTTATGGATTAGATCTTAGGTAAAATTTAACAGGAGTTTAATCCTCTCTTATCATCTTGTAGTGGTGGAAACCAATAATATATGCTGGTTTTGTTAAGGCTAGACAATGTATTAAAGTAGTAGCCTCTCCCTGCAAGATGCCTTTAAAGCATGGTAGGATTGCATCTACATATCCAGTGGAAGATTTCACTAAAGCATAGTAGCATTCCGTTCACATGATATGGTAGAAGTGCTAATGGAATTAAATTAACCAGGTTTAAAATTGGGAAAAATTGGAAAAGAGCAAAGCAGGGAAAATTAAAGAACAATGTAGTATTTGTAATTTGGGAGAAGTTATGACTTTGTTATCTTTCATGTCAAATACACTTTGCAGAGATAAAAGTAAACATACTACGGAAAATCAAAGTGCTGGTGCTTAAAATATTTTACTTCTACCTAAGAGCATTTGTAAAAAAATATTTTTCTTTTATCTACGAGGGTTTTTGTAAAAGCCAAAGGGTTGGCACTTAAAGTGGTAGGCTGTGCCATAATGCATCATGACATACTATTCTAGGGTCAGACCTTTTTTTTAAAGCCTAAACCCACATTAAGGTTTAAAACTGAACTTTGAAAACAAATCTATTGAAAAAAAAATATATAAGAGAATTTAAAATGCTAATACTATTCCTAAACTAAAAAATTTCAGTCTACCTTTGCTTCATATTTTCTCCTTCTAAGTGCAAGAATGAACCCCAAAAAAGATAGATAGATAGATAGATAGGAAATGGCATGACAAATGCGGTAGATCACATCTACTCATGAATAATTGCAAGTCTGTTTTTATGCATTAAAGTTTAGCAGCTTTTTGGGTTTAATTGTTTTTTCCTTCAAATCTCAAGGCTTTGGGTTTTACCAAATTTATTTTGCATTTTATTGTGGATATTATATAAATGATTTTCATCAGTGATATGGGTACATAAATGCTCGTGTTCATTGCCATAGGCCACCTTGATCTCACATTATTTTCCTTCTCCCTTCTGAAAGGTTTTACACATATAATTATACCAAAAAATGATTTTGTGAACAATGGATGTGGGCTATGTCAAACAGCCCAGTAAAACACCTGGACCTTAATTTAGTTGGCTGATGGCTCTGAGAGTTTCCTGTTGAATCATAATACTGTATGTTTTAACAGAAGGCAGCAGATGGGAGTATGTGTCATTAATAGGACTTTTTTCTTTTAAGTCTGAGGGTCACTAAAGATAGCTGCTAACTTTTTGAATTGTTGGAAACAATAAAACTCTCTTCAACAATGTGCGGAAAGTGTATGTGCTTGAGTTTTCTCTGCTACACAGCCCAGCAAAGCATGTGGACACTTAAACTAGTGTCCTGTAGAGCTTTCTGCCAAATCATAACACTGGATGTTTCAACTTAAAGCAGCAGATATGATTATCAGTGTTTGATAGACATAATGTGAGGGCCTCTGTTCTTCAGTCTTAGAGTCATAAAATACAACTGGGAAATTTTAAATCTTGTAAAACTCTCTTTAACAAGTAAAAGTTCCTCATTATTATGAAATTAGAAATGTTCCCATTTTTGATAGTGATATTGCATTTAACAGTAAAAAAGAAGGAACAATTAAAAATAAATTAAAATTATTGCCAATGCCTACAAACTTAACACAATTAACCAACAATTTAGCACAACTAAAAGATGGGCCAGGCTACGAAATCATGCAGATTCTGTTAACGATAGTAATAAACTAATAATGATCCAAGGAAAATAATTAATGAACAAGATACAACAGACACAAATAAGCACAATTTCCAAGAAAAGCAAGAAGTTGAAAAATCAAATAAAAGGCCTTGTTGCAGTCCATGTTAAGCAAATTAATTTCTTAGCAAATGATATGTTTTCAAACCAGATAATACTGCATTCCGTTATCTTCTGTCCATGTTGAAATAAATAATGCTATTTTCTAATTATGTGCAGAGATATATCAAAATATCAATAGTAAAGACGATACAAAACAGATAATTATGTGTTTAAATTTTAAAGTACAATAGTTTATAAGAAGCAGGGATGGGACAGGAAGGGCTAAGGTAGAAATGGAGAGGAATGGATTCATGTACACTATTTTTAAAAAGCTATGATAGTGTTCAGAGAACACAAAGTTTTATTTAAATTTTTGAAAAGACAATATTACAAGATTTATAATTGAAAGTTAAAAAATCAAGATTTATAGTTGGAAATTAAAAAACCAAGATTTTAAATTGAAAGTTAAAAAACCAAGATTTATAATTGAACTTTAAAAAACTTTACAATAATTTACAAATATTTTGCAGTATATATGTTAAGTAAGAGTCTAAGACTTAGAAAACAAGCTGATTCAATTGCTCATGAACAAGATTGAATTAAATAAACTCAACTCCATAAGTTTCCTTGGAGAATTCTATTCCTAGTGTTAGACATCATATATCTTGAAATTTCCAAAATAATTATTTCTCTTAACTTAATTGTTTGTGATAACCCCACTTTAGATATATTGCCAGCAATAGTTGAATAATTTTGTGGGCCTCATGGCAGATGCTCATGGCTATTGAGAATTCCCTCCTCTTGAATTTTAATTTTTGTTGTTACAAGAAGTTGCAAATGCAAACCAAAGAATGGTATAGTTTATTAGCACATGCTACTAACATGGAATACTTCTCTTTCCCGTTTCAATCCATTGATAAAGCCTATGTACATGGATATGTTAACCCTCCTTGATGTTTTCTCTTCGTACTTGTACCTCTTTAGCCATTGATAAGAAAATTCTTTACTACAAAACATGTCAAAAGTTTAAATTCCAAAGCAAAATAGATGCTTTACTACTTTTTTTTTTCTTTAATTCTGTTACTCTCTTCACCTAATTAATAGCATAGGAGGAAATATCCATGTAATTTATGGCATATTTCAGAAACTTCTACAGGAAGTTTTCAAATTGTCAAGAGAAATTTTGGAAAATTCGTTGGACACAAGGAGATGTGCTTAAGTCTTCTGATGTTTGGAGATATCCTGTACTTATCTGAGACAGGGAAACATTTATGAGATGAGATGAGTACTTGCTTAAGTACAGAACTCAAAACCAAAGATATCTGGCACCAAGATCTAGATTCTTCTTCCAGATCACTTTTAACACATCTTCCTGTATAGCTCAAGTTTAACCTATCTAAGATGAGACCTGACCGGTATAGGTAAAACATAATTTGTTTTCACTAGTCCATTTCATACACTTCTCAATGCTCATAAAGGTTGAAATCTTTTTGAGAGTAACTTTACCAGATACATGCAAAGGTAACAGAATCTGGAGATAAATAAACAATTAACAAACAGTTGGAATCAAATAAGTTCATAACAATTGCAAGAGAAGATACCATATTTTCTGGAACTCATAAATGTCTGAAAATGCCTCTCAAATTGTATGATATAATATTAAAAACAAGAGAAAAATTGATTCTAGTAATGATCTAATGTGAAATCATTCAAGAAGAAATCACTTGTTTTTAACTCCGTTATTTGGTAGAAAGTGTCTCTTCTTCATCAAATACTCATCCACTGATTCAAAAATTTGTATACTTCGTCAAATGGTCACCCACTCATTCAAAAAATTGTATATTGACATTGGCTTGTAATGTAGGCATTCATCAATTTTTAAAAAATATTTATTTTGTTCTTTTAGGTTTTGCTTAATCATGCTTTCTTTGTGTCCATTTAAGGCTTTTTGTTGCGATAATATGACTAAAATGTGCACATTTATATTAGTTCTCTACTTACAGATTTACTTGGTGCAAAGAGCTTATGACATTTCTGTGATATGACAAACAATATGACAAAAAATGTCACTTTTCGATATTTAACATGGTGTAGGGTAAACTTGGAGTAAGATGATCATTGTACCTGCAACTGCTAGAGTTATTGACTTGCTTTGAACTTTGGTTGCACTCTTATAAGTGCCATATCATTATAATGCAAGCCACCGGACAAATGGACCAAATATTAGGTTATACTTTAGGGAAAAGCTTGTAGAGAAAATGGAGGTGGTTGTCAATCTTTGATATTGTGAATCTTGACCTTTACCTTGAGGTGTCCCATTGTGGCTCATAGGAATGAGTGTAGGTACATGTCTGCCATAGCATTAGCCTCTATTCACAGGAGTTCCCATGCCTGCTACAAGGTGCCCAGTTGCCCATGAGAATAGAGCCTGGGCTTAAAGTACAAAACTTACCGATTTCCACCATTTGCCCCTAGCTCCTTGGATTCAATTTTCTGATACTTAATATTCAAGTCTAAGTTTAAAACTCGAACATTGTTCCTTATGTTAGCTGGACTTATATATTGCATTTGTTTCATGAATATATATCGTGAAGTCGGCTTAATTTAAGGTTTCATTCGGAAGTCACTTAAACCTGGAAGCTAACAGGGAGTTGGATGATAAAAAACCAATTTGAACAGTTTTGGAACTGAATTAAAAGGGATTGATTCTGGAATTGACAGGCTAGATGCATGTGCAAGTTGGGATTAAGTTAAGAGGTTCATAGTTGATGTTGAATCCTTCTCTTCTTGGCATCCAATAGTAAATAATTTTTCTTATGCATTCCTTTTGCAAGATTCAATGCCTTCAAAATTTGGGAGGGTTTACCTGTATTAAATAAACAGCAAATCAAATTCATTTTCACAAATAGAGTGAACATTATGTTTGGAAGGGATGATGAATCTGAAAGTTACTGATATGGCCTCAGAGTAGTTTGAGTTCTATAAGTAGCTTACCACTTTGCTGAGTTGGAGGGAAAATTAAGAAATAAAGGGGTGGGAAACACAAATCCTATTCTATTTTTGATTGGTAAATCAACAAAATTGAAATGGATCTCTCTCACCATATAAAAGAGGAGCCGCAAACTCAAATTATAACTTTGATGTTGTTGACATATATCAATCAAGTTTTTAGATTTCAAATATCATCAGCAGCCAACAATGGAAAAAGCCTAATTATGGGCACAGCATGTCCCAGACGATACTAGATTAAAAAATAACATTAAAACTATAGCATAGTGTCATATTACCAAATAAAGGACATACTAATTGTTCATTCTCAATAGTTGCTGCTTTCTGCAGCAACAGTCCACAAGTGAATTAACCATCCAATTTGACGTTCTTGGAATGACCTTCCTTCCAAAGAACTGATTCTGAAGAAGACATGCTTGCTTCAGAATTTCCATCCACATTCATTCTACTTGCAAACACTCAAAAGAATTTTATTAATCTCGGCATCTGACAGCACATATGCTTACTTCAATTATTCATGGGTCATATCATCTACCAGTTGAATGTGGGATCTCTATCTAAATCTGCCCTTCGTGTATACCCAGCCTCAAGTTTTTCTCTTCATCATTCCAATCAACTTCCTCTTCTTCACTGTTCACCTCCAAAGCCTATTTTTGCATATTGATGGGTTGGTCTGGTAGCTACTTAGAGCATGTCAGACATGAAGAATAACAACCCTGTTTGCCACCACAATACACTTGTAATTAATGAAATTGTGCATGACATATTGTTGTTTCCTCAAAGCTTCATAGCATCAAGTCTAGCAGATAATGCTTTTATCTCAGCAATCAGATGACCCAACTTCAACATTTAAATTAGGAGAGAGCATACCACTGCCTGCAGGATGGAACTCAAGACCAATTTGGTATTATGGGCCAGCTTTGAAACCCTTAAGCAATCCAATTGAAGACTATCTCTTCATTCACAAGACCAGCCAGATTCTCCAGGAATCTCATACTGAAAGAGGCCTCAGTCATCTTTTCATCCATATTTGCCAGGTAATCTAGTCGAAGAACTGATTTAATTATTCACAAGCAGCAGGATCATACCCAAGATTGAAGGATTCTTTTATTACCTAGCAGCTTGTAAGAGACAGCTGTAGCCATGGGGTTGTGCTTATTTGTCTTCGCTGCCATTGCCAACCAGAAATCTTTATAGTGAATAGAGAACATGGATAGTCCCATCGAGAGCCTGGTTTTAACAACTTGAAAAATTGAATATCACAATCCAACAAAAAGTGGGCCCAGAATTTTCATGTTTAGCCAAGTCCAATACTAGTTATGAATGCTTCATGTTGATTTTCAAACAGACAAAAGTTCCAAAAAGCAAAATCCAACCGTCTCTTTTCATTTTTCTGTCATTTCAAGCTAGTTTTAATCCTTTTATGCTTTACTGAGAGTCCCCTTGAAATTTGCCCAAAAAAATTCCGTATTCAACTTGTTGGCATTTTTATGCATAATGGGGCCTGTTAATGGGTCTTTTGATCTAGTTTCCTGTCTTCCTGGGGTTCATATGCACGGTGAAATCAAACAAGTTTCCATTTGTTTCTGTAATTTTTGCTTCTGGGAAATTGCCTGTTAATGGGTCTTTTGATCTAGTTCCTGTCAACCTGGGATTTATATGCACGGTGAAATCGACCAAGTTGCCATTTATTTCTGTAATTTATACTTCTGGGAAGGAAACACCGTGATTTGTTTTAATTTCTCTTTGTTCTGTTGTCGTCTTTCAGAATCATCTTTATGACATACGATATTCTGCTTTTTCTTCTAGTATATTAAGTTCTCTTATTTTCATGAGAGAGAGGGCATAACGACAGTGGCTTTGAACTAAAGAAACACTTTTATTTAAATAACTTTGACATGGTAGTTGACCTTAAGTTATGCATGATTGTTTATGTACTCCACGTTCCCTTTTATAAAGACTGGCAATTTTCTTGTCTATTAACATTATATTTATAATGTTAAACATCCTTCTCGGTGGGGCTAACATCTCTCAGAGGTGTTTTTGAGCTTTGCCAGCGTTTCCTTACCTTCTGATTATTCCTAATTGAAATGTTCGAAATAATGTTGTGGCATATACTTAGTTGAGGATTTAGTTACACATCGATATTTGTCTATCTACATATTTAAAAAATGCATTAAAAAAAAGAAATTTGTTGGGTGTGTTGCACATTTATAGTAATTATTAGCCAATGAAAGTTTACAAGGCATTGTGTACATTAAAAGATTTGCCGACCTAGAAGCAGGCGTTGGGTGTGCAAGACCTGGGGTTCAATGTTTTGCAATTTTCTGTGTGATACTGGAATTAACATTGCTTGGAGGTGCTTGTGTGTTACCTTGTCTTGTCTTATTGGTAATACAAATATTAAAAAAGGATGCTTGTTCTAAGTACCAACATATCTGTTGAATGATTTAGTGCGACATTAATATTTTTCTATCAAGATATTTGGTACTGAATTTTATCATAATAATATGAATCGGTCTCTATTTGAGTTCGAACTTCACTCTTCTGTATCTAGGTTGCTGATGTGTCAGAAGCGGTAAAGCAGCGTGCTGATGCATTGATGCTTTCTGGCGAGTCAGCTATGGGTCAATTCCCAGAGAAAGCTCTAGGTGTGCTTAGAAGTGTAAGCCTACGCATTGAACATTGTTGTCGTGAAGAAAAGCAGTATGAGCCCATGCCCCTTCCAGACATTGCTTCAACAGTTGAAGCTAGCATTTCTGAAGGGATTTGTAATTCTGCTGCCCAAATGGGTAAGTAGATTGTGGGTTTACCTAGTTTTGTAAGATCAATTGAGGTGCTTCTGGTTTTGATTGTAAATGCTAGAATGATGTATGGAGAGAGGGAAAAGTAAAATGAAATTGCTTCAACAAATGCAGAGGGTTTGAACAAATTTAAATTTTACTCATTATACTCAAATTATTTTGTTTCAGCCAACAAATTGGGAGCAGATGCCATCTTTGTGTACACAAGACCGGGGCACATGGGATCTCTTTTGTCACGATGTCGTCCAGATTGTCCAATATTTGCTTTCACAAATTCAACGAGTGTGCGGCGGCGCTTGAATCTTCAATGGGGTCTTATTCCATTTAGACTGGATTTCTCAGATGATATGGAGAGTAACATCAATCGGACATTTGCTTTGCTAAAAGCCAGAGGTATGATTAAGTCAGGGGACTTGGTGATAGCCGTTTCAGATATGTTGCAGTCCATTCAGGTTATGAATGTGCCATGAACTGTTTGCTCAAGGACAATTTTTTTTGGCCAGTGAAGATCTTTCCATTCTTTCTTAAGATCTCATGTCTTTATTATTTCATTGCCATTTTACAAGCCCATCTTTTAATGGCAAAATATTTCTGTGTCTTGTAAGATAGTTAAATGAACAGGTGGTGTATGTCTTATTTCCTACAGAATTAAAAAGGGTTCTAGTTAAGTGATTAACAGATCTAGTTTTATGTGCATCAGTGAAGCTGAAGTCAATTCAATGTGACATTCTTTTTTCAAAATTTAAATAAAAAATAGCTCATTAATGCAGACATTCTTATGGAGGCATATTTGCATTTCTAGATAAGTGCGTCGATGTACAATCATTTAATTGTGTAATAACGATTACCTAGTCAAAAATAAATAAATGTGCAACTTTTTCACAATCTGTGACTTATCCCATCAAAAGGATCATGGGCCTAAAAATTAGATGGATGTTTATAGTTTGCCACAAGAAACCTGGCAACCTCCAGCTATAATATCGTTGTGTAGATTCCAGCTCTTCATAGACGGCGAATCTGTCCTTCCTTTTTTAATGGTGAAAGAAAAATATATACATTACATTTTTACACAAGCCAAAATTTGGCCATAAGGCACCATCAGTGTATAACAAATCTGTATTAGCCACTTCTGCATTCTTAAAATATCTCAGAAAAAAGCAATTCGTATGTGAATATGGATTCAATTTTCACAGCTATTTTGGAGTATAAACATTATTTCAGTGGACTATTTTTGACATTGACATACAAATTTTTGAACTTATAACAACAAATTTTGTGAGCAGATTTAGGTTTGGGAATGTACTATTATATACAGATGAGCACTTATATTCTTCTCTTGATGGCAAATGGCAAGAAAATGTATAATCATTAATGCGTGTTTAATATTCACAAAGATTAACAGTAATAACAATCTTAAGGCCTCATTACAAACCTACGGAAGTTTAAAACACATTTTTTTGTTTTTTTATTAACTATAATTAATTATCTCATATTCTATTTATAATATAAAAGCACCACACAACTACAATCTTCAAAGTGCTAATCAAATAATCTTAATGTACAAGTGAACTTTGGACTCTAACCAAAGTCGAAGGCAAATTAATGCGGAAGCCTCTAGAAAGAGCTCACCAAGCATTTATAGTGAAGGAACCACGCGGTGAAGAAAGATTGCGATTCGATTGTGATGAGAGAAATAGAGAAGAGCCTACCAAACATTTACAGCAAAATGTCATAAATTCATTTGGGTACTCTTGGCCTACACCTCACTTCTCCGGCAAGTTACAATGTTCAATTTGCTTAGAAATTCCTGCAAATCATCTGCAAGCAAGCTTGATGTAGAAACCTTGTAGGATGAAAGCATTAAAGGGGAGCTTGCCTCGACGACCCCCTTGTGGGTATTCCAATAAAATTCCACATGCAACAATATGATAATTGTATGTATTCGTCTCTATGTAATAACAAGATGCAACAATGGTGGTAAAACAAACCAACCCCTAGGTGGTACAAAGAAATACTTTTAAGTGCAAGAAGGTTGAACACACAAAGAGATGGGAACACATATTACAAATACAATGGAAAAGGTTCTAATGGCTTGGCTGAGGTAAGTGAGCTAATGGGGAGGTGTATGCAAACTTGAGTGAGAATGAGGGCTTGATGGCGTAAGGGGGGGAGATAAAAGTGAGAATTAGTAGGGTGAAAGATGAGAATTAGCATTGGATTAATAAGGTTAGACAAGCATGAATAAGGGCTAAAAACATACGTTAAAGTGGATACTTAAAAGGAGTGCAAAATATAGCAAAATAAGTTAGAGTATGCAATTTGACCACATTAATTACTCTAAAGGCGAAGAAGGATGCTAAAGTAAAAGAGTATAGTACATATTATGTAAATTTATGGGTATATAAAAAAGAGAGATTGGTCTTTTGATTTTGCTCTTTGATCTTTGGTTCAAGCTAGTGTACCTATTGTTGCAACACATTCAAGTAAAAAAGTCATCATACAAATTAAAAAGTTATACTAAACAACACAAGAAATGGAAACATAGGTGGACAATATATTGAGCATGGAAACATGCATGAAACATAGATGAGAATATATATAAAAGTGCACAATGGAAATAAGACAAATCCTAAGCTAAGCAACACACAATGTTGGTATTATCTCACAAAGGAAAAACAAGGCAACACTTCCATTTTGGGGAAGGGATCCAAGGGGATAAGGAGGAAAAAGGAGAAATGAGTGTGTCTAGATCCACTTTGTCAAAGGTAAAAATAAGATAAGTTGGGAAAATGAAACTAGATAATAGTCATGATGATAATGATTTTGATATTACTATTAGGATTCAATCGTGTAGTTTTACAAGAAACTCATTGACCCATGTTTCATGAGTAGTGGGTTCACAAGAGCCCATCTCATGATAATGAACGATCCACTTAGCACTCATTGCATCTAGGTGATGCTCACAGGGGTGAAGCATTGGGCCTTCCTGGGAGGTCACCCATCCCAGTACTACTCTAGCTCAAGCACACTTAACCACAAAGTTTTCTCCAAGGTTAAGCCCACTTAGCTGCAACACCAACAAGTTTTGTGCCTTATGAACCATTCATTATAGAGCCCCTTTAACTCATCAATTGATAAGTAGGACGTATTTTCCACAGCGTGTCAAATTTTGATATTGCTATCAAGATTCAACTGTGTAGTTTTACATGTCAAACTCATTGACCCATGTTTCATGAGTAGTGGTTTACAAGAACCCATCTCTCATGATAATGAATGATCCACTTAGCACTCATTACATCTAGGTGATGCTCACAGGGGTGAAGCACTGGGCCTTCTCGGGAGGTCACCTAGATGCAATGAGTGCTAAGTGGATCATTCATTATCATGAGAGATGGGTTCTTGTGAACCACTACTCATGAAACATGGGTCAGTGAGTTTCACTTGTAAAACTACACGGTTGAATCCTAATAGCAATATCAAAATTTGACACGTTGTGGAAAATACCTCCTACTTATCAATTTATGAGCTAAAGGGGCTCTAAAATGAATGGTTCATAAGGCACAACACTTGCTAAAGGTTTTGCAAATGGGGTTGCAAGCCAAGTGGGCTTAACCTTGGAGAAAATTGTGTGGTTAAGCATGCTTGAGTTGGAGTAGTACTGGGATGGGTGATCTCCCGGGAAGGCCTAGTGCTTCACCTAGATGTAATGAGTGCTAAGTGGATCATTCATTATCATGAGAGATGGGTTCTTGTGAACCACTACTCATGAAACATGGGTCAGTGAGTTTGACTTTTAAAACTACACAGTTGAATCCTGATAGTAATATCAAAATTTGACATGCTTTGGAAAATACCTCCTACTTATCAATTGATGAGCTAAAGGGGCTCTATAATGAATGGTTCATAAGGCACAACACTTGCTGAAGGTTTTGCAAATGGGGTTGCAAGCTAAGTGCGCTTAACCTTGGAGAAAACTTTGTGGTTAAGTGTGCTTGAGCTAGAGTAGTACTGGGATGGGTGACCTCCCCGAAAGGCCCAATGCTTCACCCCTATAGGCATCACCTAGATGCAATGAGTGCTAAGTGGATCATTCATTATCATGAGAGATGGGTTCTTGTGAACCACTACTCATGAAACATGGGTCAATGAGTTTGACTCGTAAAACTACATGGTTGAATCTTGATAGCAATATCAAAATTTGACACACTGTGAAAAATACCTCCTACTTATCAATTGATGAGCTAAAGGGGCTCTATAATGAATGGTTCATAAGGGACAACACTTGCTAAAGGTTTTGCAAATGGGGTTGCAAGCTAAGTGGGTTTAACCTTGGAGAAAACTCTGTGGTTATAAGGCACAACACTTGCTACAGGTTTTGCAAATGGGGTTGCAAGCTAAGTGGGTTTAACCTTGGAGAAAACTCTGTGGTTAAGCGTGCTTGAGTTGGAGTAGTACTGAGATGGGTGACCTCTCGAGAAGGCCCAGTGCTTCACCTCTGTGAGCATCACCTAGATGCAATGAGTGCTAAGTGGATCATTCATTATCATGAGAGATGGGTTCTTGTGAACCACTACTCATGAAACATGGGTCAATGAGTTTGACTCGTAAAACTACATGGTTGAATCTTGATAGCAATATCAAAATTTGACACACTGTGGAAAATACCTCTTACTTATCAATTGATGAGCTAAAACTAATAAAAATACATGGTTGAATCTTGATAGCAATATAAAAATTTGACACACTGTGGAAAATACCTCCTACTTATCAATTGATGAGCTAAAGGGGCTCTATAATGAATGGTTCATAAGGCACAACCCTTGTTGAAGGTTTTGCAAATGGGGTTGCAAGCTAAGTGGGCTTAACCTTGGAGAAAACTCTTTGGTAAAGCGCGCTTGACCTGGAGTAGTACTGGGATGGGTGACTTCCCGGGAAGGCCCAATGCTTCACCCCTGTGAGCATCACCTAGATGCAATGAGTGCTAAGTGGATCATTCATTATCATGAGAGATGGGTTCTTGTGAACCAATATTTATGAAACATGGGTCAATGAG
The DNA here is from genome assembly GCA_007258455.2 of Sequoia sempervirens. Lineage (NCBI taxonomy): Eukaryota > Viridiplantae > Streptophyta > Pinopsida > Cupressales > Cupressaceae > Sequoia > Sequoia sempervirens. The sequence continues at coordinate 215,590,877 of VDFB02252616.1, read as the reverse complement.
TTTGACTCGTAAAACTACATGGTTGAATCTTGATAGCAATATCAAAATTTGACATGTTGTGGAAAATACCTCCCACTTATCAAATGATAATGATTGTAAGGTTGCCACCCAAGGTAAGGTTGGACCAAGCCAACAATGTAAAATTAATGATGACAATTACATGGTAAATGCTAATGTTGATGGTTCTATAATAACCGCCCATGGCTATATGGGGTTGCCTCCCCAAACAAGGTTAGGCTAGGCCAAAAGGGACAAGAGGCCAAGCCAAGCCCAAATTGTGTCTAGTTTTATTGTTATTATAATGGTGTCAAGTGAGAGTAAGATATATGATATATGTTGTACTTAAATTGTTGGCAATAGAGTGAGTATGATAGAGATAAAACCAATCAATTTAAAAGGTGAATGGTAAGGAAAGAAAGGAAAAAATGCCAAGGATTTTTAAAGGTAAGATATGAGGAAACAAATGAATTGGAACATTCAGATCATGCCCCTAAGTGATGATAGGAAAAAGATGCCCCTTGGATGGGTTGGCAATGATGGAGAAAGTAATTTGGTTTCAATTTGAGAATTAGAGGACAATCTTGCAAGCGGTGGCCCAAGATTATAGAACAATGCTAATGGAAAAAGACTTATGTCCATTAGGTGTTTAAATGTAGAAGCTTTATAGAAGTATGGTAGGAAGAAACAAACCATGCATGAAGAATATAATGTTCTTTAATTGTTGATGGTGCAAATAGATAATATTATAGAGGTGAAGGTAGGAAAGTAGATTCCTTTGATCAAGTAGGATGTGCCCTAGAGAGACACAATCCATGAGAATGGGCTCTCTATAAGGTTGCATGTACATGCTTGTAATAATTCATACTTTGAGCTATAAACCTCTATGGACTATGATCCTTTACCCATACTTTGTAGAGTAGATGCATTTATATAATGGCCTTTAATTGGGCCTATAGGTAGAAGGATAGAAAATTTCATACATAAATGGTGTGCTTTACATGTGGTGGTCTAGGTGACAACTAATAATCATATGGTACCAATTGAATCACTAGATTATGTACAATTGGGTGAGGCCATATGTTTGACATAAATGGTCTCCAATTGGTTGTTGCATGTGCATCTATGTTCTCTAAGCTATAGGCCTCTATGGATTGTGATCCTCTACCTATACTACATGGGAAGCTCCCTCTGTGTTCAATCAATTGATGTAGACAATGCATACATACAACTTAACTAATCAACAAATCCCTTATTAAATGATTTAGTGTCCTAGAGGTGATTCATTAAAATTTTTTCAACCAAAGAATCATAATCTTGAGATGATGTTGGCATTGTATGTGTAGCTAAGAATCCTTAGGCATCCTAATTAATTGTATAAAAAATTAACAAAAGCAAATCTAATTGAAAGAAACTTAACCAAAATAACTCTACATGGGAACATATTTAGATGAATAACAGTTGTTGTGGTAACTCTAATAACTGCTTTAGGTAACTACTCTTATGAAATTAGTAACTTAATGACTCAACTATGCTACAACTTACTGCAACAAAAATTCAACTTAACTGTAATAACAATTCAACTTAACTATAACTAGGAAATACAATTTAGTAATTCATTCAACTGTAATTTATAATGTAGCCTATAAGAAGTATTGGAATACCTCAAGTGGCCCTTTCTTGAGTTGTTGCAACCCCACAATATCCTTCTTCAAATTTTAACTCAAAGATTCATGGAAAAATTGTATCCTTTATTGTAGTTCAAACATACAAAAATTGAGAACATAGTATCTGTTCAACATTACTCATATTCCAATATACTTAATAGAGAATATCTAGCTAGCTCAACCTCTCATAAGATCAAACATATATGCAAGATCTTTGAGAGTTTGACTATTCTTGGACTAAAAGAAAATTGAAAACAATTCTTGGCTCTCCCAAAAACATATGAAGAGGACTAGTTCTTATTTTAAGCAGTAATGAAAAGCTAGTGGTGGTAAGAGTGTTAGAATCATATAGAGATTCTACATCTTTTAAAGAAAACGATTATAACTGAAGGCGTGCCTAATAGGGAAAAAATATTGCAAACCATCCACCATTGTCATTACAAGTATTTTCTTTCCTCCACAACCTAATAATAGCACAAAGTTAAAAAAATGGAGTGATCTATGAATAAATCATGTTCGCACTCTCTGACCATTGCTTGCATCTGCTTCAGAAAACTGCACGTGTTGTAGGCAATCACCCTCCTTGACTGTAGTAGACAAGCATCCTTTTGTTGTGGGTTGACATATCCTTCATTGTAGGGGTTATTTTATTTCAAAGACATCTTTTCATTATTAACAACTATAATCATCATAAAACTATATTAAATTCCATAGACATTCAAAGGTTCACACGATCATTCATCAATATAATATATTATCTTCAAAGCTTTAAATACTTAATAAATGTGAAAAGGTCTAGGAATGTCTTTGAAACTTATCAAAAACTATATGATGAAAATTATGAAACTAAAACAAAGAAAATGGGAAAATACGAAGGTTCATCACTATATACTATAGATACATTCATAGAATGATTGTTAGCTAGGCCTACAAATAGATTGTTGATAGATGTCATGTGCATATGGTGCACTTTAAATGTGAAGGTGTGGGTGATAGATGTCAAATTTATATGGAGCTAATTAAATTGCTAGATTATGTTGTGTTAGGTGAGGCCACACATTTGATGTGTATGGTGTTGAACTATCACATGTGCACCCATGTGTTGAGTCACACACAATGTAGAAATTTATGTAGGAATTGGAAAAGCTATTGTCGTAGTTGATATGTGGACTCTTGAGATGAAGTTGTGTAGAGTTATTAAAGAGTGCATGTGCATTTGTCTTGCATTGATTTGCACATAGCTAGTTGTAATAGATTGTTGTGTAGACATGTGCATGAAGCCATTTTGTTAGAAGTCTTACATTCATGCACAATGAATATTGGCCCAAAGTGTGCACATAAAATAATGTTATGACTATAAGAATTTATTGTGTTATTCACTTGCAAGCTTATGTATAATGCTTATATATCTAGAACATTCTTGGAATGGATATTTGGGTGCTCATGAGGAGTTGTGAGATTATTTTATTATTATTATTCTTTGGGATACTTGGAATATTGTTGTAATGTTATTGAATAAAGGAGATTACACAAAAGGGTCAATAGTGGGAGTTACAATCATCAGTATCATAAGAGTAATTGTACATCTCCCTCATGGAGTTCTTGGGAGTTATTTTTGTGATAATGGAACATCTTGTCATATGTAATATTGGGGCCCTTATTATTTGTCATCTTCATAATGGAGTTGTAGACTTGAGAATACTAATGAATATTATTTTGAGTGCTTGATTAGTTGCATTATGAGGCATAGGTTTTTTTGTTATAGACCATGATTTTGGTGGCCATTAATTGTTAAAACCACTTCAATTTTCTAGTTTTCCCTTTCTCTATAAATTGGAGGCATGCAATAGAGGTTTCATAGTGTTATATAGGTAAAGCACTATTACTATTGAATGTACAAACAACTAAGGCATTTGAGAGGGGGGGTGAATCAATTGTACATTAAAAACATTAAAACCCTCTTTAACATTTAGATCTACATTACTCCTTAAACCCTTAACAACCATTTACACCCTTATCATGCATTAGAAGAAAGTAAACTCAAAAAAAAATAATGCAAACACATCCAAACACATGAGAACACCAGTTTTACGTGGAAAAACCAAGAAGGGAAAAATCATGATGAGGATTAGATCACAATATGAAGTAATTACAACACCGAATACAATAGGCTCACTGTTGGAGGGCTCTTTGCCCAAAAGAAAAGAAGGGATCACTACCAGATAAGAAAGAAGAAGAAAGAAGGATTTTACAATGAGAAATCCATCTAAAAGCAACAAAAAATTCCACCACAACATCACCAGTACATCCAAAGCCTCTTTGAAAGATGTAGACACATTCTGCTCATTGCTTCCAATGGTCTAACACATTAAAACTCGCACTGCATTTCACACTTTCACACTTCACAACTCTGCACTCCACATCATACACACCATTTCACAATTCTCCATTAACTCAACACTTATTTATACCATCCAAAACCTTGAAAATAATTGACAAGGTCAGCTATACAACTCAATCATGCAAACTCAAATTAGGTTGGCACTAAGCATTCCCGCGGTGGAAAGGAATGAAAACAGACCACACCACACCTTAACTCGAACCAAAATACACACATACATGCCATACCATGCTTCCACAAACATGAAAGCTTATCTACAATTAGTATAAATACCCAAGAGTGGCAGAACCTGTGTAAACACCATTAAACATTTAAGTACATACTTCCTTTGATCCAAAGATGACTCACAAACAACATACATCACTTGAACAAAATCTGGAATATTCCATAAAAAACCTGAAGTCCAACTAATTCCTTCACAACATCTTTCACTTGAAGAACTTTCCTCATACTGTAACACTCCAATCGAACCTTGTGGAGTACCAAACTTTGAACTCAGACTAAAGATAGATATGAGCAATATAAGCACACTTTTCGAGAACCATAAGACCAAAAACCAAACAATGGAGAAATACAGAGTAAAACCATTTCTCCTAGACATCACTGCAATACATTGTTCACATGTTGGTGAACACAACTTTCTCTATATATTGATCTAAAACCTGAAACTCTAGATATAATACCTCAAAACACCTCTGATCAACATTTCCAAACCACACAAGTAGATCTTCAACCACAAAGAAATGTGGAGTATAACCAGATCACTATGCTACACTGAACAACTCTCAACCACACTATTTTATTTTTTCTTCAAATTTTCTTGAAAGAACTTGGAAACCAAGCACCATAAACAAATTCTCATCATCTGCAACACTTCCTTATTTCCACCAACTCGAATACACTATAGCAACTCAACCACACACATGCTTATCAAGGTAACACTAGAGGTTGACACCAGTGAGACTACTAATGACAACATAATGTAACAAATAAAAGCATCATCACATACTTGCAACACTCTCCCCATAGACCTATTGACATCAATGATAACACAAGCTACTTATACTTCCAACAAAAACTAGATGTTACCCTGTTATGCATAGTAATAACTTTGGAACTAAAATATGCCTTTGTGGTGATTAGAATATTTTAGAAATTGGATGATAAGTTATATTATCTTATTATATTATTTTTTCCCAACCACAGGAAGAAATGTGCAAATGTGATGGAATGCAATAGGAACTATGATGCATGAATGATGACTAGAATATTACTAAAAACCTATAAATAAAAAAGATAAAGTGAAAGGAAAATATTTTTACTTCTAGATTGGACACTTACTCAATTATAATTAACCTAGAAACCATAATGGAATTCCATGATCCACCAATTACAATTTCATCTATAGATGCCAATTTGGAGATTCAAACATGGATCTACATCTTGAGAACCTTATGGCCTTTCCATTTAAGAACAATCTTATTAACATATCTTGTATTGTTTTTAATCAAAAGTTATATATTTTTATTATTAAGTGACATTTATATCCATAACTTTGATATATGTATGTATGTATGTATGTATGTTATGTAATATGTACACATATATATACATACATACATACATACATATATATATATATATATATATATATATATATATATATATATATATATATATATATATATATATATGTATATACATACAAGATATGTATATATATGTATGCATGTATATGTACATACATACATACATACAAGATATGTATATATATGTATGCATGTATAAATACATACATACATGTATTAAATTACTAAATAGTTTTAAAATAACTTTTTGGTTGAATAAATTTACAATTCAAACATGTAATGTTCCCTTCCTCAACACTTATATTATATATTATAATTAATTTTCAGTGTTAATCTAAATAAATACATTGATACTTGAAGTATGATTTAAAAAAAAAGATATTTTGACATTGTTTACAAATTTCCTTGGGTTGATGGCATAATATGTCTCATTTTTTGGTTTAACTTGGTATTGCATATCAATTTTTTTTTCTCTTTTTTCTTTCAATTATACCAAGAAAACCATAAAGAATTTGAAGATAACATAAACTAATGATCTATGATATTTCCTATGCTAATTATAATTCTATTTTTTTAAATAAAAATAATTTTATCTCATATTTTAATTATTTGCTAATAAAGTGTTTCTTTCACTTTATAGTACTTTTTAATGAGTAATATATTCTTGTAACACATAACTTGAACTAGAAATAAAATCTCTTCTTAGTTAAAAAAATATTATAAAGGCTTAATATTGAGCTTAATTGATTAAAAAATTTGGTTCTTGTTATGAACAATTGAGTTAAAATCACTAAAGGGACATCTAATGTGGAATTCTAAGTTGTGACAACTAATCTATAATTATAATTTGTGTTAATACCCAAAAGGAGTTTATATTCATCTTATACTATTTCTCATATCATTTATTAGCAGCTATATTCTCTCAGTTGCTCATATCATTTTTAAAACATAAATGATTGCTAATTAAATAGACACATATTTTCTCACAATACAACTATTTCCTTACAAACCAAAATAACATTTTTTATTTGAAAGGTCATTACTATGAAGGGAAATCGGTTTTGACAGAACTATTTTTTATGTGTGACAAATAGAATTCTTTAATTTTCTTAATAAAATTATTTGGATTAGAAAATAGAATATAAATATAATAATAAAATAAATATATAAAATCTATGTTTTATATTTAAGATCCATATTCTTGTAAAAATTTATTTCATGATAAAATTTTATGATGAAAAAAGTGATTTAATCAATAATTTGTGCCTAATGAAATACTTTCATATGAATTGGAAGGAGAAGTATACCACATGGAACATTTAAAGGAGATATATACATGTTGACAATACCATATACATTGAAATCTAATATAATTTTCCTTGTGACTAGAATTGTGACATTCTATTTTGTATAAATTACTAAACCAACAAGTGGCACATAAGTGGAAGATGGATTTATGCTTCCTCCTCTTGGTGTATCAAATATATTTCATTATTTTCTATAACAAACATACGTTGATTATAAAAAGTAAATAAATTCTAATATTGAAAATAAAATTATATATTTAAAAAGCTAAGATCGAGGGCTATAAATGTTTATATAATTTCCCTTGAAATCAAGGTATCAAAAGTGGAAAGTTACATTGAATAAAATTTATTCATGTGGCTTTAGGGGGAGATGACACTAGATAGGTGCCACATCAAAGGGTTTTCACTAACCCACTTTAGAGTGAAGTCCATTCATGTAAATGTGGTATATGTGAACACTCCTTCCCCTAAAGGTGGTTTGCACACACATCCACTACCACCCTCTAACTATCATATACGTTTTAGGTATTATGCTTTGTAACTTCTATTAGTTTTTAATCCCACATACCATACACACATGCAAGGAAAGTAGAGAAGAGGTATAAGAGAAAGGAGAGGGGAGACAACATTTTAATTAATATTGAAGATTGCTCCATTATAAATAATAGAAAATATGGTCAAGTGGCCTTTTTTGATGTGTGCAGTGTTTTTCTCCTAGTCTAAAATACAAAACAAAAATGAAATGCAAAGAAGAGAACACAGCAACACCTCAAGATTTCCCTAGTTAAATTTGAACAAAATGAAATACAAAACAAAGTGTGTTACCTTGCCCAAGTTGATAAAATGGTTGGTTTTGTTGATTCGATCATTTGTGTGCTCCTTTGGATGGCAAATAACATGAAAATGGATGCAAAATGATATACACTAGATGAAGAATGAAAAGATGCAAGTGGGTATGTGAGTGGATGAACAATATGATGCAAAATGAGCTCAAAAGTTGCAACAATGGAGTATGGTTGTGAGTTCCTAAATTCTTGGTTGCTAGATTGCTTGAATGGGTATGTGCAGGATCATGATGGGCCAAAAAGTGGCGATATTATGGGTATGTGTAGGGTATGTGGCCGAGGACTTTTTTTTACTCAAAATTGATGAAATGAAAAGGGTTTTTAAAGGATATTCTCAGCTTTCCACCAATATAAATTATGCTTTACTTTGAATTTAATAAATAATTATTATTCATTTTCTATTTGAATTACGACTAAAGTCCTGATTGATAGACTAATTGAAATACATCTATAGCTTTCAAATGGTATCACATTTTTTGAATCTGAAACATGTGTCACATTCTATGCTTCACATACTATAGGATTAAAAAAATAAAAAATAAAATTCGTGAAGTTTTGACCAAGTTAAGGTGGTAAGACATGAGTTTTTATATTTTTTAAAAGTTGTAATAAAAAAATCATAATTAATTATTTACTTGGAAAAAAAATACAAAAAAATATGCATCACATCTGGACATGATTCCTTTACTTATATCTAAAATATTATAAAAAAATATTATCATTTTATTGTGGTTAGGGTGGTCAGACAGACACCTACTTATTTTTTCCCTAAAATTTAAGTACTACTGCATTGAAATTTTAAATTTTCACCAAATAGATTTTTGTTTTTTTAAAATAAACCTAGTAGTTTAGAAACTCCATTCAATTTGATATAGATTCTATTCTTACATATTTTTGAAATAATATAGATAACTTATTCAAATTTTTATGTCAAGTTGTCTAACTCTTATTTTTCTAAATTTTTTGCCACTTAAGGCCCTGTTTTTTCCATGATGATCCTACACATACCCAAATATTGAATGTTGAGTGATGTAAATGAGGTCAAAATCCTCTAATTTTAGGGGAAAGGCCTCTAAGGAATGGAGGGCTAGGATTTAGCCACCATGGACAAGATGAAGGGCTAGGGTGAGTTGAGGACTCACAAGCCCTCACATCTTGCCAGGTGTTAATGAGGTGTCAAGGGGGAAGGTGATGTGGAGGTAATTACAGTACCTTGGGATTGGGACAAGATCTCCTCATAAAGGAAGTCCTTGTCCCCATGTGGGAGATGTGACATATGAGGAATTAAAAATTCCTCAAATATCCTCATGGGGAAGAGGAGAGGAATTTAAAATTCCTAAAATGCATGGGAAGAATAAATGTGAATTCTTAATTCACATGGAGGAATGGGATGCCTTATCCAAATAGAGAAAAAAATAATGATAATTGACTTGGGGGTATGCCATAAATGGCTTAAGGATTGGGTTGACCTAATCATGCAATTAAGGCTGTGCAAATAGGTGATTAAGGAGGCTAATGAAGGGTTAAAAGCAAGTTGAAAATTATGGAGGATGTGACATTAATCCTAATTAAACGTGTGCACATTCTAATCATGGATTAATGAAACTAATCTAGATTAAAGGGAGATTATGGAGGATGGGACAAGGAGAGAGAAAAAGATGAATTTAAAATGGGTTTAAATTCAAAAGGCCAAATGACTAAATTAAATAAATTGAGGCATTTATTTAATTTAGAGAAGAAAGGCACAAAAGTTAAAGTATTTAATTATTAAATTAAATAACTTAGAAACCTTAGGAAAAGAGGAAATATTAATTAAATGAATTGTTTAATTAATGTTGATGGGGGATGAGAAATAGATGAATAAAGGGGATGAATTTGACCATACGAGAGTGGTGAAATTCGGATGTCTACATTTTTCCCTTCTTCAAAATACTGCTAGAATAATAGTGTTTCAAATAAAATAAAATGCAGATGACTCGATAGAGGAAATGACTAAAAAGATGATGCCCTGGCACGAGAAAAGATGTGTTAGCTGTTTGGATGATGGAAAATGAAGGGAGATGCCTTGGTCTCGCAAGGAAGTGGACATGATGGAGGAACAGAGTAAAATGATAGGGTATTCCCCCTCGAGAGGGTGGATGGGGAAGAAAAAGGGGTCCTGGGTGACTTCTCGATACAAGGAAACAAAGGGTACCATGCAATAGAGCTCGAAAAACTATGAAGAATGAATTTTGAATGAAGGAAAACAAACACACAATGTGCAAATGGTGGCCTACGAAAGAAAGAGGATTAATTAATAAAAAGAAGGTTGAATAATGGGTAAAAATACCCAAAACTTAAAAAGGTTAAAAAGAGAGGGAAATGGTAAGATATAGTAATTTTAAAAATTACTATTCATCATTTGCACACTTGGCAGTTGAGTGAGAGAGAGAAAAGGAAGAAGGTGATGCGGATAGTTGACATGGTAGGCAAGGACGAGGGGTTCATAGATGATGAGGTCATCCACCAAGGCGAGGAGGTGCAGCTGTTCTACCATGAGCACATGGTACCCCCCCAGGTTAGCTCCAAAACCCCTCTTTGTGATTTTGTAGCTAGATTTTGAAAATTTTTAAGCATTTGAAAATGTGGGTTTTGGGGATTAGATAGGCTAGAAAAACATGTAGATGATGGAATGCAACTTTTCCCAATTTTGTAGGCAAAATTTCCTGTTAGATCGGTAGCCAAAGGGAGGCGAATTTTCTTTGCTAGGGCTGGGTTTGCCCAAAGAGGAATGAAAGCCTACAAAAGGGAGAGGTTGCCATTAAAAGGGGCAGACATGGGTTAGGTTTGGGTGGAGTTTCTTGTAAGATAGGAAAACTCACTCCTCTAGGTGACAAAAAGTGGAGTTTCCCATAATATGGGTGGACTCACCCGTCCGGGTGACGACGGGTGAAGTTGCCCATTCGGGTGATGACAGGTGAAGTCACTCGTAATACGGGAAAACTCGCCCATCCAGGCGATGATAGGTGGAGTTTCTTGTAATACGGGCGATCTCGCCCATCTGGGCGATGATAGGTAGAGTCACCCATAATATGGGTGGACTTGTTCATCCAGGCGACGACAGGTGAAGTCGCCCATAATATGGGCGGACTCACCCATTTGGGCGATGATAGGTATAGTCGCTCGCAAGATGGGTGGACTTGCTTGTCTGGGCGAGGATAGGCAAATTCTCCCAAAAAGGGTGAGAGAAAAAGATACGGGAAAATTCTCCCATCAAGGGAAAAAGCTGGGAAAACGGGTGAATTCGCTTGAGAGATGGGCAAATTTCCCCAAAAAGGGGGAGAAGGAAAGCAATGGGTGAATTCGCTTGTAAGAAGGGAAAAATTGCCCAAAAAGGGCGAGGGCCAACAAAAGGGGAAAAAGGGGAAATTTGATAAGAAAGCCCGAGGCAGGGAAAGAAATAGGAGAAAAGAGAATGAAAGTGATGAGATTGAAGGAAAATGACTGACAGATGCTGCTTGGTGTGAATGCAGAGTTTTGACACCCTGCAACATGAGAGAGGCATTCAATGGTCTTGGAGGCAATGATTGAGAGGATGGATGTACAGGACCATGCAAACTTAGGACAGGTAGGACTAATACACATGCTGGGTTACCCTACCATTAGAGTGCATTGGACACTATTGACAACACTAATGGAGCGGTGGAGTTCAGAGACATATACCTTCCATCTCCTGATGGGGGAGATTATGGTCTTATTAGAGCCTGGATGTATGGAGGATATTATGGCTTCCGATCGCAAGGAGATTAGTGAGTTGGACAAAGAGTGAGGGGAGAGACAGAGATAGGATCTTACGAATCATCTTCGGGCAAGTGGAATTGCCTATCTAGAGGGTAGAGCTAGACTTGGACGGATGTTTAGGACTGGGAGTGCCAGCGCTACCACTATACCTCTATGGGTTGATCAATGGTATTCTGATGCCAGCCAGGAGTGGGAAATTTTGTGGCCTCAAGGTTATTGAGGTGGTCAAACATATGGTGGAGACGAGGGAGGGGGAGTTCACCTAGGGTACATGCGTACTGGTGCAGTTGTATAGGGACATGCATGTGGTATGCTATCGATGAGCACTCAGTGTGATACATGTGACACTATTATAGGTATGGTCCTAGGAGCACATCAGTGTGGCTAGGCAAAGAATTTTGATAGCATACACACGTGATAACTCAGTACCAGTGGCATACTGGTATGGGATTGAGTATGATTGGAAATTTCATTACTAAGATGTTAGTGACTTAGAGGCATGGAGGAGGAGACTAGATGACTTGCAGGAGGACGAGATAGTATGGAGACCATACATGGAGTGATGGTTCCTAGGTTGGAGACATGATGAGAGGAGACATAAAGGATACTTCTTCATAGTATCCTACTTGGTTGGGAGGGACCCACCCATTGTGGAGTTGAATAGGGAAGATAGAGTGCTGAGATAGTTCAGGGTACAACAAGATATCCCTCCAAGATGACAAAGATTCAGGCGGATCACCTGAGAGCGATTATGGGGTGATTCGATCATGATATAGTTCTCTAGACAACTATGGGAGGATCTACAAGTACCTTATCTAGGCAAGGGAGGAGAGGCAGACACTGGGACAATAGTGAGATACTTCTTGTGGTGGGAACATCATCGACCACCATGGATTACGATAGTGCACTCGATCATAGGGGCACCAGAATATGGTTTAGAGGATGATAGGAGGTTAGGAGGACAAAGGAGAGTCAGGTGGAGAGGGGGACATCAAAGGAGAGGCGAAGATCGAGAGACTGAGGCAGAGGAGGAGGGAGAGGACCGACAATAGAGAGGATAGGGGAGGTGATGGAGGTAGATGCCCCTAAAGTACATCCGCTGGGCATAGTACCTTATGTACCTCCACCACAAGAGGATCCAACTGTACTGTTGATAGGGGCTCTAGTGAGGTCGCGGATCATAGAGTAGAGACTCAAGGATTTAGAGGAAAATAGGGGCATGCTATAGGCTGAGGTGGATAAGGTGCGTATAGAGGGAGAGAGGGATTATAGGACCCTGACATATGAGGTAGGACAACATGTAGTTGAGCTAAAGACAAAGAGGGATATATTACAGGGAAAGGTGAACATATTACAAGCAGAGGTGACCTAACTAGAGGTAGAGGGACAGAGGCACTACAGGGAGTTAGTAGACTAGGCATCCATATAGGTACATGATGCTGAGAGGGAGAGGGAGGACCTGGTGAGACAATTAGTAGAGCCGCAGTAGGAGAGGATTGATTTGAGGGAGCAAGATGAGCTTCGAGACAGAGCATAGGTAGCAGAGCAGACAATTTTGGACACAGGATTAGTGTTGGAGGGAGTGGAGGCAATGAGATGTAGATGTAAACCCTGTAGGGCAAGAGAGATGTGGTAGAGGCATGGGTACATGTCTTATAGGATGAGAGGGATATGATAGCATAGAAGATGCGAGCATTGTAGTGAGAGAGGGATGCAACAAAGGCAAAGGTATAGGACTTGCAGGGTGAGAGACACACAATGGTAGGTTAGATGACACAAATGTAGGCGCAGATTGACCAACTGATGCTGGCATAGGATGCCTAGGAGCAGGAGAGGATACAACTGATGGGGTCACGGGACAGGTATAGCATGGAGTGGGACGCAACTAGGATACATGCAATGGAGAGGGATTAGTACATGAAAGAGTCCAACTATTATATGGGGGATTATTTTAGAGAGGTCCCAAATGCTTCTCGATGTGTGCCAACCTATGTCAGAGTGGTGCCATATATGTCCACACCATCATGGTCATTTGGGACTCATACAAAGGGATATAACAACTATCGAGAGACACCCCCATGCAAAGGGCCAGTGTTGGATTCATCGTAGAGGTCAGACGAGGGAAACTCAGGGTAGAGAGGATAGAGGACAGATGACATGATACAAATTTTTGATAGGTGTAGGGTAGATGTGCAGTACAAAAGGACAAGTATCACATTTGATTTAGAACCTTGTACTTTTATTTTATTCGATGATTATTGATGTATATGATGGAAATTCATTATGGGTATTGTGACATTTTTGATATTTATATGATATGCTATAGCCCCTATTGACACCACATGTGCTATGTTTATGTGATGGGTGATTTATTTATGCACACATGTATGTATGTTATTTTAGTATGGATGGCTATGATGATGATTTGGTATATACATATATTTTTATGAGGATTTATGTTTATGCTTATGTGGATAACATGGATGAGATGTATGATGCCTAATGTTTATGATGTAGGATGTGATGATTGATTTATAAGGTTATATGTTATAGATATGCACCTAATGATTTGTGATGTAGGTGGAAATATATACAGTGTATTAATGAGATGGACTAATATGAAAATGAATTGATAATAAAAAGAACCTAAGATGCTTAGAATAACCAATTAAGATTAGTCTAAAAAATTTAAAATGAATATGAGATGACAATGCACATGGGATGAATCACAATGTATGCAATGAATCAATATGGAAATAAACATAAGATGCTTAGAATAACCAATTGAGATTAATCTAAACAACTTAAAATGAATATGATAGGACAATGCACATGGGATGGAATGCAACGCTATGAACCTATGATGCTAGATAGGATGCAATTAAATTCCTTATGAACATTAATACCTAAATGAAATGAGCATGGATATGAGTGTAAATAAGGGCTTGTATAGTGATGGAAGTTGATGGTAGGATGACTTTATTTGCATATCATACTTAGTTTAGCTTATTAGCAGGTACTTTCCCTGTAATCATTATAAAATTAATGGAGGATGGGTGTGAAACTGCACCTGTCAAAAATCGTAGGTATCCTAGGAAGAAGAGGGGATGGAAGATGAATGTTTGCACAACCTAAATCACATGTCATAGGTTAGGGATAGAATGGATGGAGGATAAATGCAATGCAATTGTAATGCTATTTTCCATTTTTGGAGCACTGATTTTTTCTATAGCATTTAAGACATGATATGCCAGGGTATGTGGAACCAAGGAAGATTAATGTCTAATGCATGAGACGAACACAACAAACAAGAAGGCTATCCCAACACACCAAAGTAGCGATGAATTTGGTCAGGCCAGGTGTTGGGATAACCACAAACACAAAGGATGCCCCAGCATAACACAAGACCAGAGGGATCTTGGTGGGTACTACATGAGACAACCAAGCAAACAACAACAAGCAAAAAGATCAAGATATGTCCCTATGTTTACCAGTTAGAGTGCACCATAATATGATGGATCATGGTGGCCTTGATAAGGTATGATAGAGAGCCCAATGATAAAAAGCCAAAAGCACTAAAAGAAATCAATCAATTTCAAATGTCCTTTGCCACAGGATCAAAAGGTGGACGGTATTGATGTGGTCTGATGAGGAAGGATGCATCTTGTTAAGACCAAAGATGGAGACTAAACTAAAAGATCAACACGACTCAGGATATTCAAAACTGATTGAACCTTATCATATGAGTGGATCTCATTTGTGAAGAAACAGCTAGATAAGGACCTACCTGGATGACACGACACAAGACACAAGACACAAGACACAAGACAAAAGACACAAGACACAAGACACAAGACAAAACACACAAGACATACACACCCTAAAGACCTAGGGGCTCGAGAGCTGATCAAAGATTATCCTTGCCTACATGAAAGCGCAAATCCCTTGTAGTTTGATAAAAGACCATGGATAAAAGCGGAAAGAGGAAAATGGAGATGATGATGGAGGATAAAGACCAGACTAAAAAAAGCCTCGGGGGCGGATCAAATGATCAACCTTTCCTACATGAAAGAGCAAGGGTAATGTAGTTCAAAAAAGACCAATGACAAAAGATGAGACTAGATAGATGAAAGATGATGATCGAAATGAAGGATGGAAAAAATACCAAGGAACTAATCCAAGTCAATTTATAGACAATACTATCTCAGATACTATAGAAATAATGAGGATATCCATCTGGGGAGAAAGGAGAGCGACCATATGAAGGCATATGCAGTTAGATTTATTACAAAATACATGATGGGATGGAAACTAAGTGAGAACTGACATGATGGAGGACCTTAGATGGAGGCAAGGGACCGAAATGACATGAATTTATTTAATTCTTGCAAATCCAAAATCAATCTATAGATTACAATAGTCAGATTAATGTCATTCTTAAATTTTATTAACTTCTTGTCATGTCATGAACAATAAATGAAAGATAGGATGAGACCTAATGAGGACTGACATGGTGAAGGATCCTAGATGGAAGTGAGAGACCAATGAAAAACAAGGATAGATGACACAAGCTTAGATTAGGATGAAAGCTCAGAATCATGGATAGTGGATGAAAATCATCCAATGCTCAACCAAAACATACCAAGTGAGGGATAAGGGGATGTGAATGAAAAGACTAGATCGAAAGGATGTTATGATTGGATATGAGGATAGGATGGATGAAAACATAAAGTAACTAGGATGCTAGGTAGATAATGATTAAGCCCTTTACGAATGGTGCTTAGTACCAGGTTTTCATCAAAAATACCTATACAAGGTGCCACCAAGGGTGCTTTTCACCATAGGATGAATAATTTCTCTTTACTATTTTTGGATTTTCCTTTTGGCTCTTTTATTTTTTAATTTTTTTTTAATTTTTGACTTTTTTTAATTTTTTGCAGGATAGGATAACCCATCTAACTTAGGTATAAACCTTTTTAGGTGGATGATGTTGATGGGCTCCTCTACGGGCTCTCCTTCAGGTGTAGCAAGTCTATATGCCACAGATCCATATTTAGCTGTGATGACATAGGGACCCAATCAGTTTGCTTCAAACTTCCCTTTCTTGTCTCGGTCCTGTTGGGTACATTGATTCTCATTAAGGACTAGATCACCAATATTGAATTGGTGGGGATGGACCTTCTTGTTGTAGTTTCTCTTAAGATGATTCTGATATGCTTGAATATGATTATATGCTTTGATCCATTTTTTATCTAGGAGTTCCAATTGACTTAGTCTTGTAACTCGGGCATCTTCGTCACTAATGAGGTTCTTCAAAGATATTATCAATGAGGGGATCTCAACCTCAATTGGAAAGATGGCATCGACACCATAAATGAGAGAATATGGAGTGGCACCAGTGGGAGTGTAGATGGAAGTGTGGTAGGCCCAAAGGGTAGGATGAATATGGAGATGCGAATCTCTACTAGTATTGCTAACCACCTTTTTAAGGATCTTGATGAAGGTTTTTTTGGTAGCCTTCACTTGACCATTACCTTGGGGGTAATAGGGCATGGACCAACAATGCTAAATGTGAAAGGTGTCACATAGGTGTTTCATGGCTTGGTTTTTAAATGGATTTCTATTATTGGTGATGATGGTGGATGGGATTTCATATTTGTAGAGAATATGGAAAAGGATGAATTTGGATATCTAAGTACCCATAATTTGAGAGAGTGACATTGCTTCCACCCACTTGGTGAAGTACTCAGTGGTAGTGATTATGAAAGTGTGGCCATCAAAATATGGAGGGTATATCTTGCTGATTAAGTCAAAACCCCATTGAGAGAAAGACCATGGTTCAGTGAGAGGCTACAAATCTTGAGCAAGAGAATGCATGCAGATCTACATGTTGTTGGAAAGGTAAACACTTCTTCACAAATTCACAATAGTCATGCTCTAGTGTAGGCCAATAGTAACCAACTCTGAGAATTATTTTAGCTAATGCCATGCCATTTGAATGGGCCCCACAAACACTACTATGTACCTTTGTTAATGCAGTGAGAGCTTCAGTCTCATTTAGACATCTAAGAAGGGTTCCATCATACCCACGATGATAAAGAGTATCACCTACGATAGTGTAGTGGGATGTGCATTGGATAATTTTTTTTTTTGGTTATGTGTAAGGTTAGGGGGTAAGATGTTATCATGAAGGTCTAGATGTAAATGTCGTGATACCATGGTGACTCCGGACCTACTATGTCACACACCATTTCACTCTCAGGGATGTCATAAGTTGGGATTAAGAGTTGTTGGACTAGGAACTTGCAATCTATTCAATCTTTTGGCATGTTAATTAGGGAAGCAATTGTAGCCATCACATCAACTGCTTTATTCTAAACTCTAGGGATTTACTCTAACTAGATAGAGGTGAAGTACTTTTTGAAGTCATATATCATGTGCTTATAAGGTAACAACTTGTCATCTCTTGTCACAAACTAATCATTAAACTACTTGATGATCAACTGGGAATCACCAAACACTCTTAAGTGAGTGATGTTCCATTGGATAGTGATCCTAAGACCAATGAGAAGAGCTTCATATTCTGCTATGTTGTTCATGCATGGGAAAGCTAACCTGAATGACTTCAGGATATAATCACCTTGTGGGGTGACAAACAAGAGACCTTCCCTCACTCCATTATGCATGTATGATCCATCAAAGTAAAGTGTCCATGTGGCTACTTCTGTGACTGTAAGAAACTCTTCATTAGGAATCTTTTTTACCAAGGGATAGGCATCTGCCAGCTAGTCTGCTATCACTTTCCCTTTAATTTCCTTTCAATCCACATAATCTATATCAAATTTGCTCAATAACATGACCCACTTAGCCATGTGAACAGTCAAAGTTGTCTTGGATAACAAATACTTGAGTGGATCAACTCTTGATATCAACTTCACTAGATGACTGAGCATATAGTGCCGAAGCTTTTATGAGCTAAAGATCACAGCTAAGAAATCCTTTTCCATCAGAGAATAATTGAGCTCATAGCCTACTAGGATTTGAATGATGTAGTAAATTACTTGTTCTTTTGAGGAATCATCATGTTGGGCTAATAGTGCCCCTAGTGCAACTAAAGTAGCTGATATATACAACATAAGCGGTTTACCTAGAATTGGAGGCATAAGGATGGGTGGATGAGCCAAATACTCTTTGATTTTGTCAAAACCAAACTGAAACTATTGATCCCATTTGAAGGTGGTATCCTTTCTTAAGAGATGAGTGAACGATTGGAATTTGCCAACTAATTGAGCTATAAACTATATAATGGATTGTAGCTTGCCTTGAAGGCTCCTTAATTGTTTTAGATTGTGTGGTGGAGGCATGTCCATGATTTCCTTGAACCTTGCTGGATCAACCTCTATGCCTCTTCTAGAGATAATAAAACCTAGTAATTTTCCTGATGTGACCCCAAATACACACTTCTTTAGATTTAGACATAGCTTATAGTGCTCTAGGTACTCAAAAATATTCTTAAGGATCATCGAGTGCTCCTCCCTTGTTTTGGATTTCCCCAATAGATCATCAACATAATCCTCCACTATGATGTGAATAAGGTCATGGAAGATGAATGTCATGGCACGTTGGTAAGTTGCCCCTACATTCTTGAGGCCAAAGGGCATGACATTATAGCAAAATGTGCCCCAAGGTGTGGTGAAGGCTATTTTATGTTGATCCTCGGGCACAATTTTGATCTAGTTATATCTAGAGAAACAATCCATGAGGGAGAGAATCTCATGCCCTATGGTTAAATCAACCAACATGCCGATGTTTGGTAGGGGGAAATTATCTTTAGGACAGGCTTTGTTGAGGTCCCAAAAATCAGTACAAATCCTGATATTCCCATTTGGTTTAGCAACTGGCACTGTGTTGGAGATCTAATTAGAGTAGTCAATGGGCCTTATGAACCCAACTTCTAATAGCTTTTCCAAATATTTCTTTACCAACAAAGCTACTTGATGATGCATTTTCTTGAGTTTCTGCTTGACGGGCTTAACATCTAGATGGACATCCAAATGGTGTATGACTAGAGTAGGATCCAAACTCAGCATATCTAAATATGTCCACACAAAATTGATGATGTCTTCTTTGAGAAACTAGATGATGGTAGAATACTCTTCTTCTGATAGTGACTTGCTTATATATGTGATTTTTTGATCTTCTTTGGTTCCCAAGTTCACTTCCTACATTTCCTCCATTAGAATAGATGATCGTTTAGATAGTTGAGTTCCCACAAGGGGAAGATGAACGTCCCCATCTTTCAGTGCCTTGTCGAGTCTTTCACTATTAGATACACTCTTTATTTTTACTTTTTCTAAGGAAAGAAGCACCTTAGGGAGGTTTTCACTAGATGACCCTTTTTGATTTTATTTTTTTTGTTTTTGTGGTTAGGGAATTCATCCTCCCCCAATCCCATAAGATTTATATACGTATCCACTGAGGGAAAGGTGTCAACATATGTGCTACCACGTAGGTCCCAATCAATAAGCTCAGGATGGAAAAGGGAAAGGCAAATGGAGTATATGGATAAGTAATCAAATATGGAGGAAAGGTCCACGTGATTCACACCATTGTACACACATATGATGAAGTCTTCTTAAGGTATGTCTTCGAGGAGACTGTTGTCCACACTAATTTTGTTAGAAGCACTAGTTGATGGCATGGGACCCTTTTGTTTTGTGTCTAGATATGAGTATCTTGGTCGTACTGGAGTCTCAACAAGTTATTTCCTTCGTTTCTCTTCTATTCCAAGGCCTCCCCCTTGATAATTATATTTGTCTGCTAACTTTGTAGAGTAAGGATATGTCTCTTGGAAATACTCCTTTAGAGGGGAAGAATGTTCAGGCTCCTCGCGATATACCCATTGTTTAATGTCATCCTTTGGTGTATCTTGTCTTCGTCTAGGGGAGCGAAAAGTACTGGATCCCACATTCTTAGAGCTCAAGGTTATTTTATTCTCTTATTTCTTTAGCAATGACTGAGAAGGTTGGCCATATGTATGTGGAAAGGGTGGTGTGGTTACAACATTCAAAGTTGTGCACATTTCATATTCACCACACCCTTTGTCGATGATCTGGACTTTGGTAATGATGGAATCAGATGTGGATGATGGAGTGGATGAAGTGGTAGCTAATGTGTTGGAAGATGGATAGGATGATGATGTTTGAGGTGGCCCAATTTCTAATTCTATACAGTAATGAGAATGGGTAAAGGAAGCTTCTAGTGCGCGACAATACTCAAATGGTTGAGGGTCTACATGTATTGTGACTTCCATCCCATTAAATGGGAATTTTAGACATTGGTGGTACATGGACGGAATGGATTGCATGGAATGGATCCATGGATGACCAAGAAGAAGGTTGTAGGGGAGTTCCAGATCAAGGACATGACAGGTAGTGTACTACACAATAGACTCAACCTGAATTGGAAGACAAATTGTCCCCTCAGAATCTGTGTTATCATATGCCTTGATAGTGATGACCTAATTATTTAAGTCAGTGTGGGTCTATCCCACTTGTTTTATGAACTTTAATGTGCAAAGACTCAAGGCACATCCATTATCTACCAAGAACCTTTTTACCTTATGCTGGGCTATAAGGACTTCGAGATGGAGGGGGTGGTTATGGTTGGAATCAATACAAGGCATGCCATTATGACTAAAGCCTAGCTGATATGTGGCTGACAGATTCCCTACCAATGCTTGGAATTGTGTAGGATCTATGTCATTGGGAACGTGAGTATCATGTAAGGCTTTGGTTAAGATTTCTTGGTGCACAGGAGAAGACTTAAGCAAATCCATAATGGATATCTGGGCAAGGGTCTTTCCTAGGTGATCAAGAATATTATATTGGGAGTTGACAAGAGGTGGTTAGGTTGATGTAGAGGCTCCAAGGATCGTAATACGAGTGCGGTAGGTTGTAACAACACACTGTGGGTCTTTTGCTTTCACGTGTATCATAGACACATGCAGTTCCACCTGCTCAATGTGCATGATGATACCCTCATAATTAAATGGAACATTCCTATAACTGATGTTATTGGTGGTGTTACCCTAATTATTATTGTTACTCAACCTAAGATTTGTGTTTGATGGACTAACACCTTGGTTATGTTTAGGAAAAGCATTTTGATATATTTAAAGTTGAGCATTGGATGATGGGGCCTAGTTGGCATCCACATGTATATCGCCTCGATCTATAAGATCTTGGATGTAGGTTTTTAAGCCTTGACATTTGTTTGTGGAATGCATTTTGATCTTGTGGAAGTCACAATACTCATTTTATTTATACCAGGCTGGCTTGGGTTTAGAATCATCAAAAGGATTCTAGTCATAGGATACGTGATTGGGTAACTAGCTTGAAGAAGCCTATTGAGAACAACACTTAAGGGCTCTCCTAATTGAGTGAATTGACGTTTGTTGTTCCATTGATTATTTTGATTGGATTGCTGAGGAGGATGAGGTGCCCCTTGTGGCACTGATATGGCATTAGGAATTGATTGTTGAGTAGGGACATACTATGGCTTCTGGGAAGCATTGGCTAATTGAACATGATTAGTGTCAGTGACACCATCATTGACAAAATTCTTATTCTTGCTCTAGTAGTGAGGTTTATCCCCAAATGACTTTTCCTTATCAGAATTAAATTTTTTGACCAACTCTTTGGCAATAAGTGCTCTCTCAAGGATGTGACCCTTCTCCACTATCTCAATAAGGGTTGTGATGCAGTAGAGTTTAAAATTATGAACCATATCTGGGTGAGAGTTTTCTGCAAAAAGGGTGACCATGTCTTTTTCTCTAAGCAAGGATTTCATCCGACTGGCCAAAGCACACCACCTTTGAAGGTAGCTCACAAAAGTTTCTCCCTCATGTTACTTCTCTTTCAGAAGATTCAAAGTATCGACATCCTTGTCTAGATTAAAGGTGAAGTGGGAGATTTTTTTTCTGAAAGATTCGCAAAAGACTTAATGGATCCCTTTTGGAGACCCATAAACCACTCAAGAGCTATCCTAGTTAGAATCCTT
Source organism: Sequoia sempervirens (assembly GCA_007258455.2). Lineage (NCBI taxonomy): Eukaryota > Viridiplantae > Streptophyta > Pinopsida > Cupressales > Cupressaceae > Sequoia > Sequoia sempervirens. Next base: position 215,568,230 of record VDFB02252616.1, on the reverse strand, counting down.
GGAAATAATTGTAGGAGATAATTGTAATTGTGTTGGACTTCTTGACAATGGGAATAGAACTCTTGAAGATGAGTCTTGGGATCTTTAGTTCCTTTTTACTTATCAAATTTTGTCATCTTGAAATGCTTTGGGAAATGAACTAATATGATCGAGGGATCAAATGGATAGGGAAAAGTGTCTTCGAACTTAAAGGATTGTTTGCTAGTCCTTGCTTGCAAGTCTTTTAATGTAGCTTTGACTTCTTCCCACTCTTTATTAGCAAGCATTGAGGGAGTCAGATTAGATTGATTGGATTGATTGTAGGGAGGATATTGTTGGTATGATGAAGATGGGGTTGAAGCAGTTTGATTATATGCTGGTGGAGGTGTATACGAAGTTGTTTTCTAATATGGATTGGTATAGGTAGATTGTGGTTGTGGATTGGTGTAAGACTGATAATGGGATGATGGATTTTGGTAATATGAAGTGGAGGCTACTTGTTGATATGGTGGCTGCTGTTGATAATATGAGGTGGAGGGAGCACCCTATTGGTATTATGGAGGAGCTTAGTAGTATGATGATGTGGAGGTGCCTTGTGGATATGATGGCGGTTGCTAATAATAAGAGGTGGATGGAGCACCCTATTGGTATTACAGAGGAGCTTGGTAGTATGATGATGTGGAGGTTCCTTGTTGATATGATGGTGGTTGCTAATAATAAGAGTTGGATGGAGCACCCTATTGATAGGGCAGTTGTTGTTGGGTGTAATACGGATTGGATTGGTAATTGTACATAATGTTTGACTATTGTGTGGTGTATGGAGGTGGTTGTGGATTAGACGTTTGATAATAAGGATTTGAATGGGATTGTTGAGGGTTGGTATAAGGTGGTAGTTGAGATTGTAGAGGATTCTAAGGAAATGGATTGGGATTAAGATTTGATGGGGTAGCATAGATGACACATGTGCTTGATGGATGATAAAGGTATTGTGTGAGGGGATTGCATTGTGTTTGTGTGGGAATTTGAGTGTGTTGGGGTGGTTGTTGTTGTTGTGGTGGATGTTGGTAAAGAGGAAAATATGGGATATGTTGCTATTGAGGGATCAAAATTGAGGTACCTTGCAGTGGTTGTTGAGGTTGTGGTGTAACTTGTGTTATTTGATGAGGAGGTTTCATGGGAACAATAGTATGTTGCTGTGGGAATTCAACATTTTGTTGTGAAACTGGGATATTTTTTTGCAAAGGTTGTTGGTGAGGTAGTTGAGATGAGATAGCAACAACAATATGTTGTGGTGGTGCTTGTGATGGGATAAAAATGTGTTGTGGCAGTTCTTGTGATGACACAAACTATTGAGGATTAACGGGAGGTTGCTGGAATGTAGGGATGTTGCCTTGGGGTGGCTGTTGAGATGTGAAAGGTGGTGATAGTAAGTTAACGACAGGTGTAGATCCCGGGGGTAGTGGAAATGCAAGAAAAGGGTTGCCGCCAGTGTTGACGGGCTATTGACTTGGATGATTAGGTGGGAGTGGTGGTGCAGATGGTATGGGGGTTAGAATTTGTTGGGAAAACATGATAAATGGTGGAGGTCGAATATTATACAACATACTGTAAGCATAGGGATCATTTGGATCATGTTGTACTCCAGTGATGGAAATTGGAATTCAAGGAACATTATCGACTTGATAAAGCATAGCGTTTCCAGACCCAAGTTGATACCAGTTATCTATGGGTGGGCCCTTAGGTACATATGAATTTCCTAGAACATTCTATGAATTCTAGGGGTCCTAAGACACTAGAGGGGGTGTGATGTTGATGTATTATGACATGCTAAAGTTAGGAGGTGGTTTGAATCCTTTCATGAGTAAAGTTGCAAGAATTTTGTACCCATGCTCATTAAGAAGGTGATCTGTGATTTAGAGATTGGTGGGATCACTGAGGTACTCATCAACTGTGACCTCAAGCTAGATGACCAGGTTCTCATCACCAGATGGAAAAGTGTTTTGGACATCAGTATTAGATTGTGACAAGGCCTTGTTGTTGGGATCCTAAGGGATGTTAGGCTGGGAACCTTGACCTTGTTGTTCTTCCATTAGCTTCTTTGCTTGCAATCAGGTTTGAATGAGCATGAAAGTGCAAAACTACTAGATGAGCTAAGATGAAGCTACACTCTAAGATGTAGTGCAGGGATGACCTAAGTGATGATTGAAGGATTTATTAGATTGGATGAAGAGTCAATTGATTGGATGATTAGATAGGGATATGATTGGATTGGATTAGATCGATTGGTGAGATGAACGATTGATAGGATTTAGATGATTGATTATATAGGATGATGAAAAGGGATTCTAAACCAAGTTCAAAAATTACCCTAAGTGACTTAAGGTGCTGATCAAGATCAGACTGAAGGATAGATGGATGATTATGACACTGAATCCACCTCAAGATGGAAGTGGATTTATTGGTCTGAAGATGATGATTGTCTCAGGATGGATGAAAATCCTAAGCAGATATGGATGATGATGATCATATTTAGACACCTAAGCAAACTTGGATAATAACATATAAAACAAAGTTTAGGGGATTTGGATCGATAAAATGATGATGGATATTCACTCTAGAGATTTTCTAATATGAAACTATATGATTTGGGTGATGAACATATGACTTTTGGAAAATGTAGATGGACTAAAGTGAAGATTACGGGTGAACGAAAGGTGATAATTTTTTTTATTGCAACAAAGGACTTGGAAAACAATAAGCTTTTAATGGCCCAAAGGATTCACTCTCTAGAATTTGTATGGGAAATGGATACACCTATGTGTGTAGTAACTTCACCTCTTTATATCACAAATTTTCCTATCCACAATGAGCAAATTCACTTGTCTAGGGAGTCAAATTCATTCAAAACTCAAGGGGACTTAGGAAATTAGTGAATATGCTAAGAAAATTTATCTTTCTGTAAGGTCAAATTCACCTAACTCTAGGGGGACTCAAGAAACAAGTGAAACTACAAGTCAAATTAATCTATCTAGAGGCAGGTTCACACAAACTGCCAGCAAAATCACCCAAACAACTAGCATAATCACCCAAAACAGTGACAACTTCACTTAAACCTTGACGGGTTCACCCAAAATGAGAGAAAGATCACCTAAAATTGATGTAAATAGGCATAATTGACTTGCAAATTTTCCTATTTTTTGAATGGTATGAATGGGGAACAAATTTGCTAGAAAATGAGATTGCCTGTTCAACAAACGGACTTGCCTAAATCTTGAAATAGATAGACGTAAACATCGCCTGTTTAGGGAGAAAATTCTCCCAAGGATATGGAAAATTCACTTGTCCACAAGGAACAAGTGAATTTGACAGACAAAAGGATGGAAAAACTAACTCAGATTGACAACAGGTTTGCCCTTGGCAAGGGAAAATTTTCCTATTTTGTGAAAACGAGCGAATTTGATAGTAAACGACTAACAAAACAACTCGAATTAAAAATGGGATCACCTATGTGGACAGTAGGTTCACCCCAAACTAAAGAAAAATTTCCCATTCTTTGAAAATGAGTGAATTCGACATATGGTGACTGATAGAATCATCTAAAGGTTAGACAAACTCTCTTGTTCTAGAAAACGAGGTTGCCTAAAAAGTGACTGACAAGAAAAGTCACCCCTAGAAAAGGAAAAATTACCCCAAATAGATGACTCGGATTGGACTGGATGCGAAATCGCCCTTTTGCAGGGAAAAATCATCTATTTACAATGTAAATTTGCTTCTATAAGGGGATAATTTTCCTCTGAAGGTAGGGGCTGACTATGGAAAAGGATAAAAAGCACAACAAACAACAGAAAAAAGGCTAGGCTAACTCAATTGAAAATAAAAGCACCCATATTGCACAATGAAGACACACCAAGCAACACAATCCTAGAATTAGTGATATGGGATTAAAAAATTGATGTAGGCCCACCACCTTGAGCAGACAACCTAAGGCTAACACTCCATAATAGCGGGGTGGTTCACTAGATCACCCTTTCTTACAGAAGGTGGATAACTAGCATTCTAGTGGTATAGGGTCATCAACAGATGCCATGGGCTCACCTTCACACTCTCACTTGAGGACTATCGTAGTCTACTATGAGGATTTCTATCTCAAACTAAGGGAGTACATGGTGAGTAACTTCGGGGTATGATATGCTTCCCTTGCACTACACCAAGCTGTAACTAAAACACAGGTCTCTATCTAGGATGAACAAGGCTATCCCATGAGTCCTCGATATACGCGTGGTACATGGGGCACAATTGTGAACACCAGCCTATCACAAGTGTGAGTCGAGAGCCCCAATGAGGTACTGGAAACTTGTATCAACTCTTCATGTCTTATCTAAGTATCACCCTAGCTTCGACACTCCACCAAACATGATGTGACTAGATTGGGGTACAAATTTAGCTCTCCCCCTTTATATACCATGCCGATAACATGTGGTTGGAATCATCTAATGGGTGATGAAATCCTAGGCAAGTCCTGCTAAAGGAAGAAGATACTAGATGTTTCGGCTGGTCCCTAGGCTCACACATAGCACAAAGGGAGAGCTTAGACGCACTAGAACCTCCTAGGTAGAAACGATTGAACTGGAGTAAACTATGACTTCTCATTATCCAAGATCACCAAATAGTGCAAAGGGATTGGATACGTCAAAAACCACTCCCAAGCACAACAAACAAGTTAATTGACCTTCTAATTAAATCTATGTGTACCTAGCTATTATGAAAAATAACAAACAGACTAATCTAAAAGGGCCGGGACCAATCATTCTGTAGAAAATGTGTTAGTATTTTCCAACCACCGGTCTTGGATGAACGAGAAACAACTGCACAAAACATTAGCGAAAACCAAGCACACTCACAAACGAAAAATTTAGTAGGTTAGTACCTAAAAATGAAACTAAACAAAAGCTAAAAAATTGAAAGTTCAAGTCTCAGGTTTACCTCAAATTCACCTCCGTATGAGGAAAATTCACTCATTCAGGAAATCAGGTTCGCCCTTGTACTGAGCAAATTCACCTTTTTTGGTCATCAAATTCACCTATCTTCGATCGGAACATGTTCGACTATTTTTGGATCTGGAAGCAAATTCACCCCTCTGCTGGAGAAAATTTTCTTGTTTCTAGGACTGGTAGCAAATTCACCCTTCTTTGAAAAATGGGTGAATTTTCTAGATGCAAATCCACCTCTATTATGAGCAGATTTTCCCTTCTTTGCAAGTTTTCCTTTTTTTGAAGCAAATTCACCCCTGTAAGGTGCAAATTCACCTGTTTAGGGCGGATTCGTCCCTATGTGTAAACTTGAACCTACAAAACTCAAATAATGGAAACGTAAAAGTGCAGACCCGTGATGTGGGGCCCACCGGGCATTGCTAGAGATGTGTGCAGTGTTTTTAATCTACCTAAAATGCAAGAAATCGAGTAAGAGACTAACAACAAGTAAAAAAATCAAGATTGGGTTTAAGATGAAACTCAAACTTAAAAATGACAACAAACCAATTTTTACCTTGTTTGAGATTGATGAAGTTATTTTCCCTCAGTGATGGCTTGATGTGTGTGCTCCTAGAATGATTTTGACAACATAACAACTTGATTTTGCTTGATTTTGGTCACAAGATGGATGCAAGATGGCTGTGGTTGCAATGATTTGGCCATGGATGCAAGATGGTAGTGTGAGCTTGAGAGATTGAGATGATGAATACTTGAGAAGGGTTAGAATGGTTAGGGTTGTAAAAATGGCTAAGTGTTAGTCATTCAGCTAAGGGAGATATAATGGATGGTGGAGATTGAAAAAGGGTAGGAAGATCAAAGGTTGAGATCAAGAGTTGACCAAAGGAATTAAAAATTCCTTTTTAATGTGCATAGGAATGATAAAAGAAATTTAATATTCCTTGGGAAAGAGAAAAGGAACTTAATATTCCTTTGGGGGTGAGAGAGGAATTAAAAATTACTCAAAAGGACCTTGGGAAGACAAAGAGAAGTTAAAAATTCCTTGGGATACGAGGAGAGTTGACTAAGGGGTTGATTGAACTAGTTGATGAAGGATTAGAGGAAGGTTGGGTGGGTAATGAGGATTAGGACCCAACTTGCGAAAGTTGGAGGATGTGACATGTGAGGAATTAAATAAATGTATTATTTATTTAATTCTTTGAGGAAAAGGGGAATAAAGGGTAAAGTATTTAATTATTTAACTAAATACTTTAGGGATTTAGAGGAATTTAGAGGTATTAATTAAATAATAGTAATATTACTTAATTAATGTAGATAAGAGGATATTTAGATGAAAAAGGATAAATTTGACCAAACATAAGTGGCCAAATTTAGGTGTCTACAATTGAAATTAAATGGTCTCACAAAGAGTCTACTATGGATCAGGTTTTGTTGAGTGAAAAAACTTGATACTATTAAGGGATGTGGATAAATCATGTGCCCTAGGTAAATGTGGAAAAATAAACATTGTATCTATATTGAAAGAGATAATTTTATTAATAAACCGATTCCATAGTTGTAAAAAATAAATTATTATATGTTTCAAACTAACCAATAAAATAATATAAATATGCTAAAAAAATATTAGAATAAAAGTGAACTACACTAGTCTAGTGAAAACAAGTTTGAATATAATAAGGGCTAAAAATATACACATAAAACACAAGGTGCACTCTTCATTCTTATTTACATGGAGATAGGTCATAATCATGTATGAGAATCTTAGCCTTGGACTATTGACAATTTGAAATGTGGAATTAGGGGATGTATTCATGTTCATGATTTTTTCAAAGAGATAAAGTAACAATTGTGATACAATCAAGAGTGGAAAATATTCTAAGAAAAGTATTAAGACTTTCTTTGAGAAGAGTGCTGAGATATAAAAGTATATTATATTGAATGTTGAGTCAATGAGGATACTAAAAAATTCTAAAATACACTATAACTATATATTAAAGTCATTTACACAAGTAACATCAAATGAGAGGGAAAAAATCTAAGGGCATTTACTTTTCTCCTCTATAACTTTAAACTACAAACCCAAAGAAAAATAAATAAAAATTTATTTAACTCTAAAATATTGAAATTCTTGATTATTATTATAATTCTAGATCCAAAATATTGAGATTCTTTTTACAATTACATAATATATTTAATAAGAAAATTATAATTCAATATATTAAAGATAAAACACTATTTATATTATATTTTAATTGAAGCTAGTTAGAATTGGATGATTATTATTCCCTAATGTATGTTGTGGCATCAATTATTGGATTTTAATTTTCACACTATGTGATGAATTCACTACATATTTAGTAGTATAAAAATATTTCATTATGGTATAAGCATGCATGTATATGAACTTAAATTGTAGAGAATTGGAGAATGCATGGTTGAATGTGTTTGGTATGCTGTTAAATTTAACATGTAGATGGTATACTCATATTGGGGTGAAAGTTTAACATTACACTAATACCTATTGTTGTAACCATATGTTGACATGGGCTATCCATTGTATGGCTTTTCCATATAAGAGAGAAGTTAAAACTAAATTTAAGCACAACAAGATGTTTTTAATGCATTATACTTAGATACATGTATAAAGGTAGATGCATTCTAAAGGAATCATAAATGGATGAAACCCAAGGCAATAAGAATTAATTGGAATTTGATGAAGGTAAATTTATTACATAATGTGTACCCAACCATGAAGAGTGGTAGATTATGCATGGTACTTCATTATTTTGCAAGGATTAATAGATAAATGTCTGCCATGTGGCCTAAATATTAACTTATCTTAAGAAAATAAGCACAAGTTAAAAAAATAGAGGATTATATTGAGTGGAAATACACATTGAAGGTTTCCAAAATTGATCAAATTAGGAAAATCAAACCCTTGATCTAGTGAATGCAAACCCAAATAATTTATCAAATAACCCCCCCTCCCCCCTCCCCTATGTTAAATTTAAGAATAAAATTCCTAAATCAAAGGCTCAAGAGATCAAAAAAGTATAAGAGTAGAATAATAATTAGTATGAATGATGCTATTATCAAAGGAAAAGAGAAAATTCCACCTCCTAATAAGGTGAGATGACTTACTCCAAGGGTGGATGTCACATCCTTGTGGTAAGAAACCTACCTACTAGACAATGTATAGGAAAAAAAAATTTAAATTAATTAAAAATAGATTTACAAAGAAAAATTAATTCTAAGGGGGAAACAAATTAAATTGATGAAAAAAACATGCCAACAATGTAGACAAGAGCATGACAAGATAATCCTAATAATGTTAGAAGGTATTATTGTTGACACCTTGTTTACTCTCATCAAAGTCTACAACTACAATGAACTCTAGATCAAAGCATTCAAGTATTTGGCTTAATGATTATTAAGGTGAAAATCCAAATCTACTCACATAGAGTTCTCTTATCAATGTTGTGGAAAGAGGAATAATACATGTTCAAGGGATATATGAAAAAGCCAAGGATGTATTTTAGGAGATGAAGATGCATTCTACCTCTCCTAGTGTGCTCACTCATACCTCTCTAATCGATGCATATTCTAAAGAAGGGATAGAAGCTAAGGCCTTACAAATTCTAAATCACAAGGGGCGATCATAAAATTATGGTATAGAGTTACCTCCCTTGCTATAGTTTGATAAGGTTAAAAAACTAGGTATATAACTAGGGGTGGTTATTACATTTATTGATTTAAATTGTCATATTTTTTGAAGAATATATTTTCAAACTAATAAGATTCCATATACATTTTTTATTCACATTAATTTTGTTTGTATGCAATGAAAGTTGTGTAATATTATATGTAAAAAAAATAAACTCAAATACGACTTCAAAAAACTATTCCCAAATATGAATTTATCAATGATAAAACATATTAATTGGTGTATTTGTGAAATCCATATCCAAATGAAGAAATAGATACAAATAAATTATTACTCTAAATCACACACAAACCTTAGATTGAGCAAATAAAATAAATAACGACTACCTTCAACTATCAAGTGAACAACTCGTTTGTCAATTGGATTTTCCTATGCAATGGATGGATTATGGTTGCTTAATATTTGTGCAATATTTCAACAACATGTACCTATAATTGAAGAATCACCAAGAATATTTGTATATTTATGATTTTGTTTGTTATTCAAGATCATCATTCCATAGTGATAGATAGAGAATGGATTTATAGGTTTTTTAAGATGAATTATTGAGATGTCTTGATCATATTTATAACTTTTAATTTTCATGAGATATGTTCAAGTAATTAACTAATTTGTTTCTATTTTATCGAGTCATAGAAGAGTTTGTTGCAACTATGAGTAGTTGGTGTTGTCATTGATGTCAACAGGCTTTGGTGTTGTCATTGGTGTCAATTGTATGAGAAGGATTTTGTTGCAAGGATGTGTAGTTGGTATTGGGTTGGTGTTGTTTCTAATTATGCTTTGATTACTTATATTATGTTGTCATTAGTAAGCTATTGGTGTCAACCTCTAGTGTTGCTTTGATAAGATTCTATCTATACAGATGTATGTTTGAGTTGCTATGTTATAGTTGGCTTGATGGTGATGAGGAAGTATTGAAGATGTTGATGATATGTTTCAAGTGCTTGGTTTCCAAGTGATTTTGAGAAAATTGAATAAAAAGAGGAAACAATGTGTTGTAGCATGTTCTGTGATAAAAAGTAGTGTTTTGGTTTGGCTCCACATTTCTTCTAGGTTGAACATCTGCTTGTGTGGTTTAGATATGTTGATCAGAGGTGTTGCATCTAGAATTTGGTATACTAGATCATTGCACAAAGGAAGTTGTGTTCACTAGTGTGTGAACTGCATATTGCATAGGTATCTGGGAGAAATGTTGTTGCTTCAAATTTCTCTGCATAGTGGTTTTAGGTCTTATAGATCTAGAAGGGTATTGATAGTGTGTGTATCTTTCTTCAGATGAATTTTTTCATGGTTTGGTGCTTTTGAAGTTAGTTTCTTGGTTACAATGTATGATCCAGAGTTGTTTGACTATATTGGGTGTGTATATTCTTCAAGTGAAAATTGTTGCAAAGGAATTTATTAGTTTCTAGGGTATTTGTGGAATATTCTAGATCATGTTCAAGTATTATGTGGTGTTTGCGAGTCATATTTGGATTTGAGGAAGTGCGTGCTTAAGTGTTAGTAGTGTTAACAAAGGTTCAACCGACCTTGGGTGTTTACACTACTTGTGGAGTTTCTTTGATGTTTGTGGAAGCATGGCATGGTGTGTATGAGTGGATTTAGGTCCTAGATAAGGTGTGTTGTGGTCTACCTTCATTGATTTTTACTGCTAGAATGTTTTGGTGCCAACCTAATTTAAATTTGCATGGTTGAGGTGCATAGTTGACTTTGGAGAATGTTTTCAAGATTGGAGATGATATAAATAAGTGTTAAATTGTTGAAGGATAATAAGAAATATGAGTATGATGCGAGTGATGCGAATTGTAGAGTTGTAGGGTGGGAATTTGAGAGGTGTAGTGCGAGCTTTCATGTGTTAGATTACTTAATGTAATGAGTAGGTGTCTACAATTATTTAGAAAGAAGTTGCGAAGGTGTTGGTGATTTTGTGGTGGATTTTTCTATTGCTTTGAGATGGATTTCTCAGTGTAACATTCTTCTCTATCTTCTTTTCTATTTTGGCAGTGAGCCTTTGGTAGTGAGCCTTTCTTTATTTTGGCCAATGAGCCCTTTGATAGTGATCCCTGTTGTATTCGGTGAACATTGATATTACTTTATATTGTGAGTTAATCATCAAGTCATGGATTTTATCATCTTGAGTTTTCCATGTAAATCTAGTGTTCCTTTGTGTATGGTGTTGATTTGGTTTAGTTTCTATTATTTTCTTTCATGATTCAATCATTCTAATATATTAAGGGTTAATTGGATTAATGTGGATCTGAATATTTGTGAGGGTTTTGAAGTTTTAAGGTACAATTGATTCACACCCCCCTCTCAGTTATCTTGTGCATTCGATAAGGTTAACTATTTTTTTTTTCTAGCTGCTTGAGATTGGTCTAGATTTTTTAAAAAAGAAGCGTAAAATTATATCTTCAATCAAACCAAGGTAACAAAAGCAGCAGTCGGAGGCTCACTCAAAAAAAGTTAGCACCACCGTATCAACCAAATAGTCAAATCATCTGCCTATTCATGTCCTCCACTAATAACCTCTCAAGGGTCTCAAGATAGTTAGAAGAAAGCTCATCCTTTCCACTGATATCCCAGCCATCCACATTCTCAGAGGCCCACTTCGCAAGACAATCAACTACTTTGTTCCACTCTCTAGGGATATGACAAAAGGAGACAGAATCCAAGGAGCTGCAAAGACTCAAAATCTGTCGTCCCACAGAAGCCAATTGCCAACTAACATCATCCAACCTCTGATTGTTCAACAAATCCACAACAATCTGAGAATCCGACTCACAAATGATCCTCCTCCAGCCTAAAGAGCATCCACGCTCAACAACAATCTTAATAGCAAGGGCCTCCATCAGATTATTAGACTGCTGCCCTTTGTAACTAGAGAAGAGAAAGACCACACCACCATCATTACCTCTACCAATACCTCCCACACCAGCATGACCAGGGTTCCCACGAGAAGAACCATCAGTATTAATCTTTAGGACCCCCACCGGGGGAGGCATCCACTTCCCAAAGACGAACTGCCTAACCGACCTCACAGCGAAGGCAATTCCTCGCTATTATCCTCCTCTGCTTCACCCGCATAATAATAAGATCAGCTGTGGTCGTGATTTTGACATATCAAGCACTTAGTCAGCTTCAGTTCCTCTCGGCTCGCTAATTGTCTTTCCACGCTAGAAGATATTTCTAAATTGGAACTAATAAAAGACTTACGTTTCTCCTTTCCAAATTAAAGTCTCCAGCATCGAAAGTTTCATTAGACGCCTGGCGGAGCCGTTCCCACGCACCTGGCCCGTTAGCGCCCCACCAACCCATAGCCGTCCGGCATTCTTTAATTTCGAGTCGCCGCCTTTTACCATCGCGGGAGGCACTTCCTCTCCCGAGCAACTTCAACCATAAGAAAATCTCATTTAAGCCAAGAAGTTATCCCAAACCTCTTTCTCCACCATTGTAACTCCTCGCCAGACCATATGTTCTTGTTTCCAGCATACATAGCTGGGCAACAGTAATTCTACCTTTGGACTAGGGATCTCCAAGCCGTAATATCCCTCCCATTGCGGGAGTTTCCAAAGCCTAGCCTGAAAACTCTAGAAGTTAATGTAAAGACATTTATCTCACGTATTCACTCACGTGCCAATTTTGTGGGTCCTTCCAGCAAGCCACCACTGCCTGCCCAATATGCTTGACAGTTTTAAAATGCTCCACCTTAACCCAACCGGCCTCGGAAAAAATATGGCAAAGAGGCTGAAGCTGAGGAAAACTAGAAAGAATGGGAGGGTGGCCATCCCAAGAGTCCTGCCAAAACAAAACATCAGAGCCTCTATTACAGATCCAAAAGAGGCCCTCCTTAATCAGCTGAGCACCCTTCTTAAGGGTATCCCAAATACACGAACCTTTACCCAACAAAGGAAGACGCGGCACATCGAGGCAATCAGCACCCGGAAGATACTTGTGGGTCAGAATCTTAGCCCAATCCTGATCTTGATTGTTACACCACCTCCAGTATAGTTTGGCAGCCAAGGCAGTGATAGCAAGTGCCATAGACCTAAGACCAAGGCCCCCAGCATGCTTTGGCCTGCACACAGACTCCCACTTGACCAAGCTCCATTTTGAGGAAAGAAGGTTGCCAGACCAAAGAAATTGCCGAGACAAGGCATCAAATTCCCGCACAAAGGTGGACGGGGGAACCTGCACACAACACCTATAAATGGGAAGAGACTGTACCACCGTCTTAAGAAGAATCATTCTCCCAGCAGAGGAAAGCCATCGGTGAGTCCAATGGCTAACCCTACTTCGAAATTTATCCAAAATACCCTGCCAATAATCTCTCCGCTGTCCTCCCAAGGCCAAGGGGATCCCAAGGTACATCAAAGGAAGAGAACCGATCTGAAATCTAAGGATCCTAGCAATCCTACTCTGAATAAGCTGAGGAGTATTAAAGAAGTAAATAGAAGATTTATCATCATTAATACGCTGACCAGAAGCCTTCAGATAGATATCTAAGGCTCGCCTGAAGTTCACCGCCTCACTAATTCTAGCCAAACCCATTAGCCCAGTATCATCCACAAACTGAAGATGAGAGTAGGAAGGGAGAAGGTTGCTCCAGCTCCAACCATGGATAAGACCCTGTCTCACCTGAGATTTAATAAATCTTCCAAGACCCTCTGCCATGATAATGAATAAGGGGATAAAGGATCCCCTTGCCGAAGTCCCCGAGAAGCACTAAACAAATCTGAAGGTTCCCCATTAATGAGAACAGAGAATGAGGTAGAGGTCACACAGCTAAGAACCCAATTCACCCATTCCTCAGCAAAGCCAAAAGCCAAGAGAGTTTTCTGTAAGAACTCCCAGCTCACCCGATCATAAGCTTTAGACATGTCGAGTTTAATAAACATAGCTTTCTCCTTAGAGTTAGCCATAGAATGAATAACCTCCATGGCTATCACAACACCATCCAAAATTTGTCTTCCTCCAACAAAACCACCCTGCTCAGCCGAGATCAGAGAACCAAGGAGTGGTTTGAGCCTCTCAGCAATCAATTTGGTGATGATCTTGTAAACAACGTTACATAACGCAATAGGCCTGAATTGAGCTAACTGGTTAGCTCCTTCCAGCTTAGGTATGAGGGCCAAGAAGGTGGAATTCATAGACTTGAGCATCTGTTTGTTCCTAAGAGATTCTTGGACCACCTCAAGGAGATCAAACTTTATAATTTCCCAGAACTCTTGAAAAAACTCAATTGGAAACCCATCCGGACCAGGGGCCTTACCTTTTTTCATACTGAAAACCACTTTCTCCAACTCAGGTAACAAGATAGGACACAAGAGAGTCCCATTCATTTCAGCAGAGACCAGGTGGGGAATACAATCCATGATGGCCTGCTCCTCAGCCCAAGCAGCAAGATTCTCCCTAGAAAAGAGGTTTGAAAAATAATTGACTGCCTCCCTGGAAATATCAGCATAGGACGAGAGTAGAGCCCCATCCTGTGAAACAAGAGAGGAGATAGAATTTCCTTGTCTTCGAGCCTTAACTGAATTATGAAAGAAAGCAGTGTTCCTATCCCCCTCTTGAAGCCAATCAATGCGAGATTTTTGCTTCCAGAAGATCTCCTCTCGAAGTTCCCACTCTTCTAAACTCTTCAGGGCCAAGGACTCAGCCATACTAAGGGCAGAGGTCAACCCCTGATCCCGAATCTGACGAGTGATAGTATCCAGCTTGGACTGGGCAGCCATCTTCTGAGCTTGAAGGTTCCCAAAACATTGTTTATTCCATCTCTTGAGTCTAAACTTCACATGCTGAAGCCGCTTACTAAAAGTGAACATGGCTGTCCCATGAGAAGGCATCCCCTCATGCCACCAATCCAGCATAAGCTCCTGAAGAGATGGATCTCGTAACCACATCAATTGGAATTTGAAGGAGGGATTTTTGGTGACACCATAAGCGGTAACAGAAAGCTTTATGGGCCAGTGATCAGAGCCCCTCCAATCAAGAATTTCAGAACTGGTAGTCAACCTACTATTCAACCAATAACAGGAGACAAGAAATCTATCAAGCCTTTCAGAGATAGCCTCCACACCACATCTCCTATTATTCCAGGTAAAGAGACCATTGGAAGGCTTCACATCAATGAGATTCAAGGAACCAATCATATCCCTGAGAAGATGAGCAGAAGGGTCCAACCTGGCTAACCCACCACGTTTTTCATCTAAGCAAGTAATAGCATTAAAATCACCAGCCATAATCCATGGGAGAAACGGGTCCAAGGCTCGAATTAAACGAATGTGAGCCCAAAGATTTACCTTACCTGAAAGATCCGTAGGAGCATAAATATTGGATAAGAGACACCTTTCTCCAGTAGCAAAACAAGAAGCAACCAGAGAAATGGAAGACCGACTAGACATCCACCATAAGGGGGAAACTTTCCTCGGGTTCCAGAAGCAAGCCACACCCCCTGCACTGTTCAAAGCACCTACCCCCTGCCAATTGCCTTGGGGCCAGATACGCGAAGCACAATTAGCTAGCCCATCAATAGTAAGCTTAGTTTCCTGGATAAAGACTACATCAGGTGACTGAGATTCAATTAATCTGCGAACAGCCTTTTGTCTAGGGATGTGTTCAAACCCCTTACATTCCAAGATAAAACAATCATTTATGGGGGTGAGAGAAATGGGAATCAATGGGCTTCACAGACCCAGACTCAACCAAAGTATCACCCATAAGCTTAACCTTCTCTTGATCAGTCTTCCTTCCACTCTTTGATGGTTTATCAAGAGGCCCCTTTTTAAAGGATTTCTGCTGTAAGCCAAGTGTGGGAGGAGCTTTGTTACTCCTTGCAGGATCTGAGGTCCCCCTAGGAGCAGGGGGATCAGGAACCATCGCACCAGAGTCCTTCGGAGTCTGTGACCCTTGGAGAACCCCAAAATCCTGAGCATGAGCCGAAGGATCCAAAGCCTTCTGATCCTTTTGATGAACCCCTAGGGATAGAATTTGGTCCTCTTTCCTTGCATCCTCGTCCTGAACATCTTGCAGACCCTTAGCCCCAGAAGAGAGCTCAACAGGAATACCCTCCTCCTGGGTCAAATCATCAAGAACCTCAAACCTGTTAAAGTTGTTTTCATTCTGCCTATCCATCCAAGATCTCTTCCTGCCCTTGCCTTTGTTATGGGACTTAACCGGAATAAAGCCCTCATTATCCATAGGTTCATTAGACATTGGAGCCTTTCCCTTGTCCCCCTTGGGAGGTCCAGAAGCAGCAGAGGGGGAGGGTTTAAATCTAGGGCATTTGCGGTGTAAATGTCCATATTCATGACAAATTCTGCATCTAAAGGGTAGGGTTTCATAATCCAGCTGTTGGATCCAAGAAGAAGATCCCATGCGAATTTCCATAGAGTCTAGTAATGGATTATTTAAATCAACTTCAACACAGATTCGAGCAAAAGAAATTACCTTACGGTCCTGAGTTTGGGAAGCCGATCCCACAGGTTTTCCAAGAAGTAACGAGATTGAGTGAAGAATATCCTCCCTCCAGAACTCCAGTGGAAGCCTCGGCAAACGAACCCACACGGGAACTCGCGAGGGGATTTCTTCAGCAGAGTTGAATCCCATGTGCCACGGTTTGATGAAGAGCCCTACCTGGTTAAAGAAATAAGGACCTCCTTCGAAAGCCCTATTCCTGTCGGACATGCTTGAAAAGACAACCAAAAAATAGTTATTAGCTGCTAGAATAATCTCCATATCACCTTCCGGGTTCCAAACCCTGCGTGCCCACGAATCCAAAACAGGAAGAGGTAAACGAAGGCCCAAAAATTTGCAAATAAGAGCATGATTGCCCCAATATTCAACATCCTCTGAAACTTGCTCCGGTTAAATAATCAAGACTGGACGATCCTCGGATCTCTCCAAACAACCGTTAACTTTTTGAATTCGAAAATTTCCTTTGGAAGATGAGACTCCATCCCCAGATTGGGGTTTCCCCATCTGATCTAGACCACTGCCATGCAGTGAAGAAGAGGGCTCAACCATTTCCAAATCACCAGAAGAAACTGTAGAAAAGGCAAAATCTCGTTTTTCCATGGACCAAAAGCACAAGCACAAACAAGAAGAAGGAGAATAGGGCAGGAGACCCCACGCCCCAGAAACCCAAGCACCACCCGCCAAGGATAACACCGACGCAGAAAAACGCAGAAAAGGCCAGAAAATGGCCGCCCCACAGTCCAAACGCGAGCCACAGCCCCCACTGCAGCCCACGCACCCCAGGAAACCAAACCACAACCCCCGGACGCAGCAAAGAGAGCTCCAACACAGCGAGAAAACACCAGGAAGGACGCGCTAGGGCACACAGACCCTAGCGCGCGAGCACAGACCGCGCCAAGCCATCCTCCTTTCTTGAGATTGGTCTAGATTAGTTTCCATTTTGAACAATTATTAGTTGACTAAGTAATGAAAAGTGATTATATGGAGGAATATAGGTGAAGATAATTAACATTTATATTTTTTTATTAATTCTTCATGCATGGATTTAATTATTAATTAAATAATTAATCATTAAGGAGAATGAAATATAATTTAAATGGGATTAATTGATTAACATGGTATAGTCAATTAATTGATGTGGTCATCTTAGGTTATTTTGGAGCATCATATTTTTCTAGCTAAGTAGTTTGAGGTATTCAAAATTTAAACATCATTGTAGTATTGGAACTACCATACCTAGCCACAATTACATTAACACCAACAAAGAAAGCATGTGATGTTTTTGATTTAAATTCCACCTAATTTCTCTCATTCAAGTTAATTGAATTAGGTGCCCAAAATGAATATGCGTGCACTATATTCAATAGGGAAAATTAATTGGTTAAACACATTGGAAGCCCCATTTCTAGTGCACAAATTTTATTAGGATTTTAGGGAAGTTATTTAGTGGAAGTAACATCTGTGAGGGAGAAAAAATTCTTAATAAGAAAGCAATGAGGGAAGGCATATATGAATATGTGTGTGTGTGTGTGTGGACATGTCTTATTATGTTACCTACAAATATAGGAATGAGATTGGGTCAATTAGATCCACGTATAGTAATTGATGAGATTTATAGGTGTGGAAAAATAGCTTGCAACAACATCAAATTATTTGGACAATGATCTAATTTATGGCTTCTTATTACTTCCTTAAGCAACAAGATTATGATATTGATATATTTTTGGTGTTGTGATTTGTAAAAAAATATTAGTGTGGTATTAGGTTCTAGGCTAATTTTTTGGAAGAATTATGAATTCCTTAGTGTTAAGGTGGTTGAATTTCAATAAATATTATGGTTGTGTGTCATTATGTACCTACACAAAATATATTTTCACTCATAAGAGAAAAGGTTAGATAATAAGATGTTGGTGAGAAGGTTGGAAGAAGTTTCAATAGTATTAGAAGTTTCAAGCAAGATTGATGAGGTTTTGGAAGCCATAAGTGGACTAGAAGCTCTAGCTTATGCCTTAAAAGGTGATGGGAGAAGAGATATAAAAATTTAAGGTGATGATAGTGAGGGTGAAATGGAGGAAGAAGGAGCTAGAATAGTTGAACAAGAAAATGAAAATGTAAATGACTAATTAGGTTTTTAAATTTAGGCTCATTCAAGCCATTTCATAAATTTGAAATAGGATAATTGTGGATTTTCCATGTTTCTCAGGAATTTTGGGACAATATGATTTTATTGATTGGATAAAGGAGATGAAATATTTGTTTGAGTATGTGATAAGATCAAATATCCAAGAAATGTAAAAGTTTCACAAAGAAAGACAAAAGTGAATATTATACTCTTATGGAAAGAGATGAAGGTTGAAAGAAGGAATGGGAAAAAAGACCACTCAATGGGGCATCATGGTGAGGAGAATGAAGGCCATATTTTTTTCAATTTAACTATTAAGTTATTGAAGAAGTTTTACAATTGGTGGCAAAAGGATATGATTGTAAAGATCTATATCAAGGATTCCTATAATATGTCTGTTAGATTGGATCACCATGAGAATGTGGTGTAACACAAAAATGGTACAAGATTAATTATATAGGATGAATTGAGCATGATAAGGATATAAACGATTGAAAACCTATGATTATGTACTCAAGACCAAGGAAAATTATCATGGAGACATATACCAAATAGAAACAAGGACACTTTCTAATGATGATGATGATGAGGAACTAATGCATGTAGCTAAAAGAAGGTACAACCAAGGAAAAGAGGATAATACTAATTATGTACAAGTAGAAAAATATTTATGAGTAAAGAGAAAAGGTGTATTTTGTTGCAAGGTGTGCATCCTTGGTATCCTTGTGTTGTGCAGTGTAGCACTCAGGTTCATGACATGGATTAATTACCTCCTGTGGATTTATTAACTTTGGTAGTTGTATCACAAATTATTAAGTTGATCTTTTGGTGAAACGCCAACCATCTGTGCAACAATTGGTATCAGAGCTTGGGTCACAACTTCAAAATACTCACTTGCATTGGGGGGATTGTTGTAAGTTGTGCACCCTTGGTCTCCTTGTGTTGTGCAACACAACACTCAAGTTCATGACATGACAAGTAATTGCCTCCTATGGATTCATTAACTTTGGTGATTGTATCAGGAATTAACATGTCAATATTTTGGTGCAATGGGAACCATTTGTGCAACATATTTATCAATTGGACAAGACAGATCTAGTCAAAGAAGAGATATAGGATTCATGGTTGAATTCTTCAATTATGGGAAAGTGGGTTAGAGGGCCTTAAATTACCACAAATAAAATGGGGAAATAGTAGAAGTGGATCCTAAAGTCATATTACTTGGGTAAAGTCATATTACTTGGGTAAATGGAAGGATTAATGCTTAATATAAATATACAAAATAATACAAGCATATAGAATCCCTCATGATGAAAATAATATTCTAAAACTAGCAAGATGGAAGGATGAACCTATATAGTGAAGGGAATTTTAACTATATGCAAGGTAAGAGGTAATTGCTAAAATCTCATATTAATAGTGGGAGTATGGATAACTTATTTTATTTCAAGATAGTAAATAAGTCAATTTATTTCAATATGGTAGATAAGTTTGGGTTGAGAAGAGCACCACATCCTAATCCATATAGATTTTCATATTTTTTAAATTGACCATGAAATATTGGTAAACCAACAATGTTTAGTGAACTTTCATATTATAACTTATGTAGATAAGGTCATAATTAATATTGGAAGTACAAATCACCTAATTTATTTGAAGATTTTAGAGAAGTTTGGGTGAGAAAATTACTACATACTAATCCATATATAGTGTCATTGTTGCAAAATAGCAATGAAATATTGGTAAACAAAAATGATTTAGAGAAATTTCAAATTGATACTTATGTAGACAACTTTTTATTTTCCATTATATGGATGAACATGATCCATATTAATTCAATAATTTCATGGAAATATAAGTAGAGATATTTCCACAACAATATGGAAAATGTTTACACTTTGTTCAAGAATAGTAGGTCATACCCTCGCTCTATTGACAACTAAAGAGGGGGTGATATATAGCCCAAGGAAATTATTATTTTTATTTAAGAAATTAGTAATAAAATTTAAATATTAGGCTACAAGTTTTGTAGAAAAAATATTAGAAGAGCTACAATTAGATGAAGCAAAAGAGCCTACATATGAAGTTGCAATTTGTGATATTAGAAAATAAAAAAAGATCTACAAGATAAATTCTACAAGTAGTGATAACATTGCAAGTTGACAATAGTATGATGCTACAAGTAGACATAACATGTGAGGTACCAATAAACCTTTTGTTGTAAAGAATTTATTAAAATACTTAACAATGAGGACTACCATGAAGTGCCATAAAATAAGAAGGCACAAATATAATAATATTTGCTTAACCTAGAATAAATAAATGAGTATAATGATGCAGGAGAGATTATTGGTGATCTAGTGAAGATATAATGGATAATTTATTTGAATTAGTAATGTATCTATAAATTATTTTTGGTAATAAATTTATAGACTAAATGGAATAAAGGTGTAAAAATGAAGTAGTAAATGGGGTCAAGGAAAATAATCACGAGCCATTGAAGGTTCATCACAAAGATATAGTTAATGTTTGGGATAGTATTAATGTTAGAATTTAGGTGTCATCAACCTTGTAAATCCTTTAATTTATTATTCTCCTAAAGTGTTTTGTACATTTTCCCATAAGAGGTGAAACTGTTTGACCAACTGTGGTGAAAGAGACAATGTAAATGCAGTGTTACCATTACCATTTGTCATTTTTGGAAAAGAAAAAAATAGCTAGGCGTCCCACCTTGGAATCTTCTAAAATAAGGTTGTTGGGTCAAAATAGGGTGTTGTAAGAGCATCTATGACATGCATGCAAGTTGTCATAAGATGCTATGATAGTATGACAGATTCCCTATGACAGAATATGCTATTTTTAGATCCCAGGCGCCCATGCAAGAAAGATGCCTTATGACAGCTGTAAGAGCATCTGTAAGAGGCTATTTTTGGTATTTTTGATCATTTCAAGGAGGGAGGCGTGGGTTTTTCTAGGTGGTATTTCTGCCTATTGTTTGGTGAAACCATGGTGGTTTTCATCCTCACAAATCTCTATAAATTGGGGCCTTGAGCTAGAGTTATTAAAAAAATAAGTTTTGCAAGGTAATAGGGTGCTGTTGGATTTTATAGGGATTGATAAGAGAAGTCTATTGCTGCATGTAATATTTCAGATTATTAGTAATATACTTGCCTCTCTTTTGGTGGTGGAGTTTTTTCCCTTCGGGGTTTCTCCACGTAAATCTATTGTTGCATGTGTTATATTTATCTATATCTCTCTCTCATTCTTTCTTCACACTAAGGCTAAGGTTAATCTACATATTTCAGATTTTCATTCACACATTTAAGTTCATATTGCAAGATTTCTTCACCTTGATTTTCAACAATTAAAAATATAATAGGTTACTTGAAGATTGATTCAAATGAAGAGATGAACATGTATCTATAGGATATGGGGGAATATACGGGGCTACAATAAAAGGAGAAATGATTTAAAAGAGAAAAATTTTAGTTAGAAGTTACAAGACAATCATACATCAGGTAATGTTCTTACTGCACCTTTTTCTTTAATGGATATTTAAATATCATACATAATTGAATAAATCTAACTTTACAAGAAAAAATAAATTATGGACTCAATATGACAACTTGTCATATATTGGAAAAATCAAGAGGATATTATTGAAGATAAAGTAACATGTCATGAATGGTGAAAGGAAGTAAGTAAGCAAAAACATGTTCCTACACCAATCTAATTGGGGGAAATAGTAAAAATTCTAATCAAAACCTTAAAAAGATACAATGAGAAGATACAAATTTAGATAATATTTAAACAACATACAAAGAAGCAATAAACCATAACACCATAATTACATGGTGAAAACCCTTTTAGGAGAAATACACCATACTACAAAAGCATATCTCAATCTATTATTTGTAGTCAATGGTTACAATATAGTGTTAAAGAAAATATATTTACATGATTCTTCAATAATGATAGGATTTTTGGAGTGATTTCGACAACATAATAGTACCTGCAAACTACTTGATAATCTACACACAACTTCACAAGTATCCAATATATAGGATTTACAATGTAAATGAGAGACATCTATAAAGTGGAAAAAAAATATTTCCACATGGAAATAATCCAATGCCTACATGTTCTCCAATAATATCCTTGACATGTAAGATTATTACATGCATTCAAACCACTTTCATGTAAATCACTGTCATGGTTTTATCCCACTTGTCATATATTTTTATATTTTCAATGCCTCAACATACACAACACTTGCATACATTCAATACCCTTGCACACATAGGTTCCTACATAGAATGGGTCCCACCCATCATCATATGTTATAATACTTTTATAATCACTTACAACTTATCACACATGCCATCAATTTAGCTTCATAGTGGGGTTCAAAAATTTGCACACTTATCTCCTCCAAATTAGGATGCATGACATCCCAATCACCTTCTATGTAGGATTTAAACTACCCAAGGTAGGTCCCACAAAGGGACATCATAATATAAACACAAAATAATTCATATCTCTTAATTAAATAATAAATCATTTAAATTAATGTTAGGACTTGCATAGGTTGAGATACCTTAATCCCAATACACTACCACTTGTTGAACACCTTTCAATAGTCAACAAAAAACTAATTTCTAGGTTCCTTGAGGCTTATAGACTCTAAACACCATCTAAACTTCTCTATTGTCACAAGCTTTGTCAAGGAATATGCAACATTCACTAAAGTGTCAACTTTCTCCAGTTTCATCTTCTCATATTATTCCCCCATGTCATGGACAAAATAGAGTGGAACATTGAAATATGATTTTTTTCTAGCATGGAAGGTTGGATTCTTCACCAAACATATTATACTTTAATTGTCACAATAAATAGTAATTATCCACATATATTATTCCCAAAATCAAAACACAATCTCCTAAGCTAAAAGACTTTGCTATGAGAATGAGTAGCCACCATATACTTTTCTTTAATCATGGACAAAGTGATTATAGATTTTTGCTTACTCATCCAACTAATAGCACCACCAAGCATCATGAAAGTATATCGATTGGTAAATATTCTACTTTCACTGACACCTTCCCAATTAGAATAAATAAATTTTGATTGAATATTGAGGTTGTGTAGGATAACCATATAAATATAATGAATACTCAAAATTATCTCATAGATATATAAAAAATCTCTTTGATGCACCTAATATACTCATTCATGATTATCCATAAATTGGTTAAGGAATCCCACTAATTAGGAAATGTTAAACCTAATACAATTGATAGCATACATCAAACTACCAACAACACTACATAAAGTGCTCTAGTCATGTCCATCTCAGTAGGAGATTTTGGATGATCCTCCATAGATAAATCTTTCCCTCACAAAACAAGATAACCAATCTACAAGTTACCATATTGAATCTCTCCAATACTGAGTTGACATGCTTACTATAGCCCAACCAAATATTTTGGTAAGATCTTTATCTTTTCATCTCCATCGCAAGATTACACCTAGCTACCCCTAAATATTTTATTTCAAATTGTACTAACAACTAAGACTTCAAATTAGAAATCAAACTCTTACCATTCCCAAAAATAGAATATCATAAAAATATAGTGCAATAATGATAATGCGATCGTGTTTTACATCTTCTAATAGACAAAGTGATCCTATTTCAATCTCAAAAATCTCAAACTCAACATAAAGGAGTCAAAATTTTGGTACCACAATTTCAGACCATACAAAGACTTTTTTTCAACTTCTAAAATTATTGCTCTTTATCTTTAAGAATATAGTGCAATAGTCATGACATGGAGATTTCTTCCTCTAAGTCACCATGAAGTAATTTTTTTTCACATCCATCTTCTCAACTTCTAAGATCATAAGTTGTAGCAAGTGATAATGGATGTGATATTTGCAACAGTCTAGATAATAGATCAACCATAATCAATTCCCTCTAGATGTGAATACCCATTCATGACCAACCTTTATTTATGCTTCTCAACACTACCATAAAGTCTAAAAATTTCTTGAACACTCATTACATCCAATGGGTTATATTATTTAGGAAAACGTCCTAGATACCATGTCATTATTTTTATTTAATTCAACCATCTCTTGCTCTATTTATTTTACCCAAGAATTTGACTAGGTCATACCCATACCTTCCCTTACAGTCCTTGGATCATCAATGCTATAAATCAAACAAAAATGCAACTAGAAATAAAAAATGAATATCTAAACCTATCAATTTTCTTCCTAGTATATGTCGACCTCCTCAAAGGTTGAGGTTGAGTTTCTTCTTCTTCTTCTAAACTTTCACAGTTGTTATAACTCTCCTCATCATTTGGTCCAATAGGTTTCCTCAATTTTATTTTTATTGGGGTGTGTGGAACATGAACTACATCCTTTCCCTTCTCTTATTTCTTTGGATACAAAACAATAGAGGAAGGTTTCATCTCTCTAAATACAACAATTTTATTAGAGAGAACCTTCTCTGCTATTCGATCCCAAAGATTGTACCATATCACATCAACACCATATTTGATGAAGATACACTCAACTATCATGTTCTCTAAATTTGACTTCTTCTCTTTGACACATGTACATATTCCTCACAACCAAATACTCTGATATTTTTCAATGGATTTTTTTTCTTGAACACACCTTGATAAGTGTCTTCTCAATAAGCATTGATGTAGAATATCTATTAGCCATATATTAATAAATTACAATAAATTGATGCTAAAAGTGTTTTTCAAGACTAGCTCCACTTATTATACTCTACCCCTCTCAATCAACCTCTTATTCATCCTCTCCACATGTTCATTTTGCCGAGGGGGGTATGGATTTTTCTTATTCCTCTTAATTTCATATTCTTTATAAAATTTGTTGAAACCTATCAAATAAAACTTACCACAATTATCAGTCCTCAAACACCTAATCCTTTTACTTGTCTAGTTTTCAAAAGGATTTAAACTCCTTAAACCATATAAAGACTTCATATTTTCTTATGAGGAAATAAATACATTTCCTTCCACTATAGTCATCAATAAAT
This sequence comes from Sequoia sempervirens, assembly GCA_007258455.2. Lineage (NCBI taxonomy): Eukaryota > Viridiplantae > Streptophyta > Pinopsida > Cupressales > Cupressaceae > Sequoia > Sequoia sempervirens. The sequence continues at coordinate 215,542,872 of VDFB02252616.1, read as the reverse complement.
GCTACAAAATACATAGATCTAGAAGTCAAAAGAACATTAATAGGACCAAAAACCTTAGATGGTAAAAACACAAAGTTGTGTCACGCTTTCAACCAACTTATTAGCACAACTAAATTTAAGTATTTCTAACTAAAAATCAATTTTGATCAAACACATGATCTAGTAAGATTCATTCTAGCTAATTTATATACTTCCAAAACTTTTTCAACTAAAATTGTTGGCTAAAAATATATGGAGCACCACTTTGAGTCCAATTTACCAAAAAAATAAAATTATTTGAAAAACTTGAAATTTCAATAACTCCTCTAATATAAATAACATTTTAAAAAAAATATAAAAATACCCTTTTGTAGATCCATAAGTGTAGTTTAAAAAAATATATTTATTTTAATAGTTTAATTATTATTTTTATTTAATTTTTTATTTTTATTAAAAGTAGATTATCAGCACAAAATGTTAGGTTTATTACCATGCCAAGGAAAAATACTAAAACTTATTAAAAAAAATATAAAAAAATATGATGCACTAGATAAAAGAATCTATTTCAAGATGGTATAATTTTTTTTCCACTTTAGATAAACATATAATATGAAAGTTGACATCCCATGGAAACAACTACTTTTTGATTCACGCACATTTTAATATTTATTTAAAAATATATATTTATAAAAATTGGAAAAAAATATATCCATGCATTAAAGTTTCAAGTTATAAATACACACAAAAAATTTAAAGAAAAAAAAATTACTATAAAAAGTTTGATGTCCCATGCAGCTTCATTTTTCAACATTTTATCAGCAACTAAATTATAGTATTAATTTATTAAAAACTAGTTTAAAATAATTTTTTAATTGTTTTTAAAAAATACAAACATAAAATATACTAAAAAATACATATTTTACTAGTGTACATCATTTCAAAATTCAAAACATATATGCCACTTTTTAGTGATTCAAGTTTAAAAGTTGGATCAGCGTTGGTCATTTCCTTTATAAAGTATGACACAACTTTGTGCTTTTACCCTAGAGTGAATTAAGTCCAAGACCATAGAAGATTTGTGAGAACTAGAATAAAACTAAACACAATTTTATTTTCATACACACAATGTTCACAAAAATTGAACTCAATATTAAAATCATGTAGCCTATCCACAAGGATTTTATTTTTTAGGGCTCTAAGACCCTTCTAGTTAATATGGCCACGTCTTTGGTACCATAAAATTAATTTTGAAATTAAATATTTATCTCCAAAGAATGAGCACCCTTAGATACCAAAAAATCATGAACATTAGAAGTAGATGGAGCACTCTTCTTTTCTATTGGTTCCAATGTTGGGGGTGAAGACTATGAAGATTTTTTTTTTGAATTTTCAAAATAAATATTATATTAGACATTGTATGCATCCACCTTAAATGGATTTCCTATCTAAACACCCTTAGTAAGAAACACATCCCCTCTTGTCATATTGAATCCTCCATTCAAGAAAACCACATGCATAGTGTACACCTACATAATTCAACTTGCTTATGAAAAGTATGTTCTATACCAAACTAAGGATATATAGCACACCATAAATCCCACTCACTCAACTATTTGGGAATCAAATTTTGACTCTTCAATGACCAAAAATAATCAGATGAGACTCATAACCTAGGTACACCTTTTCACCAAGAAACTCTTCATACTTTGAGAATGAACCCATACTAGAGGTCATGTAAAAATATGCATAAAAATCAATCTATTGAACACACCCCGATACTAAGAGGAGGTGAATCAATATCTAAAAAAAATTAAACCCCTCCAAAAATTAAACTCTTCAACACAATTCAAAATAAAACTTCTTAACCATATCAAAAACTCTCAAATAGATCAGTTGAAAAGAAATATATAGCAATTTAATTCCTTATGAAGGTAAAAAACCCTCAACAATTAAGGATACAATAAAAAAACCATTAACCAAATTAGCAATAATGAAAATTGAAACAAGGAATACACATCCACAGGATGACACCAAATTTACATAGAAAACCCAATGAGGGATAAAAACATGGTGAGAGTCAACTCCAAATATATTGTCACTGCTTACAAAAGTTACAATAAGGCTCATTGCCAAAAGACTTGAAAAATAAGGTGCACAAACTTAGGGAAACATACAAGGGACTTGCAACCTAAAGCAAACAAATTCAAGGTAAGATACAAAGGACTTCATGAGATTCACTATCTCAAAGAAGGATAAATGAAGCTTTTTAATTTAAAAAAAATGTCAACAATACACTCTACTAACTAAGGTGTTAAAGCACATCTAATGTATCTTTCACACACACTCACACTTCTTCTATGAGATATTCAATACATTCCACACACTTTCACACTAATTATATGAGATCGTCAATACATTCCACTCTCATCCACTTTTCAACTGATTTAATCTTCCATTCATATTCATCTCAAGATCTCAAAACATCAATTAGGTTGGCCAAAAGAAAGATAAACAATAATCTCAACAAGTTAGCCACAAAAACACAATGCAATCATATCTAGGAGATAGAGAGGAATAAATAAAATCTTCTTAAATCTTCTAATGTGATCCCAAATAACTCACACACTAGCACACATCAACTCAAGTTGGTAGCTGTTGAAAAATGAGGTGTTTTCTTAGCTTAATACTCTGTAAAACTTCAATATTGCTATTCTAAGTAAGTATTTTCTTTGTTACATAAATTCTTTGTGGATGATTATCTTGATTAATTCATTTTACTGTTGTAGAATGAAGAGAGAAGTTGATAGAAGAACTAGACATGATATTAGAAGGATCACACAAGATATACCGTGGAGAAACCCTTTCAGGAAAAAACTCCACCAAGAATTATTCTATTATTCAATCTCTAAATTACAATAGCTCCAATTCTTGCTTGAGAATGCTTCTTTTGTCTTTACCAATCTTCTTCACACCTACAATAACAATTATGAAAACTCTATTCAACTTGAATGAGATATAGAGACAATATGCAACCTTGTAATCTCCAAATGATGATAATTACAATGCACAATTTCAAGCCCTTGAAAAGGTATGCCATATTCCTTCAAGTAGAGTTATTCAGTGAAGACTAAAGCTTACAACATGTGCATCATGCATTTGGGTGTCCCAAACTGAAGCTACAACTTCTCCTTCACTTCGGTGATAATTCCAAAGCTCTTCCTCAAAGTTGGAGCCATTAAGTAGTCTTACTTAACTGAGCCTTCAGAAATATCTTATCATTCATGAGAGGTAAATCCAATAAAGCATCTTGGGTGCCCAAGTTGGCTTCAAGTGCTTTATAGTTAACTGAAAAAGAATGGTCATCCCTTGTTAACTGTAGGTAGTCCTTGTTATCTGTCATACAACTCAATGTTATTAGCCATGAATTACAAGTTAACTGAAGCTAACTACATGCAACTCAAAATAACCAACATGCATGCAACATGCACTTTCATGCAACTGAAGATAACTGAACTAAACTGAACTGAACTGAACTGAACTAAACTAATTTTGAACTGAACTGAACTAAAATGATATGAACTGAACTTAACTAAACTTAACTAAACTTCAAGCATGCAAACATCAAATCCTAAATCCTAGGATCTTTACATGCATTCAGAAGTGTTAACTATTACTTCGTATAGTTAACTGAACACAAGGTGAGTTTCACCTTACCATGTGAGTGTCCCATGTGTCCCTATTATTTAGGAACTCACTATGGACGCCCTCACATGCTTCTTACATTTATAATAAATTAAAAATGTCAATAATCATGATTATTTCATCAAATATTAATCTCATCCTAATCTTAGTGTTATTGAACACATTCCAAGAATCTAGGAGATACATGAAATAAATAATGTTTAGGATTTGCAATTGAATGGCAGCCTATTCCCAACATTCTCCCACTTGACATTATACATTGCAATTATTCTAAACAAGAAATAATAAATTTAAATCAAGTACAGGACTCAAGGCCAATGGCCTTCCTGCACCATGAGAACTTATCTGTAGGAACTGGCTTTGTAAGATAATTTACAACATTAATTAAAGTGTCAACTTTTTCAATTAATAATTTCCAACTCTCAACCATTTCTCACACAAAGTGATACTGAACATCTACATGTTTAGTACGAGCATGATACATAGGATTTTTGGCTAAACAAATAGCACTCTGACTATCACATTCAAGCCTAATTTGCTTGCAATTAAAACCAATACCTGACCCAAGCCTCTATAACCAAATTGCTTCTTTAGAGGCATGTGTGGCAGCCATGTACTCTGCTTCTATGGTGGAAAAAGCAACCGTGGGCTTCCTCTTACTCATCCAACTAACCGCAGCTCCAAACAAAGTGTACACATAGCCACTTGTCAACCTCCGACTGTCTAGATCTCCTGCCCAATCTGAATCAACAAACCCCTATATGTCCAATGATCTATTCATAATATTAATATTATTTGAACAATTTTAAAATAAATAGTAATCTGAAGTCCCTCGTAAATATCTAAATACCCTCTTAACATAAGTCCAATGTTCTTTACCAGGGTTAGACATAAACCTACTAAGAACTCCCACTGCTTGTGCTATATCTAGTCTCGTACAGACCATTGCATACATTAAACTACCAATTTCACTAGCATACAAAATTTTAGACATTTCCTCAAAATCAAAATCAGATTTAGGATTCATATCTAAACTTAACTTGTGCCAATTGGTAAAGAAATATTAACCGGTTTACTGTCTTGCATGTTAAATCTTTTCAAAGTAGTATCAACATAATTACTCTGACTTAAGCAAAGCTTTCTATTACCTCTATCTCTACTGATCTCCATACCAAGGATATATTTTGTGGCCCCTATATTTTTCATCTCAAATGTGCTCGAGAGTTGTGCTTTCAATTCTCTGATCATTACCTTGCTGTTATCAATAAACAACATGTCATCAACATACAAGATACTAATTAAAAGCTGATCATCAATAATTTTTATATAAACACAATGATCTTCCTCACTCCTAACAAAACCAATTTTTAATGAAAAAGCATCAAAATTCTGGTACCAGATTCTGGGTGACTGTTCCAATCCATATAAAGATCTCTTTAACCTGCAAACCAATTCTTCTTTTCCTTTTATAACAAAACCTTCAGGTTGCTTCATATAAATCTCCCCATCAAGATTCCCATGCAAAAAAGCAGTTTTCACATCCATTTGCTCAATTTCAAAATCATAAGCAACAACAATAGATAAGAAGAATCTAATAGAATTTAATTTAGCAATAGGAGAGAAGATTTCATTAAAGTCAACTCCCTCTCTCTGGGAGTAGCCCTTGGCTACTAATCTAGCCTTGTACCTTTCGAGATTACCATCTGCACCAATCTTCTTTTTAAAGATTCATTTACAACCAATGGCTTTTCTATCTTTGGGAAAACTCTCAAGATCCCATGTGTCACAAGTACCCAAGGATTCCATTTCCTCATGCATAGCTTGTGACCAAAGCTTACTCTCATTTGAGGACAAAGCTTCCCTATAAGAACCGGGTTCATCATTAGTACTCATTAAAGCAAAAATACAACTAAAATTAGGTGGGCTATACCTATCAATGGGATTCCATTGTCTTGTGGATATCCTTAAAGGAGTTTCTACTGATTCCTCAATATGCTCATCTTGAGCCTCTATTACAGAAGAACTCTTTGAAATCTCTTCTTGTGATTCATCCACTTGTTCTTCAATATGTGCATCTTGTTGCTTCTCAGTATTTGTCTCAAAATGCACTATTTGAGAAGTATCCTTTTCCTTTGGTTGTTCTTCTCCTAAATAAGCTCTAAATTCCCTGAGAATAACATCTCTAGATAAAGAAACTTTTCTTGTTACTAGATTCCAAAGCTTGTAACCTTTTACATTTTCACCATAACTATGAATATGCATTTCTGTGCTTTAGGATACAATTTAGATCACTTTTCTTGAGGCACCTGAACAAAATCCTCACAACCAAAGATCCTTAAATGTGCAACACTAGGTTTCTTACCTAACCACATCTCATAAGGAGTTTTATCTTCAATAGATGAACTAGGGGATCTATTGATTAAATAACAAGAAGTACATAATGCTTCAGCCCATAAGGACTGTTCAAGCTTAGCACTACTTAACATACTCCTAACTCTTTCCATTAAGGTTCGGTTCATCCTTTCTACTACTCCATTTTGTTGAGGTGTATATGGAGTAGTTTTCTGTCTCACTATTCCTGCATGCTTACAATAATCATCAAATTCCTTAGAACAATACTCACCACCATTATCTGATCTCAAAACTTTTATCTTATGATCTGATTGTTTCTCAACCAAAGCCTTAAATTCCTTAAACTTATTAAACACATCAGATTTGTTATGCATAAAATATATCCAAGTGTATCTTGAGACATCATCAATAAATGTGACATAGTATCTACATTTTCCAATAGAGTCAATATCCATAGGACCCATTACATATGAGTGAATAATCTCTAATAATATTTTAGCTCTATTTGTACCACTAGGAAATTTAGATCTAGATTGCTTTCCAAACACACAGTACTCACAAAAGTCATTTTTTCCAATATCATAATTAGGAATATCGTCAACCAAATTTTTATTAAGAATGGTCCTAAGACCTTTTTCACCTATATGGCCTAATCTATGGTGCCATAGCATACATGTTTTTTCAGCTTCAGTTACATTTGATAAAATATTTACATTGGAGGTATTCAGCTTAAACAATGTCCCAATCCGAGATCCTTTAGCAACCACCATATTCCCTTTCACCAATCTACAACCACCTTTGTCAAATGTCACATGCATTCCAAAATCATTAAACTTAGAGACAAAAAGTAGATTCCTTGCAAGTCCTGGAATATGTAAAACATCATTAAGCATATTAACACTACCATCATTGAAACACAATTTTACCTCTCCTTTGCCAACAACTTTTGTTGTGCTGTTGTCTCCAAAGAAGACATCTCCTCCATCATATGCAGTATATTTAGTGAACCACTCCTTTCTATGAGTCATATGATAGGAGCAACCTGAATCAAGAAGCCAAGAGTTATCAACAACAATATTAGAAGAAATGACTAATGCATCATTACTGTCATCGGATTTTTCTGTAGAAGCATTAGTACTCTTTTTCTTACTCTTACAATCCTTTTTAATATGTCCAAGTTTTATGCAATTCCAACACTTTACCTTACTCTTACCAGGGGTTTTTGACTATCCTTTAGACTTAGCCTTTCCTTTCCTGTCTGCTTTAGATTCCTTCTCTTTACCTCTTACAAACAAGGCATCTTGGGAGCCAATTTTAGATTTCCTCCTCATCTCCTTTGATAGGAGAGTAGGAATAATCTTGTCCATCTTTGGATCTGCACCATTACCACTAATTGCAACTATTATGTTTTCCCAAGAATCTGGTAAAGAGCAAAGCAATAAAATGCACTTATCCTCATCCTCAAGCTTTACATCTATGGATGCTAATTGACTGAGAATTAAATTGAAATAATTTAAATGTTGTGCTACTGAATCACCATCTTTCATTTTCAATGAATATAATTTCCTTTTTTAGATACAACTTATTTGTTAGAATCTTTGTTTGATAAATGTCTCCAATTCTTTTCCACAATTTATACGCACTGGTTTCCACTGAAACATTTAAAATAACATGTATCAACAAGACACAATCTAATTATTCCTCTTGCCTTTTTATCTAACTTAGCCCAATCTTCATCTGACATAGTTGTAGGTGTCTTTGTCCTATTATTAACTGCTAACCATTGATCTCTTTCTTCAAGAAGATCTTCCATTTTTTATTTCCATATTTCATAGTTAGAACCATTGAACCTTTCAATATCTAACCTTGAATTCATTGTAAAAAAAACTTAATTCCAAAATCAGCAAATTACTAAAATAATAAGAGCTCCCACTAAGCCAATAAATCCTTCAAACTTTAAGAGAAAGGCGTCCCAATACTCTACCCAACCTCAGCTCTGATACCAAATGTTGAAAAATGAGGTGTTTTCTTAGCTTAATACTCTGTAAAACTTCAATATTGTTGTTCTAAGTAAGTCTTTTCTTTGTTACATAAATTCTTTGTGGATGATTATCTTGATTAATTCATTTTATTGTTGTAGAATGAAGAGAGAAGTTGATAGAAGAACTAGATAGGATATTAGAAGGATCACACAAGATATATTGTGGAGAAATCCTTTCGGGAAAAAACTCCACCAAGAATTATTCTATTATTCAATCTCTGAATTACAATAGCTCCAATTCTTGCTTGAGAATGCTTCTTTTGTCTTTACCAATCTTCTTCACACCTGTAATAACAATTATGAAAAATCTATTCAACTTGAATGAGATATAGAGACAGTATGCAACCTTGTAATCTCTAAATGGTGATAATTACAATGCACAAGCTCAAGCCCTTGAAAAGGTACACCATATTCCTTCAAGTAGAGTTATTCAATGAATACTAAAGCTTACAACATGTGCATCATGCATTTGGGTGTCCCAAACTGAAGCTACAACTTCTCCTTCACTTAAGTGATAATTCCAAAGCTCTTCCTCAAAGTTGGCACCCTTATGTAGTCTTACTTAATTGAGCCTTCAAAAATATCTTATCATGCATGAGAGATAAATCCAATAAAGTATCTTGGGCGCCCAAGTTGGCTTCAAGTGCTTTATAGTTAACTCAAAAATTTACTCAACACCATTCCCAAAGAATGATCCCTTGTTAACTGGAGGTAGTCCCTGTTATCTATCATACAACTCAATTTTATTAGTCATGCATTACAAGTTAATTGAAGCTAACTACATGCAACTCAAAATAACCAATATGGATGCAACATGCACTTGTATGCAACTGAAGATAACTGAACTAAACTAAACTGAACTGAACTGAACTGAACTGAATTGAACTAAACTAAACTAAACTGAACTAAACTGAACTGAACTGAACTGAATTGAACTGAACTGAACTAAACTAAACTAAACTAAACTAAACTGAACTAAACTGATTCTGAACTAAACTAAACTAAACTTAACTAAACTTAACTAAACTTAACTAAACTTCAAGCATGCAAACATCAAATCCTAAATCCTAGGATCTTTACATGCATTTAGAAGTGTTAACTGTTACTCCGTATAGTTAACTGAACACAAGGTGAGTTTCACCTTACCATGTGAGTGTCCCATGCATCCCTATTATTTAGGAACTCACTATGGAAGTCCTCACATGCTTCTTACATTTATAATTGATTACAAATGTCAATAATCATGATTATTTCATCAAATATTAATCTCATCCTAATCTTAGTGTTATTGAACACATTCCAAGAATCTAGGAGATACATGAAATAATTAATGTTTAGGATTTGCAATTGAATGGCTACCTATTTCCAACAGTAACAAGTGAACATGTAGATGAAACATGTAGCACATAATGAGTCAGCCCAAAAGCATACTTGTACTTGAATTTAATTGGTGCAATCCTCAATAAGATAGGTTGGGACCCAAATGCATCTTAACACAACTTCATATGCTGGCACAAACTCTCAATCACATATCACAAGCAAGATAACAAGCCCTGTTGGCTAGACATCCATAAATAACCTAGAGAACCAACTCAAAACATAATGCAATGCCAAATAAATCAACCATTGATGTGTGGATCACACAAAGATGTTCCTTAAACATCTAACAACATTTCTAAATACTTCTTTCACAGTGTCATGTCATATATATCCACCATAAACCAAATAGAAACAAAACACTTCATCATAGGAACATAGAATGCACAACCATGAGATATAACATTAACATATCAAATTTCAAACCACTTCAACATATTGAATTTAAACTGAGACACTAAAAAACATTGTTCAATAAAATACAAGCAGCCTCAAGAGAAAATACATCAATACAGAGAAATGTAGAGCATTTTCCAGACTAGTCTAGATAACCAACAAAGTTTCCAACCTTCTGCAATACATAAAAACCTCCTTGACAAAAAAGGTGAACTAAAAGGATAGGAGTGAAAAATCTATAGAACATAAAATTTGAATCCCAAACCTTAAGACCATATCTTCAATAGTGGAGGAATACAAATCATTCTCCCAAATAGTCTTCAACACAACTTTTTGAATAGAAACTTTTAACAACTTGTAGAGGCCAAAAATTTCTTGCAACAACACATAATTACTCAAGAGCAATAGGAGAGATCATACAAAATACTAGAGACCATCAAAAACATCCCTCCACCATCATCATTGCTTCTAATCCTCATATTAATGCTTCTAAACCTCATCTTAGTATATTATCATAAAATCAACTTTGTTGACATCAAACAAGACATGGCATCCAACCATGAACTCAACAACACATCATCATACATCAATGACAACCCAAACTAAATGTTTTTGAAAATGATAACTAATTCCAATTAAAAATGAAATATATTCCCAAGTGTTGAAATTACAACAATCTCCTCAAGTGTTGACATCAATGACAACCAAGAATCTTACACAAATATCCTCAAGTGGTGACAATAGTGGTAAAAAATGCCAACAATCTCACCCTTTGGAATTGATGGAAAAACACACCTAATTACTCTCCCCCTTTGATGTCAAGGACAAAGGGCTTCACACACATACACAAAATAACACCACATTCTATGTCCTTGACCAAAAATTGCACAAGAAAAACATCTACAAATTTTCTTTGATAGAAACTATAACAACTCCCCCTAACAACAACGGTTCTTTCCAACATCTGCACAACACTCCAAACTCACCCTTACAACCAACTCCCCTTGAGAGGTAGCACACATCAATCTGAGGGAAAGGGATATGACATGAATTTCTCCCCTTGGATAGTTGCACCATCTATGCATCTAGTTAGAACAAGGATGTGCAATGGCCACTAACTTCTACTAGATATACTCAAAACTATCTTTTGAAAGTTCCTTTGTGAAGATATCTACAATCTAATCCTTGGTAGGCACATACTCCAATTTGACTTCCTTTTCTACAACCTTCTCTCTTAAAAGTGATACCAGATAGGAACATGTTTGGTTCTTAAATACATTATTGAATTCTTAAAAAAATTAATTGCATTGGTGTTATCACACAATATTGGAATTGGTTCATCATATACCACCTTTACATCCTTTAAATTTTGATTTTTCCAAAGCACCTAGGTGTAGCAAGACGTTATAAAAATATATTTAGCTTTTGTTTCGGATAAGGACACTAATTATTGCTTCTTACTGAACGAAGAGACCAATTTTTCTCCCAAGAAAAATTACTATCACTAGTACTTCTCTGGTCATCCACACATCCTTCCCAATCAACATTAGTATAATCATTCAGAGAAAATTTATCATCCTTTTTATACCAAAAACAATAATCTTGAGTTCCTTTCAAATATCTGAAAAAATTCCTTTCATTGGTTTCACATGATTTTTCTTAGGATTATCTTGAAATATGGGAACCAAACATACTGCATGCATAATATTAAGTCTAAAATAAATCAAGTACAAAAAACCTCCAATCATAGACCTATAAAGAGTCTGATCAACCTCTAGAGACTCATCAATTTTTCTCAGGTGACAACCAGTCACCATATGAGTACCTATAGCTTTGGAATCCTCCATGCCAAACTTATTCAACATCTCTTAAACATACTTAGCTTGAGAAATAAAGATACCACCATCTAGCTAAATAATTTGAATCCTAAGGAAGAAAGACAACTCACCAATCATAGAAATCTCAAACTCCTTTTGCATCTCCTGTACAAACTTCTTACACATATCATCATCTCCACCAAAGATGATGTATCAACATATACGACCATAATCAAAAAAATTTCTTCCTAAACCATTTAAAGTAAAGATTATTATCTATATTAATTGTCTTGAATCCTTTTTGAGGTAAGTACTTATCCAATTGAGCATACCAAGCTCTAGGAGCTTGCTTGAGTCCATACAAAGCTTTCTTGAGTCTACACACCATATCTAGCTCTGATGATAACTAGAAACCATTTGGTTTCTCAATCTATACCTATTCCTCTAGTTCAATATTCAAGAAAGTAGAATTGACATCCATTTGATAGAATTTGAAGTTTGTATGAGTAAAAAGAGAAAAAAAACATCCTTATTTCTTCAGATTCTAGCTACCAAAGAAAAAGTATCCTCAAAATCAATACCCTTGACTTGAGAATATCCCTTACATACCAATCTAGTATTTTTCCTCACCACTTCACCATCTTCATTGAGCTTGTTCTAGAACCCACTTATTCCCCTTCATATCCTTATCAATAAGTCTGGAACCAATTCTCAAGTCTGATTCTTTTCTATCTGATCCAGTTCTTCTTTCATTGCCTTTATCCAACCATCATCTTTTCTAGCATCATCAAAGTTATTGGGCTCTACCTTTGACAATAAACAAAAAATAATTTGTCCACTTGCTCTTGAAAGACTTCTCCTGGTTAGCACATCGTCATTCTTATCTCCAATAATTCAATCTACAAAGTGGTTCTTTTGAACATATTTTGCTGGAGTTTTGAGAGTTTTCACAGGTTTTGGTTTGTTCTCTTCTTCTTCTTCTTCTACAATAAAATGAGATATATCAAATCCATAAACCTCAGGTTCTTTTGAGATTTGAGACAAGTCTTCATCTACTTTAATATTTGTGCTCTCAATCATCTTTCCCAATCTCTTGTTGGAGCATTTATAAGCATTTCTTCTAGTTGAATAACCAAGAAGGATCCGTTCATCACACCTTGAATCAAACATGATGTATGGACATCCCCACAACATGCTGTGGTCTTGTATGAACAAAAAATAGAGAAAATATCTAGAAACTCATAGGGCCCACTGACTACTTGGAAAGTGAAGTTTGACAATTTGAATACACTAAAAAAATGTTGGAAATAAAAGAGAGTATAACAAGAAGAATATTAAACATGAAAATAATAAAACTAATGAAATGAAGTGATGAAAGACAAAATAAAGAAAGGTGAAATCACGAGTGGTCCAATGCTATGAAGCCTCCCACAAAGCTCTACACAAATAATGTGCACACATAGAAACAATGAAAAATGTTGGGGCTGTTTTGGGACTTGCCTTAGTCAAACCCCCATTTTCGTCTTTCCACCTCTAGAGACAACCAAAGAGACAGCAATATAAAGAAATAGATGATAGATAATGCAGAATAAAAAGAAAAAGAAAGAGAACATGCAAGATATCAATATGATATCAAATAAATACAGTAATACCAATATAGAAAGTGTTTAACCTCCCTTCAATGAGCTTGAGAAGCTGAAAGAGAGTGTACCACCTTAAGAGAGCTTGAGAAAAAGAATCAGGATCCACAAACATGCAAGAATATTGAACAAATGATGTAGAAGAGAAATAATGCAAGAAGGAGAATGAGAGAATGAGTTGTAAGAATGAAGTTATATTGAATGGAATGAGATAGTGAATGAATGAGAGGGATAATATGAGTTTGAATGATGAAATACATGCAAGAGGGTCATTTTTAGGCATGTATATGACTACAAAGGCATTAAACTTTGTGGGTAGGAAAAAGTATATTGTACCAATGACAACAGAGTTCAGAATCTTGTCAGGATGTTGATGTGTAGACCTTTGTGTGTTGCAAAACTATCCCTGATAAAAATTCCTTCAATGATTGAAAATTATGGGTTTAAGGAAAAAAATGAAAGCAAGGAAAAGGGGGATTAAAATTATTGTCTTTAGTAGGATAAAGTGAAGGTTGTATAATGTGAAATCACATTGGGGGTACCATTTTATGACATTACATTTTTCCCCCACTTTAGTGAGCATATCTATATAACATGTGTGAGATAAAGTAGAAAGAGGTTTAAGAGAATATACCCAAGATGAAGAGGACACATATCTTCAATGTGATATATGTGATGTAGATAAGTTGATGTAGGACACAAAGAGGACCTGGGTCTTCCATACTCTAAAGATAACTACAATATCACCACAAACATGTTAGGAAAAAAAATAAAATAGACATGATAAAATTTCATAGACATAACATGACATAATCTGAGTAGATAGAATATGACACTAATAAGTATGGTTAGCAAGGCTAGAGACCATACAAAAAAAAGATACATTTGTGGCTGTTGCAAACTACATTCAAGACAATCATAGAAAAATAAGACAAGTTTAGTTAGGTTTCCCCCAAGATAGACGATGAGACATAATACATCAAGGAATGTTTTTAAAATCTTTTTAAAATTTTGAAAATTAAGTAGATATGATAGCCCCCCTTATAATGATATGTGCTACATAGAGGAGCACGTCATTTTAAGGAGAAGAGAATGAGAAGAGATGTGGTAGAATGCGATACATAGCAAGATGTATTCATGAAATGTTGTCATGCAAGGGGCAACACATAGATACCACAACATCATGAAAGAGAAAAGAAGAGACAAAGAAATCAAGATCACATGGGGATATGATTATTTAGGGTTAGAACTACTTATAGATATAGATATATAAATATAATAAAATATGTATGAACTATCATCACCTACCAAATAGATTGGAACAAGAAATAGAGGACATGAAGATAAACTAAAAATAAAAATCAAGTCAACATGGAAGAGGCCTAAATGCCCCAATGTCTTGCATCGCCTATGACTTGAAAATCAAAGAATATGACATATAGAAGAATGATGATACAAATTGAAGAAGTGTACAATTTTTTTTATCTCCTATATCCAAGCACCTACAAGGGTAGCAAGAGTCATCCAAGTGAGAGAAACATAAATATAGAAGCACAAATGAACAGAAAGGAACACACAAAACTACTCTAAAAATGAACAAGAGGGTGATGCTCTAGTCTAACACCTCCAACAAGTCATCCTACTCCTAGTCAAATCCTCATAAGGGGAGGGAAGATAATTTTGTAGGGGGGATAGCTAGAGCAGTATGAGATGAATCACCTATGAAAAGAGATAAAGAAGAAGTCCCCTCAAGGTCTTCCTCGTCAAGCTCATGCAAGACTAGGGTCATCAATCTAGCAAATATTGATGCCAAAGTGGAGATGTCTTCCAACAAGTTGAACATGTAGTTCTTAGGAGTGACATGATACAACTAGATGAGAGAAGGATGATAAACATGAGAGTCACTTCAACTTAAGCTTAAACTGAGGATGTGGAATCCTCATAGCTAAAGTGAAAGAGGGAGAAGGAGATGAATTCACAAAGGACACCACCATTGTAAAATACATGTTAATGGGCTACAAAAATGAAGGAATATTAGGAAGAGAGGTGATAAGAGGTGGCTTTGCAGAGGGGGTGATGAACATTGCACCATCTTGGGTTGAGGTTGATAAGGATCTACTGATGAAGCTAAAAGAAGCATACAAATGATGGGAACCAAAGAAGAAAGAGAAGTATAGGTAGGAGAAAAAACATAACCAGAAGCAATAGAAGAAGAAAGACAAGGATCCTCTATGGTCTTTTCTAAATTTTCATGCTCCTTAGCCAAGGCCTTTTGGTGGAACTTACACTCTCATGCAAGAAAATTATGATGACCATTGGAATTAGAAGATACAACTTGAAAAGATGTCAAGGTCTCTTGTTCTACCAAAGGAGCAACCTCCTTCATAGTCATTACCAGCGGAAGGGTGGAACCTTGAGAAGGAACAAGAGGAGGAGGCACTAACTGAGATAGGAAGAGAGACACACATCTCAACATTGAGCCCCTTTTCTTTATTTTACTTGGGAGAAGATGGAGGAATAGGGGAGGCCTTTGAGGCTGAGACGTAGGAACAATCCCATGAGAATGCTTCCCCTTAACATAAAGGGTGGGTTGGGGATAATGGGAAGAGCTAGGAGCTGGAGGACTTGAGGTTTTGACTTCCATAACATGGGTGGCTTCCCCTTTCCTATTCCAAGCACAATAGAAGGAATGGAGGATTCCACCAAAGGTTAGAGAGTAGCCAAAGGATATGTAGAAGAACAAGGAGTAGAAGGCCTAATGGTAGGATATTTCTTGTCCTTACCCTTTAGAGGGGCAGAGGATGAAGTGCACTATTGTACATGAAAAGAGGCCTTCAAAGAAATAGTCTAAGAAAAAGGTGGAAAACCACTTTTAGGCATTGATACCCCATTATTATACTTGAATTAAGATTTGTATAATTTAAGTCTCATCTAGGTGGAAGATGTCCAACTGGGGTGGGCCAAAAGTGATTGAGGGAGAAGACCCCACGGGACACCAGTTTTATGTATCTAGTATCTTGGATAGTGTGCAAGGTAACCTCATAGGGAAACTTCAAGAATTTGTGGATAACTGAGTTAACCACATTCATAGAGACTAGCCATGAGAAGCCTAGGATAACTTTGAAGAGGTTAGACTTGGGTATCATGATAAATGAAACTTCCAAAGTTTTACATCCAACTAGGAACGATAGAGAAATAAAACCAATGGGTGCAATAGAAAGTACATCATGCATGTGACTCATGGTTTGTGACTCATATTTCTCCTTATGCAATTTGTTTATGAAAATAGTATCCTTCATGATAATGTTGACTTGACTCATGGGGTCAACCATAATGCTAGTTACAACATTAACATTGATACAAGTGAGGATATAAAATGAAGAGGGCTCTTTGTTTAAATGTAGGTTAGGTGAGGTGAATGTAATATTAGGTGTTCATATTCGCATGATTTGGAGGATGAACATGAATAAATAAAACAGCGTTCATGTGCTTAGATGGATTCAGATAAGAAGAAGAAACATAGTTGAGAAGATTGGAAAAATGGGATAAAAAGGGATATGTGTAAATATACAATTGGATATTAGGCTTTGCTGTAGATTTATAAGAGTTCTTTTTATCATCAAGTTAGATGGTACCATTATTGATGTGGTATTGTATCACATGACGAATATGCATGCATCTCTTGGTATCGTGACATGAGAATTAATGGTATTGGAAGAACTTATGTGCATCATTCCATGGTGATAAGGCTCAGATCACCATCTGATCTCTAGGAGAGATATTACACAATATTTTAATAATTTTACAAGATATTTATATAATATTCTAGATAATTTTGTAAATATTCTATTCCAAATTGAAAAACTTTTATCAGTAGGAACAAACACCATATTTGCCACCATTTTGTTTTTCCTTGACTCCCTAGAGATAGGCACATCCAACTAGCCATCCAAATGGGAGGATGGGGAATAATCCTCATACTAAGAAATCATCTATGTGTACTCATAAGATAATCACATAGATGTGTGGAAGAGGGATATTTCATCAAGAGCAAATTTATCTTGCAGTGTATGTTGCAAGTTCCCGACGAACACTCATTGCACGTCAAAATTAGGGAGGGAATAGGATATTTTAGAAAAAAGGGCTTTATAACAAGTGATGAAATTAGTCACCTTGTCATGCACACCCTACTTACATCAAAAGGAGATTGGTATAAGCAACATTCAATATGATATTAGCCTGTAATTGCTAGAGGAACCAATTCACAAGTTGGTCAAAGGAAAATATAGAATTATTAAGGAGAGAGCAATACCATTCCAAGATATCATCCTTGAGTTAACACAAGAATAGATAAAGAGCATCATGATGGAAGAAATCAATACACATTGAATTTTTCAAGATGAGACATGCATTTGTGGGTCTCCTTTACCACTATAGTTTTCAAAAATAGGAATCTCCTTCCCTTGAGGGATGGAGCTATTCAGGATAGAAAATACAAGGGACTATAGTTAGAATAAGGTTGGAACATCGGTTGAGAAGAAGAACTAGCCAAATTCACCACTTGAGATTGCATCCATCCCATGTTCTATAATAAATCATTGAGGATGAGATCTATAAATAAAGTATGACTAGTTGAAGCAAGGACACTAGAGGTAGAGATGTTCTAAGTTCAAGATGTAGGAACTTGAAACATAAGGGAATTTAGTTTACTCTAATTATAGGAATATCCTCAGGTGCAGTGGTGGTATTAGAAGTAGTATTTAGAAGGACCTGTCTTGACCATATGAAACAAAAATCCAAGCATTAGAAAATTTAGGTGGTGAGCAACAATCTCTGACTAAACATCTTGGGGGTTGCCTAAGATGGGGCATGAAATTCCAAAAATATTTCTTTTCCCTAAAGAAAATCCAAACCTCTTCGATTGATAGTTAATAAATTCTATAGACCATTGCCGACAAGAGCTAATTGATGATAAGAATCTTCATTTAGTAGGAACATTGTGATATCTTCAAGCCTCACTTCCAAAGAGTGAATCTAGTCTACATGAACCCTAAGAGCATCTTCCTCAATTAAGGAAGAGAAAGAGTTAGAAGGAGAGTTCAAAGGTTTATGAGTTTCAGTTCCAAGATGAGGAGGGGAGAATCTAAGAGTGATTCATGTAGACTACTCCAAATATAGATCCAAAGGGGGGGATTGAACCTTCTAGACCCCATACCAATGTTTCAATAGCTCCTTCTTACTATGTGTCTAGAGGTAGTATATTTGGTTGTGAAGCTCAAAAAAGTGTCACAACACACTATCCACTACATGTCTTGACAAGAGAGAAGAATTTTTTTTGACATAAAGATAGGAGGAAAGAAAGGTTCATGTTGGGTTCACCAGAATGTAGAGGAGGATATTCACTATTCTCGAGTCTCTAGGATAGGGAAGTCTATATGGAGTGAATTATCCACTACTACCTCAAGGAATAAGCTCAAGTGACCAAGATGAGTAAAAGGGAGTTTTCTGCAATGTTTTATGTTTTATGATTGTTTATGGAAAAAAGGACTTTAGAAGCTGAAAAAGTGGGCCTAAGAGGTTTCAAAGATAATCTAGGTAGCTCTCAACTAGAGGATGACAACACAACATGTAGAAATACCCACGGTGTTCTATGGTCTCATATGGACTGAAAAAAAGGCATGTTCCCCAAAAAATCATAGGGACTAAGAAACTAAAGTTTGACAGTTTAACTAAACTAACAGAATGCTGCAAATAAAAGAAAGTACAATGGAATGAGAGAGTGAATGAATGAGAGGGAAGAATATGAGTTTGAATGAAGAAATGCATGCAAGAGGGTTGTTTTTAGGCATGTATATGATTGCAAAGGCATTACAGTTCATGTACAAGTGGAAGTATAATGTTCCCATGGCCATAGAGTCAAGAATCTTGTTAGGATGTTCATGTGTGCACAAATATCTGTACGTCACGAAAGCATCCCTCACAAAAATTCCTTCAACAATTAGCAGTGGTGAGGTCAAGGACAAACATGAAGGCGAGAAAAGGGGGATTGATATTATTGTCTCTATTAGGCTAAAGTTAAGTTTGTGTAATTTGAAATTGCATTGGGGGTGAAATTTTATGACATTACAAAACTAAAATATAAGTTCCTTCAAATTTTCATGACTTATACCTATATAGTATCTTCTAACCTTAGGAATAATCTCTATTAATGGAAAAAACTCACAAAGCTTGATGTTATGTGTAATGCACGTAGTAAACCAAACATGTAGAAGTAACCTTCAAGAATGAAAGTGGTGATGATGGTTTGATGAATCTCAATGAGGCTTATATAATTTAATTTATCTTAATTCCAATGAATCTAGAAATGTGTCCCTTTGTTATTGCATTCTTTTAGGTGTTGCAAACTTCAAACAATGAAACTAGATGTTACCCTGCTATGCACATTAATAAGTTTGGAAATAAAATATACCTTTTGGTGATTATAATATTTTGGAAATTGGATGATAAGTTATATTATCGTATTATATTCTTTTTGACATATCACAAGAAGAAAAGTGCAAATGTGATGAAATGCTATAGGAACTGTGATGCATGGATGATGACTAGAATATTACTAAAAACCTATAAATAAACAAGATAACATGAAAGGAAAATATTTTTACTTAGAATCCACTTATTCAATAATAATTAACTTAGAAACCACAATAGAATCCCATAAGCCACCAATTACAAGTTTTTCTATAGATGTCACTTTGGGAGTTCAAACATGGATCTACATTTTGAGAACCTTATGGCCTTGTCATTTAAGTACAAACTTATTAACATATCTTGTATTATTTTTAATTGATCAATTAGTTATTATACTTTTATTATTAAGTGGCATTTATCCATAACTTTGATATAAAGATAATTCACACACACACACACACACACACATATATTAAATTACTAAATAGTTTTAAAATAAATTTTTGGTTGAATAAGTTTACAATTCAAACACATAGTGTTCCTTTCCTCATCACTTATAGTATATATTTAAAGTAGTTTTCTATATTAATCTAAATAAATACATTGGTACCTTAAATGTTATTTTTTAAAAGGTATTTTGACATCATTTAAAAAATTCCTTGGGTTGATGACATATTTATATATGTCTCAATTTTTGGTTTAACTTGGTATTGCATATCAAAATTTTAATTTTTTCTCTTTTTCTCTCAATTATAACAAGAAAACCATAAATAATTTCAAAAAAAAAATCTTGTAAGCTGAAAATGGACCCCTCAACTTTATATTTCTCCATTGCCTCACCGTGGAATTTATCCAAGGCCCTTAATTCTCTGTGTTTATGTATCCCTTTGGATATGAATAACACTACTTGGTCTCCCTCGATCCCAGTTAGCTTAAGCTCAATTTTGATGGCTCAACCAAAGGTAACATGGGTCGAGCGAGTGGGGGTGGCATAATCAAAAACTATTGTGGAAAGATGCTTTTGGTGTATGCAATTAATTTAGGGTTAAAAAAATGAAACTATGTGGAGGTGGTGACTGCTTACCATAGAATTTGTATTGCCATGAAAGCAAGAGTATCCAACTTGTAAATTGAAGGTGACTCTAGGAATACCATTATGTTACTAAATGGGAAGGAAAATCCATATTAGGCCCTTCAAGACTCCATCCTCTTGGCATGCAATATCATAATGAATCTTGATATTTTCAAATTTACTCATGTGTTCAAGGCTATCAATAAAGTGGTGGATGCTCTTGCCAACTTGGGAGCTTTCACATCTAAAATTATTATTTAGGATGATATTTCTTTAGTCCCAAGGCATGTACGTGATTTATTATCTAATGATGAAAATACATTGGACCTTTGAAATCGAGTTGAATTTCTTTTCATTTTAATGTGACAACTAGAATAGATTGCATTTATGATGATATTTCTATCCTTCTTAGTCTTTTCATAAGCCTCCTCAACTTTTGTTGGTGTATCTTTCTAGGTGTCTCTAAAGAGTTCCTTGTTTTGCTCTACTTGTTGCGAATATTGCCATGGGAGGTGATCTTGTGTAGGATGAGATCACCTCCTACAAGGCTTGGAAGAATGTTAAGGATGTGTGGAACATTCTCCAGAGGGGAATGTTGGTCCCCTATGTTGAAGGAATGATGGAGCACAACCCCAATTTATCCATGAAATTCGCTAATTCCTAAAAATAGGGAAATGTTACTATGGGAGAACACTCATTCCTCGTTAACATGGAGCTCATTTTTGAAGTCACTAACCTTCCTTTTGAAGGGATTTGCACCCCTCAGAAGTCAAAGGGCCATTACTAAAAGGACATGGAAAGGTTTTTAAAGAAAGGGAAAAAGTAAATTGGCTTCATAATGGGTTTAATAGAGAAGACCTCCGAAGGATTTGGAGCATAATTGCAGAGGTATTAATATGGTATGCGACATTGGAAGTTAGGTTCAAATGTTTCCATTCCAATCTATTCCTTATGTTGAATCATTTATATTAGTATGTTAAGATGAATTTCACATTTTGGATTTTGTGTTCTCTAGAGTATTTAATTAAGGATGTGCAAGTTAAAGGTAAAATCTTTCCTTTACAACAAGGGTTGATCTTTAGGTTGTGCCACTTATAGGTTTCCCTATCCCCTTCCCTGAACTTTGTTAAAAAGAATGTTCTTGTGATTGGTGACCATGTTAAACCGTAAGAGGGCCCCCCTCCCACCCCTGGTCCTAAATTGACCCTGTCCTCCTTGCTAAAAAATACCAGGGTGAGAGGTGAAACCCCTACCATTGAGGTCCCTACTCTTGAATCCAAAAAAGGTGTCTCATTTTTTGACCCCACCAAAATTTCTTTCTCTGATTCTAATAATTTGGATGATGATTCCTGGAACCCCACCCATGTTGACTCCCCTAATGGTTCCCCTATTCATGAGGATCTCTTTGTTGTTTCCAAATTCCCTCGGTCCTTAAATCCTCCCAATTCCTAGAGATCCCCCACCCTCTATGTGAATCTTGATATTGTTACTACTGAACCCTAATTGGATAACAAAGTTTGTGCAAATTGTGTCCCCCTTAAATTTAAACTGAATGATCTCTGTGAGGCTATCAATGCACAAAATGATATTCTCAAGTGGTTACTAGCCCAGTTGATCAAGACCAAGAACAAAGTCTAAGTGTTAGAGGAGAAGGTGCTTAACCAAAAGGTGGCTTGGTTGGGAAAGGTCGATAATGAAGGTCATTGGGGCCTATTATCTATTGAAAATGAAGGTGAAATTGTAGCTTAAAACTTGTAAAACTATCAGACTATAGATCTAATTAAGTTTTCTTTGTTACAATTCCTTATGTATGATTATTTGTTTAGATAAATTTTACCAATTGTAGAAAGAGACAAAATTGTAGAAGAATGAGAAAAAAAGATAGAAGTGACACAACATATACATGGTTAAAACTTTTCGAGAAAAAACTCCACAAGAATCAATAGTGCTTGTATTATTTAACCTTAGAACAAGATTACAATAATACTGTATCAATTCTTGATTGATATACTTCCTTTGACTTCAACAATCCTTCTTCACAGCCTACACAAAACTCTCATTGGAACTCTCATACACTTGTTGCAATTACAATCTATCCATGCATTCCATGTGACCAATCATGAATCCACACATCCTATGCCATGCTTCAAACCCTCACACATGGACAAGCTCAACTTGTAAACCTACAAAAAAACTCTCATTCACTTGCTGCAATAAATAAACATTAATGAGCATGTAAACTCATAATAGTTGCACAAGAAAAGAATATGAAGCTCCTCACCAAAATCTATGCCTAGATTGGGAAAGTAGAGTTTCACCATGTAATATGAAGTCAAACCAAAGTCTTCCTCAATTTAGGAACCCCAAACTGAACACTTAACTGAACTTTGGTCAAGAAAATATCTTACAAGCTTCACCTCAAATTCGGCACCCAATAATGGGCCCACCTAACTGAGCCTTGGAAATATCTTCTCATACAAAAGGTGTTAACTAAAATATGCCAACTTGGGCACCCAAGGTGGTCCCAAGTCAATCTTAAGTTAACTAAAACATATCTCTCCACCAATTCATGTAAACATTATGCATGCTTGATCATCCCCACTTAACTGGAAGTATCCACCTGTTATTTGTCATGCAACTAAAGTCATTAGTCATACAACTCAAGTCAACTAGCATTCAACTCAAAGTAACTACATGTAACTGAAGATAGCTGAACCATAACTGAATTGAACTGAATTAAACTAAATTGAACTGAACTAAACTGAATTGATACTGATACTAAACTAAATTGAACTAAACTCCCCTCATTTAAATATCAATCCCTAATTTGTAGGATCTAAACATGTATTACTGCAGTGTTATAAATCCTCCAAATAGATAACTTAAGCAAGGTGGATTCCGCCTTCCATGTGGGTGCCCCATGTGATCCTATTTTGTAGAAGCTCTTCTTGGATGTCCCCACATGTTCCTATCATTTAGGAATAGTTACAAATGCCAATTTACATGTTCATTTCATTCAAATTTAATCTCTTTGTAATCCTAGTGTTGGGGAACACTTTCCAAGGACTTAGGAGATACATGAAATATGTTTAGGATTGCAATTAAATGACATCCTATTCCCAACATTCTCCCGCTTGACATTATACATTGCAATTATTCTAAACAAGGAATCATTTTTATAAATCATGTATAGGACTCAAGGCCAATGGCCTTCCTGCACCAAGAGAAATTATCTGTAGGAACTGGTTTCGTAAGATAATCTATAACATTATTCAAAGTGTCAAATTTCTCAATCAATACCTTCCCACTCAACCATTTCTCTCACAAAGTGATACTAAACATCAACATGCTTAGTACGAGCATGATACATAGGATTTTTGGCTAAACAAATAGCACTATGACTATCATGCATTCAAGTCTAATTTGCTTGCAATTAAAACCAATACCTTTGGGTAAAAGTGCAAAGCTATGTCACACTTTTAGCTAACTTATCAACACAACTTAATTTAAGTATTTCTAACTAAAAATCAATTCCGGTAAAACATATGATCTAGTAAGTTTCAATCTAGCTAAGTTATATACTTCCACAACTTTCACAACTGAAATTATTGGCTAAAAATATATGGAGCACCACTTTGAGTCCAATTTACCAAAAAAAATAAAATTATTCGAGAAACTTGAAGTTTCAATAACTCCTACTAATGTTTTATAATTTTTTTTTTTAAATATTAAAAATACCCTTTTGTAGATCAATAAGTGCAGTTTTCAAAAATATATTTATTCTAATAGTTTAATTATTATTTATATTTTATATTTTATTTTTACTAAAAGTAAGTTATTAGCACAAAATATTAGGTTCATTACCATGCCAAGAAAAAAAATAAAACTTATTTTAAAAAATTGAAAAAAATATGATGCACTAGAAAAATAATCTATTTCAAGATGGTATTTTTTTTTCATTTTAGAAAAATATTTAATATGAAAGTTGATGTCCAATGGAAACAATTGATTTTTGATTCACACACATTTTAATATTTATTTAAAAATATATATTTATCAAAATTGGAAAAAAATATATCCATGCACTAAAGTTTCAAGTTATAAATACACACAAAAATTGAAAGAAAAAAAATTACTATAAAAGTTTGACGTCTCATGCAACTTCATTTTTCAACATTTTATCAACAACTAAATTATATTGTTAATTTATTAAAAAACTATTTTAAAATATTAAAAAAAAAAATACAAACATAAAATATACTAAAAAATAAATATTTTACTAGTTTACATCATTTCAAAATTCAAAACATATATGCAACTTTTTAGTGATTCAAGTTTAAAAGTTGGATTAGTGCTGGTCGTTTCCCTTATAAAGTGTGACACAACTTTGTGCTTTTACCCCTTTCCCAAGTCTCTATAGTTAAGCTGCCTCTTTAGAGGCATGTGTAGTAGCCATGTACTCTACTTCTGTGGTGGACAAAGAAACCCTAGTCTTCCTCTTACTCATCCAACTAACTGCAGCTCCAAACAAAGTAAACACATAGCCACTTGTGAACCTTCGACTGTCTAGGTCTCTTGCCAATCCGAATCAACAAAACCTTGTATGTCGAATGATCTGTGCATGTAATATCAATATCATTAGCACAATGATAAACCAAATAGTAATAAGAAGTACCTCGTAAATATCTTTTAAGATCCTCTTAACATAAGTTCAATGTTCTTTACCAGGGTTAGACATAAACCTACTTAGAATTCCCACTGCTTGGGATATATCTAGTCTTGTATAGACCATTGCATAAATAAAACTACCAAATGTACTTATAATGAAGTCACCAAGCCACAATATAGACTTCCATACATGTAAAAACATGGGCTCAAAACCATGAGCTCCAAAACCGTGGACCAATACAACTAGCACAAAACCATGTGCTAAAAACCACTAAAGGTTAATCCACTAACTCTAACCCAACAATCCCCTCCTTACCACCTAGGAGAACTCCTCTCTTACCAAGACTTTCCTTTCAAGGATTGAGCAAGCCATACTAGGTCTTACAACCATCATTCCAAATACCTGTATTAAATTTTACATACAACTCTATTTTTAGTTTCCACATCTCATAACTAGATCCATTGAATCTTTCAATATCTAGACGAGAAGTAGAACTCATTGTAACACACTTATTTTAAAAATTTGAAATAACATAATAGTAAAAGCTCCCACTACAGCCAAAAAACCTTCAAAATTTTAAGAGAAAGGCTTCCTAAACTCTACCCAACCATTAGCTCTGATACCAAATGTTGAAAATGAAGGTGAAATTGTAGCTTAAAACTTGTAAAACTATGAGACTGTAGATCTAAATAAGTGTTCTTTGTTACAATTCTTTGTGTATAATTATTTGTTTAGATCAATTTTACCAATTGTAGAAAGAGAGAAGATTGTAGAAGAATGAGACAAGAAGATAGAAGTGACACAACATATACATGGAGAAACCCTTTCAGGAAAAAACTCCACTAGAATCAATAGTTCTTGTATTATTTAACCTTAGAATAGGATTACAATAATACTATATCAATTCTTGATTGATATGCTTCCTTTGCCTTCAAAAATCCTTCTTCACAACCTACACAAAACTCTCATTGGAACTCTCATACACTTTCTACAATTAAAAGCTATCCATGCATTCCATGTGACCAAGCATGAATCTGTACATCCCATCCCATGCTTCAAACCCTCACACATGCACAAGATCAACTTGTAAACCTACATCAAAACTCTCATTCACTTGCTACAATAAATAGACAATAATGAGCATGTAAACTCATAAGAGTTGTACGAAACAAGAGCATGAAGCTCCTTGTGAAAAAATATATGCATAGATTGGGAAAGTAGAGTCCCACCGTGTAATCTAAAGTCAAACCAAAGTCTTCCTCAATTTAGGCGCCCCAAACTAAACACTTAACTAAACTATGGTCAATAAAATATCTTTCAAGCTTCACCTCAAAGTTGGCACCCAAGAATGGGCCCACTTGACTGAGCCTTGTAAATATCTTCTCATGCAAAAGGTGTTAACTGAAAGATTCCAACTTGGTCACCTAAGGTGGTCCCAAGTCAATCATAGTTAATTGAAACATATCTCTCCACCAATTCATGCAAACATTATGCGTGATTGATCATACCCACTTAACTGAAAGTATCCACCTGTTATCGATCATACAAGGGTGATCCGACAATAGTGGTTTACAATTTTTGGCCAAATTGGAGACTAAAATAATTTTTTCTAACTAAATCTTCACTTTCAAGCACCTATAGGGGCTAAATCGTGAAGAATTTGAAGATCATGCAAACTAGTGATTTGTCACATTTTGTCTATAGATTCTAAATATACTTTAAAAAAAAAATTGGAATCAAATTGCACTTCTTTTTCCATCCCCTTCAAAAACTAGTTTTCTTTATTAAACAACATTTTTGAGTGACTCTCACCATATAACACATCAATTTTTTTCCATGAAGGATAAAATTCTAATTTTTTCATATTTAGATTTGTAACTATGATATCTAGTGTCCAATTGGTTAGATAGTGTTTTATTGAATATTTTTCCTTAATCAAGTTTCGAAGTCAAACCAATTACAATTTAGACATAGGTGGACTGTATAATGCATAAATTTTTTTGTATGTATCAAAATTCATTTTATTTTTTGTTGGATCAAGGACTTCAATATCTAGTGCACTCATATTTTTCAATTTTTTTTGATAATCTACTATTTTTCCATGTGCATAACAAAGAGCTTGATTTTTAGTGAAAAAATTATGTTTAATAAAACTAAAAAAAAAGTTACATAATAAAACCAAAACATATTAAATTATATTTGTTGGATAGCTCATTTCGAGGAATACCATCATCCAGTTGGGTTTGTGAAGTCTCCTCCATTTTCATCCTTAACTTGAGCTTTAAAACTCAAAATTATGGACTTTTTTGGTGCCAGAGGGTGAGAAGGTGGGAAAAGGGGGGTTCAAGCGAACCAAGGTTCATTCGAACCCTAGTTCATTCGAACCCTAATTCATTCGAACCCCCTTTCAAAATAAAAATTCTTTGTGTTTTTTGGCGGGAATGGTGGGACCTTGCATTTAATTGGTTCACTTGAACCAGGGTTCATTCAAACCCTTTTTTGGTTCACTCGAACCAAAAGGTTCATTCGAACCCCAAAAACCAAATTTTTTTGCATGGGGTCATTTTTTGTGACTTTTCCTTCCTCACTCAAATTGTAAACCACTTTTGTGGGTTTACCTACAACTGAAGTCATTAGTCATGCAAATCAAGTCAAATTAAGTCAACTCAAGTCAACTAACATTCAACTCAAAATAACTACATGCAACTGAAGATAACTGAACTAAACTAAACTGAATTGAATTGAATTGAACTGAACTAAACTAAATTGAACTGATACTGAACTGATACTGAACTAAACTGAACTGAGCTGAACTCCACTCGTGTAAATATCAATCCCTAATTTTTAGGATCTAAACATGCATTATTGAAGTGTTCTAAATTCTTGAAACAATTAACTTAAGCAAGGAGGCTTCCACCTTCCATGTGAGCAGCCAATGTGCTCCTATTTTGTAGGAGCTCTTCTTGGAAATTCCCGCATGTTCCTATCATTTAGGAATAATTACAAGTGTCAATTTACATGTTCATTTCATTCAAATTTAATCTCTTTCTAATCTTGGTGTTGGGGAACACTTTCCAAGGACTTAGGAGATACATGAAATATGTTTAGGGTTGCAATTAAATGGAATCCTATTTCCAACATTGTCATCCCTCACCAAAACATTTGATAAATGAGCCAATTGGGATAATGAGATTGATGAACTACGTGCATTGATTGGTACTATGAAAGATGGGGTGAAATTCCAGGAGGAGGTGGCTACCATGTATATCAATCATGGTGATACCCTCAAGTGCCTATAAGAAATTATGGAATACAAGGAAACTGTTAAGAATATTGCACGATCACCATCCAGGTATTCCAATAGGAGCTTTGGAACAACTATGGAAAAAGGGCTGGTGATGATAGTCAAGATGTTGGTCACTCCAAGAAGAAGCTCTACTTCACATGGTACTAAGGATGTCCAACCTACACACAAGGGTCCCCTGTCCTTTGAAGAGAAACACCAATTTATTTTTGAGTGGTAGGCCATTAATGGAATTAAGTTATTGTGTAATGGCTCGCCACACAAACCCCAAAGGACAACTAATAAGTAATTTTTTTTTTAAACAATTAAAGTGTATAAATTAATGCCTACATTACATTTAAAAGATTGCAAGTTAATCACCTAAGTCCTTGGGGTACACGAGGTGACATTACACAACTAACCAATAACTAAAAGTTAATAGACAAAGTTTTGAATTCCATTAATGTAACCCATTCATTCACGTAACTTCAATTATAAAATATTCATAAATGATAAAGCAATATGACAAGCTTAAAAAAATATGATAACCATACATTCATTCATAATAAGATAAATATGGAAAAATAATGAACATATTTCCACAGATACAACACAAACATTAAGCGATATTTACAATCATAGATTAAAAATGAATTACATAGTATGATTACACATTACATTAGCTTCCAGTATATCACATTGAATGATTACATAAGTTTACATCATAAGACTTCCCAACACATGTGGGAGTAATACATCAATACAAAAAGTACACTTGTAGTATAAAGTATACATTTGGTAACCAAGTGAGCTTTGGATCATGTTGTGTCTAAAAAGCAGTGCACCGTATTGCACAGTTCTATTGACAGGGGACCCAATGGGGTGTGCAACACATTCCACCTGACCACCCCCATGCTAGGAGTAAACAAGGAAGGATCCTCGACCAAGTTCATCCAAACAAAAAACAATAATACTAACATCAAACAAGAGTGACATGATAACACAAAGGAAACACAACATTAATAAAACACTTCCAGAGGCTTACAAAGATAAAATATCAAAGGAATGCTAGAGGAAAGTGGCATCGCATAGTCCTATCATGGGTTTCTTGGCTGCATTTCTCTAGGTGTTGGCCCCCATCTATGGTTATCCTAGCTGCCTCTCTAGGCACTAACCCCATAGGGTGACTCATGCAGAACTGTTAACCTCTCATGGAGATGAGGTAAGGATCTTTCCAACCACAACCTTCTTAGCCCACCCTTAGTCTATGAAATATCTAATGGGTGAACGAGGCATCATTACTTATCTTGTTAATGTTATTTCTACCCATAGCCCCTAATTCATTTAATTAAGTTATCACTTATTACACTAAATCTTACGTGGATTATCTTGGCTTCCCCTTTGTGTGTCGATGACCATGAAGAGCCACTCTCCCTACAATCCCAAAACACAAAACCCAAAGCTCTAAGGGGTTGTACCAACAAAAGGAAGTATTGAATCTCCAACAGAAACATACATGAGGCACAATCATCTCGCTAACATCCATATCCATAAACACTCATGTAATAAGTACAACCTAGGCATAACTCCAAAATCACAATTACAACAAAAGTAGAGGCAAATATCAAATAAAAAAAATCATAATAAACAACAACTTCCCACGCCTCTGGAAGCCTAAGACCAATACCCATAAACTCCTAAAGAGGATAAAACAACCTTGAGGGTTCCCACATGACTATACACCCACTCATAGAAAATAACACAAGGGGAAACATAAGAGACAATTCCAATTATATAGCCTCAAGAGATAGTTAAAATAAGAAATTCCTTTAAAGTGACATTCACATTTTTAGAATATCCAATTTATTTAATTTTGATTAAAAATAATTCGATTAAAAATGCTTGCTTTCAATTTATCCAATCACAATAGAAGATCAGGCATTGTAATTAACATCATAAGAATTTTCATATATTTACACCAAGTAGATACACATGCATATATATACATATATATACATATATATACATATATATACATATATATACATATATATACATATATATACATATATATACATATATACATATATACATACATACTTCTATGTACATATATACATATAGATATATATATATATATACATATATATATATATATATATATATATATATATATATATATATATATATATATATATATATATATATATATATATAATATATATATATATATATTTTAAATCAACATAATTCACTCTAAAATCACACAAACGTTTATATATTATATATACATATACATATACATATACATATATATACATATACATATATATATATATACATATACATATATATATATACATTATATATATAATAATGAATTAATAAAATTTAAATTAAATAAAATGAATTTTATAAAAAAAATTTATAAAAAAAATTAAAAAAAATTTGAAAACCTAATATGCAGGGGGAGGCTGCGAACCTCCCCATATGGGGAGGTCACGACCCCTCCTAGGGCTACGTACAGTAGCCCAAAGGATGTTGTGCGCAGTCGTGGGTAGGATGTGTGCAATGCCCACACACATAGGGGAAAACAATGGGTCCGAACAGGGGGTATGACGACAACTAACCCCCCAGTTAATTTTTTTTTTAACAAAAAAAAATATTTAAACATAATATTTTATATATATATATATATTTAAGTTAACCATCTAGCTTCTCAGAAGAGAAATTACAAACATACAAACATATGTTTATTTAAAAAAAACACACAAAATATAAACTACCCCAAGTACATATATATATTCTTTTACAATAGAGAAAATCAATTAATGATTTGGTATGAAATTAACATAGACATTATATATATATATATTTATTTACAACAAAATATAATTTGAGTATATGTATATTTTTCTAACAAGATTTAGATCTTCACAGACATAAATAAATAAAACAACTTTCTTCAAAGGAAACACAAACTTCCTCCAGAGCAAAATATATGATCATCCAAATAGATTGGAGAGGAACAAACTAGCTTCAAACAACAAATCCTTAAGCTGGAAGAAAATTATGGGTGAAGGACAAAATAAAATCAGCAATCCTTTCTACACTTAGCTCATATACAAATAATGAAAATAGAAGCACAAATTTCTTTCAATTACTTGCAGTGACGAATTGAAATCAGCCAAGCAATAATAATTAAAGTATTTCAAAAAGATTTTTAAATTTACAAAACTGAACATTCATTTTTAAATAGACATTAAAATAGGTAGCAATAAAGGAACTTGGAGTCCTACGATTTGGATCGAAGTAATGAATGCAACAAACTCCTCCTTCCTCTTTCAAAACAATCTTCACAAATTTCTTTCTTCTTCCTCAACAATTTTTTCCAATTTCTTCTTTGAAACTAAATTCTGAATAATTTTTACAAAGAAAGACTAGAAAAGCATACTACTTTTTGCAAAAACAGTTATTTCTCCTAAAGCCACAAAAATGCCTGTCAAGAAAAACTTCTTCCTTTTTTCCAATTAATTAAAAAAAAAACCTCCTTTTCTTTTTTGAAAACCAAAAATCCATCAAAGAAGCAATTTTCCCTTCTTTTTATAATTTTTGAAAAAGACTAAACATGCATTCGTCCTTTTCATCCTTTTTAAAAAAAAAATTCTTCTTTTCGAATGAAATCCTTTTTGTTTTTATTTTTATTTGATTTTAAAGCTCATAATTATCTCACATACTTAAAATCTCTTAATTTAATATTTATCCTCAACTTAATATTTAATAACAAATCACAAAATCATTAATTTATTTTATTCCATTTTACAAAATAACAATATATAATTATAAAAATATTATCTACTTTATTTATTTATTCTTAATTAAATAAACAAAATTTAATTTAACACTTTTAAAACTTAATAAATTTAAATCTAACAATTAGCATAACACCATTTACCTAACTATTTAATTATATCAATTAAAAAGCATTGATAATCTACCAAGAAATATCAAACATAGACATTAACTAACAACACATAAAACAAAGATTAAAATAAATGATCAACACAAAATAATACCGAAACGAAGATGGGATCGTAGATGAATAATACTGTTAAACACAACAATGGGGATGACAAACTTGGGACAGGGACACTTCCTTATCAACTCCTTTTTAACAACTTCATACCCATTGGGTTTATGGGACATGCTCAGAACTGCTATGTAGGTGGAGTCGGTGTCGAGTACTTGAAACTTGCATGAAAACAACGCCAACATATAAATCTCTAATACATACACACTATGAAAGGTAGTCACGACGTAGTAGGGAACTCGCAAAAAAGTGATGCTACCCCATCCTTTCACCAAGACACACTAGAATACAGATCATAATACATAACCAAAGTTAAGCATTAAAACCATATCATCACAACATATTACCACATTAAAGCAATAACATATCCAGATAGTACGAACACCACATATCATCTATCATAAATCATCATAAGCAGTATCAAGTGCATCCAACCAAGCTAAATAGTAAATCCACACAAATCAAACTGGTGAAACAATCACCATTACAATCTCAAGTACACAACTCAACATAAAAGAGTATCTAGAAAGTAACAAAAACATGAGGGGAATTACATCTCCCCCCCCCTAAAACATGGCTTACTCCTAGAAGCTAGTGAATAGTTAAGGGAAATTATTCTCCATGCGGGATACATCCTCCCATGTCACCAATATCTCAAAGTTAGGTCACCGCCAAACCCTCTCCAGCTCACCCATGACTCCTACTTCAGTTGCTCATCCTCTATTGGTAGCCTCTATGATTGCACCTTGGTGCCCAACTTGATGGTTGTCAACTGAGGAAAATGCTCGATGTGACCTACCCACATCACCCATCGTCGGCTCAAAAGCAACTAGTCTTTGACTAAAACCCATAGTGTTCCTCTACAGACATCGTCTCACAATATGTCCCTATTGACTATAGTAGAAACAAACTATGCCTCGACCATACCCCCAACCACCTGAAGAGGCACTAGACTATGGAATACTACCTCCACCAACAGTAGATTGAAAACTCTAAGTTGGTTGATCTGAAAGATCATGTTTGTTACTCTTCCAACTCTGATCTTTCCTCTTTTGTGACCTACTACCATGCTGAGCCTGAGAGTTCTCAAGTTTTGACTAAGAGTGTTGTTGCTGCCCACCCTTAGTGGGTGCTTGATGGCCTTTAGAGGACCCTGTAGCTTGAGGCTATCCACCTTGAGGACCAAAACCTGATATTGGTGCACTACTGATTTGAACTGTTGTGTTGCGTCCCAATGCCATTTCCAAGTTTTCTTCTACGAGATGAGCTTTCTCAACATCTACCTCCATTGTATTTAGCTTGAAGACTCGAACTCCACCACTAATTTAGGCATTTAAACCCATGAAAAATTGTTGCACAAGCATTGCTTCATCATTACCAATCCTTGCATATTGCTTGAGCTAGTAAAAATGACACTCATATTGCTCAACAAAAATTTCCATTTGTCTCAACTCATGGAATTCATCTTCCTTGCACTACCTCCAGTGATCAAAAAGGAAACGAGCCTTGAATCTCTCCATAAAAATTTCCCAAGTCACTATACTGATGTCAAGATGTAATTTCTACTCTTCAAGCTGCTACCAAGTGGATGCGAAGCTCTGAGGTGCATGATGGTGCACCTAGCCTTGGTATTACTACCATAGGGATGCATAGAAAAGCATCTGTCCAAATCAATCAGCCATGTTTTTTCCTCTAAACCCCCACCAAAACCATCAAACATGGGAGGTCGTGCTCTCAACAGGTCTCTCATGTGACCCACCACCACTGCATCCTGCTCTGCTATAATTTCCCCATGTCTTGGTGATCTCTCCCTTTCCCTTTCTACTCACTGCTCCTCTACTGGCCTAGGGCCTAAATGACCCAATATCTCCTCAAGTAGGTGTTGCAACTATCTACCTTCAAGACCTGACTGGTTTGGGCTTTGAACACCACCTGTCGGATTGTTTTGAGAAATCTATCATTCCTCACATTTTGAACTGTGGGAACTCAAAGGTGATGGAATTTGGAGGTTGGCCCCATGGCCACCACCCTGGCCTCTTTCTCGGCCATGACCTCTACCTCGAGGTATAATCTTGCACATCAATTGAGGGGTACATGTGAGATCAAGATTTAAATGCAAGGGTTTCCTAATAGACTCAAACTATGTAGAAAACCTAACGTTTGCAAACCTTGGCTCTAATACCAAGTTGTAACGCCCCGTCGCGCAAACCCCAAAGGACAACTAATAACGAAACACTTTAAAAAAAAAAAATTAAAGTGTATAAATTAATGCATACATTACATTTAAAAGATTAAAAGTTAATCACCTAAGTACTTTGGGGTACATGAGGTGACATTACACAACTAACCCATAACTAAAAGTTAATAGACAAAGTTTTGAATTCCATTAATGTAACCCATTCATTCACATAACTTCAATTATAAAATATTCATAAATGATAAAGCAATATGACAAGATTAAAACAATATGATAACTATACATACATTCATAATAAGATAAACATGGAAATACAATGAACATATTTCCATAGATACAACATGAACATTAAGCGATATTTACAATCATAGATCAAGAAAGAATTACATAGTATGATTACTCATTACATCAGCTTCTAGTACATCACATTGAATGATTACATAAGTTTACATCTTAAGACTTCCCAACACATGTGGGAGTAATACATCAATACAAAAAGTACAACTATAGTATAAAGTATACATTTGGTAACTAGGTGAACTTTGGATCATGCTATGTCTGAAAAACATTGCACCGTACTACACAACTATTGACAAGGGACCCAACGGGGTGTGTAGCATGTTCCACTTGACCACCCCTGTGCTAGGAGTAAACAAGGAAGGATCCTCGACTAAGTTCATCCAAACAGAAAAAAATAAGACTAACATCAAACAAGAGTGACATGATAACACAAAGGAAACACAAGATCAACAAAACACTTCCAGAGGCTTGCAAAGATAACAAATCAAGGGGATGCTAGAGAGTGGCATCACATAGTCCTATCATGGGTTATCCTGGCTACCTTTCTCTAGGCGCCGACCCCCATCTATGGTTATCCTGGCTGCTTCTCTAGGCATCGATCCCATAGGATGACTCATGCAAAACTGTTAACCTCTCATGGAGACAAGGTAATGATCTTGCCGACCATGACCTTCTCAACCCACCCTTAGCCTGTGAAAGCCCTAACGAGTGAACAAGGCATCATTACTTATCTTGTTAATGTTATTTCTACCCATATTGCCTAATTCATTTAATTAAGTTATCACTTATTACACTAACTCTTACGTGGGTTATCCTAGCTGCCCCTTTGTGTGCTACTGCCCACAAAGAGCCACTCTCCCTACAAACCCAAAACACAAAACCCAAAGCTCCAAGGGGTTGTACCAACACAAGGAAGTACTGAACCTCCAACGGAAACATATGCGAGGCACAATCATCTTGCTAACATCCATATCCATAGACACTCATGAAACAAGTACAACCCAAGCATAACTCCAAAATCACAATTACAACCAAAGAAGAGGAAAATATCAAATCAAAAGACATCATAATAAACAACAAGTTCCCATGCCTCTAGAAGCCTAAGACCAATACCCACAAACTCTTTAAGAGGATAAAACAACCTTGAGGGTTCCCACATGACTATACACCCACTCATAGAAAATAACACAAG
This sequence comes from Sequoia sempervirens, assembly GCA_007258455.2. Lineage (NCBI taxonomy): Eukaryota > Viridiplantae > Streptophyta > Pinopsida > Cupressales > Cupressaceae > Sequoia > Sequoia sempervirens. The sequence continues at coordinate 215,506,297 of VDFB02252616.1, read as the reverse complement.
GGGAAACATAAGAGGCATTTCCAATTATATAGCCTCAAGAGATAGTTAAAATAAGAAATTCCTTTAAAATAACATTCACATTTTCATAATATCCAATTTATTTAATTTTGATAAAAAATAATTCGATTAAAAATGCTTGCTTTCAATTTAACCAATCACAACAAAAGATTAGGCATTGTAATTAACATCATAAGAATTTTCATATATTTTCACCAAGTAGATACACATGCATATATATACATATATACATACATACTTCTATGTAAACACACACACACACACACATATAATATTTTGAATATAAAAATCAACATAATTCACTATTGAATCATACAATAATTTATATTATATATAATAATAATAATAAATTAATAAAATTTACATTAAATAAAATGAATTTTATAAAATAAAATAAAATTTAAAGCCTAATATGTAGGGGGAGGCTGCGAACTCCCCATATGGGGAGGTTGTGGCCCCTCCCAGGGCTATGCACAATAGTCCAAAGGCTATTGTCCATAGCCGTGGGTAGGCTGCGTGCAACCCCCCACCCACAGGGGATAATAATGGGGAATAGGGGGTACGACAACAACTGACCCCTAAATATATATATTTTTTAAATAAAAAATATTTTAACAGAATATTTTATGTATATATATATTAAATTAACCATTTAGCTTCTTAGAAGAGAAATCACAGACAAACAAACATATGCTTTTAAAAAAAAAAAACATAGAATATAAGCTACCCTAGGTACATATATAAATTCTTTTACAATAGAGAAAATCAATTAATGATTTGCTGTGAAATTAACACAGACATTATATATATTTATTTATTTACAACAAAATATAATTTGACTATATGTATATTTTCTTAACAAGATTCAGATCTTCACAGGCATAAATAAATAAAACAACTTTCTTCAAAGGAAACACAAACTTTCTCCAGAGCAAAATATATGATCAACGAAATAGATTGGAGAGGAACAAACTAACTTCAAGCAACAAATCCTTAAGTTTGAAGAAAATTACAGGTGAAGGACAAAACGAAATCAACAATCTTTTCTACACTCAGCTTAGATACAAATAATGAAAATAGAAACGCAAATTTCTTTCAATTACTTGCAGTAACGAATTGAAATTAGCCAAGCAATAATAATTAAAGTATTTCAAAAAGATTTTTAAATATACAAAAATGAACATTCATTTTTAGACAAACATTAAAATAGGTAGCAATAAAGGAACTTGGAGTCCTACACTTTTGATTGAAGTAATGAATGCAACAAACTCCTCCTTCCTCTTTTGAAACAACCTTCACAAATTTCTTTCTTCTTCCTCAACATTTTTTCCGAATTTCTTTTTTGAAACTAAATTCTGAATAATTTTTAAGAGAAAGACCAAAGAAGCATAATATTTTTTGCAAAAACAGTTATTTCTCCTAAAGCCACAAAAATTCCCATCAAGAAAAACTTCTTCCTTTTTTCCAATTAATTAATTTTCCCTTATTTCTTATAATTTTCGAAATTGACTAAACATGCATAAGTCCTTTTCATCCTTTTTTTTAAAAATTTTTCTTCTTTTTGAATGAAATCCTTTTTGTTTTTGTTTTTATTTGATTTTAAAGCTCATAATTATCTCACATACTTAAAATCTCTTAATTTAATATTTATCCTCAACTTAATATTTAATAACAAATCAAAAAATCAATAATTTATTTTATTCCATTTTAGAAGATAACAATCTATAATTATAACAATATTATCTACTTTATTTATTTATTCTTAATTAAATAAATAACATTTGATTTAACACTTTTAAAACTTAATAAATTTAAATCTAACAATTAGCATAATAACATTTACCTAACTATTTAATTATATCAATTAAACAACATTGATAATCTACCAAGAAATACCAAACATAAACATTAATTAACAACACATAAAACAAAGATTAAAATAAATGATCAACACAAAATAATACCGAAAGAAAGATTGGATCATGGACGAATGATACCGTTAAACACAACAACGAGGATAACAAACTTGGGAGGGGGACACTTCCTTATCAACTCTTTTTTAACAACTTCATACTCGTTGGGTTTATGGGACATGCTCAGACCTGCTACACAGGTGGATTTGGTGTCCATTACTTGCAACTTGCATGAAAACAACATCAAGTAACATAAAAATCTCCAATATAGATACACCATGAAAGGTAGTTGTGGCATAGGAGGGAACTCGGGAAAGAGTGATGCTACCCCATCCTTTCACCAAGACACACTAGAATACACATCATAATCCATAACCATAGTTAAGCATAAGACCATATCATCACAAAATAGTACCACATTAAAGCAATAACATATCTAGATAGTACGAACACCACATATCATCTGTCATAAATCATCAAAAGCAGTATCAAGTGCATCCAACCAAGCTAAATAGTAAATCCACACAAATCAAATTGATGAAACAATCACCATCACAATCTCAAGTACACAACTCAACACAAAAGAGTATCTAGATTTCAGTAACAACAACACGAGGGGTATTACATGTTGGGTGACCAATAACTAGTCTGGCCTTGGTTGGTTTTGTTCTATGTTTTACTTTTTTGTCTTTTTTTCATCTTTTTGTAACTATTCTTTTTTATTTTCTGGGTGTCTAATGTCTTGTGAACCCCTTTGCTTGCCCTTTATGGTTGTTTTGTAAATGGGCATGGGCCGTTCTCGAGTTTAATCTAATCAAAACAAGAAAACCATAAAGAATTTAAAGATAACATAAAATAATGATCTATGATATTGTTGCAAAGACAGTTATCATTGCAACAAAATATTGACCTGTTAATGCCCAATACAACTGCCAGAGTTAATGAATCCATGAGAGGCGGTTAAGCCATGTCATGAACCCGAGCATTGTGCTACACATCACAAGGAGACCATGGGAACACACCTTGCAACAACCCCCCAACACAAGCAAGGGGTTCAAACCCGCGACTCAAGCTCTGATACTAATTGTTGCAAAGATGGTTATAGTTGCACCAAAAAATCGACTTGTTAATGCTTGATACAACTGTCAGAGTTAATGAATCCATGGTAGGTGGTTAGGCCATGTGATGAACTTGAGCGTTGTGATCCACATCACAAGGAGACCAAGGGCACACACCTTGTAACATATATTTACTATGCTAGTTTACTTCTATTTCTGAAAAATAAAAATAATTTTTATCTCAAATTTTAATTATTTTGAAAAAAGTGTTTCTTTCACTTTATAGTTTTTTTTAATGAGTAATATATTCTTGTAACACATAACTCAAACTAGAAATGAAATCTCTTCCTAGTTTAAATAATATTATAAAGTCTCAAGGCTGAGCTCAATTGATTAAATCATTGGGTTCTTGCTATGAATAATTGAGTTAAAATCACTAAAGGGACATGTAATGTGGAATTTATATTCATCTTATGTTATTTCTCATATCTTATGTAATGTAATGAAGAATTATAAAAAATGTTAATTAGTGAAAGGATTTTATATTCATCTTATGTTATTTCTCATATCATTTATTAGGAGCTATATTCTCTTAGTTTCTCATATAATTTTTAAAATAGAAAGAATTTTTAATTTAGACACAAATTTTCTAGTTGGAAGTGGATTCAATCTGAGAGGTGGGGGGGTGAATCAGAGTGATATAATTTTTAATTTTTGACTCTGAAGGTACAATGAAACTTTTTACTAATTTAAAACTCAATGTGGCAGACTTTTTTATGCAAGTGTACATTAACACTTAAAACTAAATTGACGTGAAACTTGATTAACATTTACAACTTGTTACCAATTTTTTGCTACAACTCAATTGGTGGAGTTGGTTGAATATTATTATATCTTAAAGTGAAGTTACGATTATTTCTGCATTATGCTTAAGTGTTGTTTGCACTTTGTTCATTATTCTTTAAGTGATAGTCGTGCTTTGAAAATAAGAATCATATTTTCAGAGGTTGGTATTCAATACTTTGCAATTAAATGAAGCACAAGATTGAGCATACAATAATAAAGCATTTCAGAATGCTTTCATTTATTTCATAAAGTGATTCATATTTACATAGCTTCATTTGATTGCAAGAATCCAAATGATAATACAACATTGCATTGAGATGCATTTTTCTTTTCAAAATGAAAAGCATAAGATGAAATCAAATATCCACACAAGTCGTCAATGGGACAATCACAATGCATCATTAATAGCACACTACACTATGGAAGATGCAAAAGAAGAAATCACATAAGTAACAACATAATCATCATTGCCTGATTGGCTGATGGTCGATGCTAAAATGGTGCACCTTTTGTCTTCTCCAAGCTCTGTTGACCTGTAGGAAGGAAGAGAGGGATGCCAGAGGCTCTGATTATGAAGATACCTACATGAACCATCAACAAATAATGTAGTCTGCTACTAATTTCATACACTGAAAGAATCAAGTGAAGGTGTAGAGAAATGAGAAAAGGAGAAAACATCATCATCATTCATTATTTTTATGCTAACTTCATTTGTTTCCTTGTGTAGGTTTAGGGAAAATCATGAAGTTGATTTTTTTTGAAAACCCAAGCATGTGGAGAAAAATGAGCTCCCACAAGGGTAGAGCTTTGCGTGCTACCCCGCACACATCATAAGAGAGCTAATAATGATATTGCAAACATCATATTCATCAAGAAAGTAAATATACAACCAAAAGAGTAAAACAAAGTTTTTCTTTTAAACCAACTGTTCGCTCATAGTAGTCAAAATGTTTCTAAAAGCTATAGGAGAACAGTGGGTTTAATCAACTTAGTCAATTAAAATGAGTACAATGCATCATCTTCATGGTTTAAATCACAATTTTTTGTTTCTTATGAGTGAATAGGCATACATAATGCCTAATTACAAGAAGCGCTATTTAATAAAGGAGATAAAGGTATGTATGAGTTTCAATTTTTGTTCATTCAGGAAAGGTATTCGTACATGAAACAATTTTCTGTTACATAATCAAGACAAGTAAAAGAGTTTCAACTTCCATCTAAATAGTGGGAGGTGACAAGGTTAAAAGAAGTGCATGATTCGACAACAAATACCAGTTTCATTATGCCTGGAAATGAAAATGATTGTTGTGACTAGAGTCTTTGTATCACTATTATTTGAAAGGAGACAACCAAAATACCTAATGCTGTCCTATCATTCACTTGTTTAGTCATTCAAATATACCTTTCAAAGGTAAGATACACAATAATTGTAATGTGAAGGTGTTTCCTCCATAATGAACACAACTCATACTAGACATAGCATGAGTGAAAGTGCATGATTGTGAATGCATAAGTTGCAAGATGGACCAGAAATCTTTAGACTCAAATCAAAGCTCAATTTCTGTGTAAGAGGATGATGTGAGCAGTATGAATATGACAGTTGAAATATCTTCAAAAAAATACAAATATATAGAAGGGATCTTTATTAGAATGCTGAATGTAGTAAGTGCCCAACCTCAATCAAGTATTCATATGAAGCTTCAGATTTAATGTTATATTTTTATCAAGTTGCAGTGTGCCCTAGTTGAGAGATAATCCAGATTTCTTCAAGGTTCTAATTTCTCATTTAGATCATCTATAGGAAGAGATAGGGTTATGACTTCTTTCATTTTATGAATACCACATCACGGTTTTGAGTTAAATGCAGTATATTGAAGTACAGGGGGTCCATTTGAGAAATTGAATTCAAGAAATATGCTTTAGAATTTCAAATACTCAGAGTTTCAATATGCTTCAGGTTTTGTCTTTAGTATTCTCATGGAGAAAACTTAGAAAAGCAAAAAATACCATGTGAATAAGGCCCAGATTTTTACACATACAAATTTTGTTGTTTTCCATTTACTCACAATTGGTTTGAGATTCACATAAAGCAATTTTAATTTTCAAAGAATATACGGTCATTTTTGTGGAGCAGCAAGAGACCCTTTCTAGAATTTCATATACCCGTGTGAGGGTTTTCAACATAATGTCAAAGAAAAGAACCAACCATGATGGGTCAAGCCCATAAATTGAATGCAAAATGAATATACAGATTTTGTTTCCCATATACCCACATTTGGGGTTTGATTTTAAATACAGAAATTACAACTTGCAGTTACACCAATGAAGGGGTTTTTGAAGAAATAACATAAGTGAAAAGAAATCATGGTGGGTCGAGCCCAATAATGCTTTGAAAGCTTATATTCACCATATACATGGCATGACCTCTGTAATGGAAAAAAAATTAGATGATAATTCACAAGGACATAAAGTTTTTAAGCTCTCTGTTTTGGTGAGGGAGTGCCAATGAAATCATGGTAAGGCCATGTTCAAAACATAGATTGCTTGAAAATACAACTTTCAGAGATGCCCATATCAGATTTTACATTTTAGAATACAAACAATTGAAACAACATTTCAAATGATTAGTAAGAATATCATATGTTCATGGCTAGAAAAGAGAGGAGTACAGTGATGAAAGTAAAATACATTAGAAATTATGTTTTGGCCGTGCCCTGTGAGGCTCTCTTTTCATCAAAACTCAAGGAATAGAGAGAAAACAAATAAAATCACATTCAAACACTTAGTCCAAGCTGTGAAGGCTGAATGTGACCAAGATCAGAGAGAAAGGGAGCTCTACTGAAGGCTCAAATGGAGGATTCCATCTTAAACCCTAAACATGGTGATGGTGGTGCTTTTTCTTCTCCACAAGTCTTTTTTTCAGATTCCAAATACAAATGAGTTTGATTAGGGTTTTTTTCACTATCACCCTAAGTCGACTTAGGTTATGCCTTTACCTCAACTCCAATTCATAATCACCTAAGTCAAAAATACACCTTGGGTTGATTTCCTTATGCAGTGATTTAAGTTTTCTTTCAAAATATTTTCTTCAAATCCTATTCATAATGAAGGCCTATCGCACTGCCTTATGCATTTTGAGATGAAGAGTTCAAGGTCTAACAAATATCCTTTATGGCCAATAAAAACTTTGGTTTCATTATTATTTTGGGACGATATTTTATATGATTTTAAAGAGATCAATGTAATATCTGTGCATATCATGTATTTTGATTGATTTTTAGAAATCAATTTCAAAATGGAGAAATAAGTGATTGTAAGGGGTTGACTCTATATTTTATGATTTTTTAGAAAAATCAAGCATTGTAAATGGAGAGATAAGGTTGTATTTGTTTTTTGCAATCTTTAATTGCAAAAAATAGACAAATTGTAAAATCTGCAATCATGTAAAGAAAAAGCATAAAGCAATCCTTTATAAGTTGTTTTATGATTTCTTGCTATTCTTAGCAGATTGTATTAACTTTTTCTCTTGGTCAGATTTGAGTTTCATCTTAAAGAGATAAGGTGCTTTATTTTCCTTTAAAGTAGTTTCAACCTATTTTTAGAGGCTTTTTAGTTTGAACATAAAAGTAGTGATGTTTTTTCTGCTTTTATGTAGTCTTTTCAGATAGTTTGAAGCTTTTTTCCTTGAGCTTCTTTGTGAGCTCGGATTAGGGTTTCTTGAGAGATATATTTTTGAAGAGACTTAGTCTTTTTGGATTCTTCTTAGTTCAGAATATAGTTTCATGCTCTTGGAATTCTTGAGCTTGAAAACTCAGTTGTACTCAGTTCAGAAAAAGACTCTTTTAGTTTTAATAAAGCAACATAATTCTCCTTCTCATTTCTGTCTCATTTTTGTAATGGAAATACGATGTTTTTGTATTTCAAACTTGAATCCTTATATGTCTTGCTATTTTAAACCTTTGTTCAGAATTATATGTTTTAGGTTGCATGCTGTGTTTAGTTTTCCAAATCTTCATGCAAATCACTGATGAAGTATGTGATAATGAAATTGTGAGGATTACTGTGATAGAGAAACTGTTATGAGTGGTTAAGTCTAAATTTTCATAAGTTTGGTGAATCATCTATTAGTCATAGGATTTGTTTTTGAGTTATCCTTTTATCCCTTTTCCCATAAAATACTTAGAATAATATTCATCATTCAGAGAACTAGCTCACTCTAGAGATTTCTTCTTCAGTCAGATCACCCACATCTGAAGAAGGTTTCCATGTTTCAGTAGATTACTGAATCTTATATTCAGCAGGGTTCAAATCTAATTGATAACAGTTTTTGGCATGCCTGGTGGGACTCTGAAGATCAATTTCAGAGAAGTTTTAGTGTTTTTAATCTATTGTTTGGTGTATGCAGTAGGTTATTTAGCCTTCTAAAGGCTTGTTTCAATATACCTGGTGACTCCATTTCTGATTTGACATGCAAATCAGGTGTTGGTTTGTTTCAAGACCCAGCTTATGGATGATTGAATATGTCTATATTTCATGGCCATGCATCATATCATCTGCCATATCATGAAAATTCTACCTATCCATCTTCATATCAGCCATATCATTGTAATCATGTTGCTGGTTTTGATTCCTTGGCCTTTCAAAACCAACATGCCCAATATAGTTGCCACCCACCCACCCTTGCCCATTTTTCAAATCAGCCCCAAGATACTCAAGACTGGAGCTTTATAGATATAAAGCTGAACCACGAAAGGTAAATGCGGGGAATAGAAGAAGGAAGGAATCAGTCAAATCAGCAAGGGGAGATGGCAATTATAAAGAGTACACTACTTGATTACATGAGTCTAGCAAAGATCAAGAGGTAGTATGAGTATAACGAGCACCAAGAGGAGTTGGCTTATCAAGCCTATCTTCATGATCAGGAACTGGAGACCCAAAGAGCATAGTTTGAGGGGATTTAGAGAGAGGCAGCTACACAAAAAAACCTCCTACTTGCTTAGTTTCAAAGGTTAGAAGCCCAAACAACTCCTGCCATTTTTGAACATCCTATTCAAGAAGAGGTTCGTAAGTTTGAATTTCCAAGTTTTATGAAAAATGAGCCTCTTATCATACCTAAAGTCAAAATCCCAAGTTTTAGGAAAGATAGTGCTTTTAACTCCCCAAATCAACCTCTTAATCTTGAAATCCTGAGTTTCCAAAACCATCATCCCTTGCAAGTTGAGGGAAATGATTATAGTCAACCTGTTAGCACTCGAGACCAGTCCATTAGGAAACAACCTCCTTTCCTCTAGGAAACTCCAAAAATCCCAAAAGTTTCTAAGCCAAATAATTCTGATTGTCCTGTCGCTATTGAGGACAGACCTATTGACTCAAGAAATGACTCATCATTCACCATGAAAGAAGAAGCTATACGAATAAATTTATTGCATATAGCTATGGAGGAATATCGGTTAGAACAACAAAATATTGAAAGAGAGAAGTCTTTTGCTGATGAGTCCTTTCATGTTTTCACTAATGAGTTGCCTTGTTTTGTGGAAGATGGTAAATTTTTTTCAGAGGACCAACAACATACCAAGCAGGAAGTTTCTGCTGATTGCTCCATTTTCTCAGCAGAACATAAGAATGTTGCATGTATGGAGAAGATTGGTTCATTGGAGTAGCAAAATATCGATGATCATTTTGAAGTCTCTAGTTGGTACAACGTTAAAGAAAATCCAGAACATTAGAAGCAATTGCTACAAGAGGTAAAGGAGGTCATGTTTGAAGAACAACATTTTCTAGATCAAAGAACAAGTGACAATTCTCAAGTCCTGCCTGATTTGGTCAATGAATTACCATTCTTTGTGGATAACAAAGTAAGCACCTCTCAGATTACACCCATACCAGCTCTAGAGAAATAGGAAGAAGTTTAAAGTTTTGATGTTTTGATACCTCAGAAGAGCTGTAGTGATGAAGAAAATAGTCCTCTTCCACAAAAAATTGAAAATGAGAGGGAAGAAGACATGTTTTGGGATGACCTTGAAGCTTTTGTTTCAAACTTAGATGCCAAACACTCACCTTTTGAGGGAGAAAGTTTGGAGCAACAGCTTGAGAAGACAAAAGGGGGTGTTCAAACTCAAGGTTTGGCCAATTTATTTGAAGAAATTCCTCTATTTTTTAGTAATGATGAAGATAATGCATGTGAAGTAACAAAGCCATCAAGTTTTGATCAGCAAATCCATGAAGATGTCAATGATAAGGTGTTGATTGGTTCACAAAGAAGTGAAGATAACATGGTTATCAAATGTCAGAACCCTGATGAACCTGGTGCAATAGCTCAAATAGAACAAAGTCAAGCTAAGCAAAGGACTGACACTGTCGTCCAAGGTAAGGGTCTTGATATTCTTTCAATTTTTCAAGGAAGTAGTCAAGAGGACACCTCAAAGCCTCTTATGAATATAGAACATAATGATGGGCCTTACGAGGACTTGTATGCTAATATAATTGATGAGTTTTGCACAAAGTTGGGTGATATGTTTTCAAATGATCCTCATCAGAAAAATGAGATGGAGATAGTAGGTAACAGTAACTAGCAAAGAACCAATGGTACAAGTTCAGGCTTCATCCTTTCAAAAGGCTGTCCCATTAGAGATCTAGCCAGAGATGTTGGCAAGATCCAATTTTTTTTTTAGCACACCTAAGAGTGTGGTTGTACCTGAAGAGAAAAAAATTTCACATTTTCATTCCGGGAAAATTAGAGGTATGCTTGATCAGACTCACATGATCTGTGCTTTCGATTGTAGTCTACAAGTTGTATTATAACAATGTGTGGGGAGTGTCTTCATTTTTCATCTCTTACTACAAATTTGTGAGCATTCAAAGTATCCTCAACTGATTAGGAGAGGTAGTTATTTTTCAAATCCTATAAATGGTTTTTTCTGAGTACCTTTTTACTGGTTCGTATAGGGTAGAATAGTATCGTCAATAAGTGCATTTCACACATTTACTTTTAGTAGTTTTTCTTTCCCTAAGCACTGCTACGCATGTTCTATTGGCCATCAAGGCATGTTAGTTTTCTTTAAGTTCTGTTTCATTTTTTTTTGCTTCTATTTGGAGTGTTGTTGTTTGAGTTTTTGAGTTTCATGAAGGGGAAGATTTGACTTCATGCCCAATGGAGTGTTTTAAGGAACCTGATCTATGCTCAGTAGGCAAGCATTTAGCTGAAATTGACAAAATATTACTAATTTTTTGCTACAGCTCAATTGGTGGAGCTGACTGAATATTGTTATATCTTAAAGTGAAGTTACAGTTATTTCTACATTATGCTTAAGTGTTGTTTGCAATTTTTTCATTATTCTTTAAGTGACAGTCATTCTTTGAAAAGAAGAATTAAAAGTTCAGAGGTTGGTATTCAGTACTTTACAATTAAATGAAGCACAAGATTGAGCATACAATAACAAAGCATTTCAAAATGCTTTCATTTATTTCATAAAGTGATTCATATTTACATAGCTTCATTTGATTGCAAGAATCCAAATGATAATACAACATTGCATTGAGATGCATTTTTCTTTTCAAAATGAAAAACATAAGATGAAATCAAATATCCACACAAGTTGTCGATGGGACTGTCACAGTGCATCATTAATAGCACACTACACTATGGAAGATGCAAAAGAAGAAATCACATAAGTAACAACATAATCATCATTTCTTGATTGGCTGATGGTCAATGCTAAAATGGTGCACCTTTTTTCTTCACCAAGCTCCATTTACATGTAGGAAGGAAGAGAGGGATGTCAGAGGCTTTGATTATGAAGATACCTATATGAACCATCAAAAAATAATGTAGTTTGCTATTAATTTCATACACTGAAAGAATCAAGTGAAGGTGTAGAGAGATGAGAAAAGGAGAAAACATCATCATCATTCATTATTTTTATGCTAACTTCATTTGTTTCCTTGTGTAGGTATAGGGAAAATCATGAAGTTGATTATTTTTTGAAAACCCAAGCATGTGGAGAAAAATGAGCTCCCACAAGGGTAGAGCTTAGTGTGCTGCCCCGCATACATCATAAGCAAGCTAAGAAGGATATTGCAACCATCATATTCATCAAGAAAGTAAATATACAACCAAAAGAGTAAAACAAAGTCTGTATTTCAAACCAACTGTTCGCTCATAGCAGTCAAAATGTTTCTAAAACCTACAGGAGAATAGTGGGTTTAATCAGCTTAGTCAATTCAATTGAGTACAATACATCATCTTCATGGTTTAAATCAAAGTGTTCTATTTCTTATGAGTGAACAGGCATACATAATGCCTAATTACAAGAAGCGCTGTTCAATAAAGGAGATAAAGGTATGTATGAGTTTCAATTTTTGTCCATTCAGGAAAGGTATGCATACATGAAATAGTTTTTTGTTACATAATCAAGACAAGTAAAAGAGTTTCAAATTCCATCTGAATAGTGGGAGGTGACAAGGTTAAAAGAAGTGCACGATTCAACAACAAACAACCAGTTTCATTATGACTGAAAATGCAAATGATTGTTGTGAGTAGAGTCTCTGTATCACTGTTATTTGAAAGAAGACAACAAAAATACCTAATGTTTTCCTATCATTCACTTGTTTAGTCATTCAAATATACCTTTCAAAGGTAGGATACACAAGAATTGTAATGTGAAGGTGTTTCCTCCAGAATGAACATAACTCATACTGGACATAGCATGAGTGAAAGTGCATGATTGTGAATGCATAAGTAGTAAGATGGAATAGAAATCTTCAAACTCAAATCAAAGAGATTTCTGTGTGAGAGGATGATGCGAGTAGTATCAATATGATAGTTGAAATATCTTCAAACAAATATAGATATATATAAGGGATCTTTATTAGAATGCTGAATGTAGTAAGTGCCTAACCTCAATCAAGTATTCATATGAAGCTTTAGATTTAATGTTTTGTTTTTTATCTTGTAACAGTGTGCCTTGGTTGAGAGGTAATCCAAATTTCTTCAAGGTTCTGATTTCTCATTTAGATCATCTATAGGAAGAGATGGGGTTATGTCTTCATTTTCTGAATACCACATTAGGGTTTTGAGTTAAATGAAGTATATTTGAAGTACAGGGGGTCCATTTGAGAAATTGAATTCAAGACATATGCTTCAGAATTTCAAAAACTTAGAGTTTCAATATGCTTCATGTGTTGTCTTTAGTATTCTCATCGAGAAAATTGAGAAAAGTAGAAAATACCATGTGACTAAGGCCCATATTTTTACACATACAAATTTTGTTGTTTTCCATTTACTCACAGTTGGTTTGAGATTCACATAAATCAATTTTAATTTTCAAAGAATATACAGTCATTTTTGTGGAGCAGCAAGAGACCTTTTCTAGAATTTCATATATTCATGTGAGGGTTTTCAACAAAATGTCAAAGAAAAGCACCAACCATGATGGGTTGAGCCCATAAATTGAATGAAAAATGAATATACAGATTTTGTTTCCCATATACCCACATTTGGGGTTTGATTTTAAATACAAAAATTACAACTTGCAGTGACACCCACGAAGGGATCTTTGAAGAAATAACAGAAGTGAAAAGAAATCATGGTGGGTCGAGCCCAATAATGCTTTGAAAGCTCATATTCAACATATACATGGCAGGGCCTGTGTAATGACCAGAAAATTAGATGATAATTCACAAGGGCGTAAAGTTTTTAAGATCTCTTTTTTGGAGAGGGAATGCCAACAAAATCATGGTAAGGCCATGTTCAAAACATAGATTTTTTCAAAATACAGCTTTCATTGATGCCTATATTAGATTTTTGTTTCAGAATACAAACAATTGAAACAATATTTCAAATGATCAGTAAGAATATCATATGTCCGCGGCCAGAAAAGAGAGGAGTGCAGTGATGAAAGTAAAATACATTAGAAATTGTGTTTTAGCCATGACCTGTGAGGCTCTCTTTTCATCAAAAATCTCAAGGAACAGAAAGAAAACAAATAAAATCATATTCAAACACTTACTCCAAGCTGTGAAGGCTGAATGTGATCAAGATCAGAGAGAAAGGGATCTCAACTGAAGGATCCAATTGAGGATTCCAGCTGAAACCCTAAACATGGTGATGGCGACGCTTTTTCTTCTCCTCAAGTCTTTCTTTCAGATTCCAAATGCAAATGAGTTCGATTAGGGTTTGTTTCACTATCACCCTAAGTCGACTTAGGTTATGCCTTTACCCCAGCTTCAAGTCATAATCACCTAAGTAGATAATACACCTTGGGTCGATTTACTTATGCATCGATTTGAGTTTTCTTTCAAAATATTTCCTTCAAATCCTATTCATAATGAAGGTCGATCGCACTGCCTTATGCATTTTGAGATGAAGAGTTCAAGGTCTAACAAATATCCTTGGTGGTCAATGAAGACTGTGCTTTCATTATTATTTTTGGATGATATTTTCTTAGATTTTAAAGAGATCAATGTAATATCCATGCATATAATGTATTTTGATTAATTTTTAGAAATCAATTTCAAAATGGAGAAATAAGTGATTGTAAGGGGTTGAATCTATATTTTATGATTTTTTAGAAAAATCAAGCATTGTAAATGGAGAGATAAGGTTGTATTTGTTTTTTGCAAAGGATTTTTCTATCTTTAATTGCAAAAAATAGACAAATTGTAAAATTTGCAATCATGTAAAGCAGAAGCATAAAGCAATCCTTTATAAGTTGTTTTATGATTTCTTGCTATTTTTAGCAGATTGTATTGAATTTTTCTCTTTGTCGGATTTGAGTTTCATCTTGGAGAGATAATGTGCTTTATTTGCCTTTAAAGCAGTTTCAGCCTATTTTTAGAAGGTTGTTAGTTTGAACATAAAAGCAGTGATGTTTTTTCTACTTTTATGCAGTCTTTTTAGATAGTTTGAAGCTTTTTTCCTTGAGCTTCTTTGTGAGCTCGGATTAGGGTTTCTTGAGAGATATATTTTTGAAGAGACTTAGTCTTTTGGGCTTCTTCTCAATTCAAAATATAGTTTCTTTCTCTTGGAATTCTTGAGCTTGAAAACTCAGTTGTACTCAGTTCAGACAAAGACTTTTAGTTTTAATAAAGCAGCAAAATTCTCCTTCTCATTTCTATCTCATTTTTGTAATGGCAATCTGATGTCTTTGTGTTTCAAACTTGAGTCCTTATATGTCTTGCTATTGTAAACCTTTGTTTAGAATTACATGTTTTAGGTTGCATGTTGTGTTTAGTTTTCCAGATCTTCATGCAAATCCTTGATGAAGTATGTGATAATGAGATTGTGAGGATTACTGTGATAGAGAAACTGTTATGAGTGGTTAAGTCTAAATTTTCATAAGTTTGGTGAATCATCTATTAGTCATACGCTTTATTTTTGAGTTATCCTTTTATCCCCTTTCCCAAAAAATACTTAGAATACTATTCATCATTCAGAGAACTAGCTCACTGTGGAGATTCCTTCTTCACTTAGATCACCCACATTTGAAGAAGGTTTCCATGTTTTAGTAGATTGCTGAATCTTGTATTCAGTAGGGTGCAAATCTAATTGATAACAAAACTCATGTTACAAGCATCATATGATATGGTTCAATTAGAGTGTGAACAATCTTGTATGTGCTTTTGAAAGAGAACAACTTTTCCCAATGCACTTTTAATTTGCTTAACATAAGGATTTTTAACTTTGCATGAAAAACTTTTGAAATAAGAAACTTTTGAGCACACTAAAAGTATTAGAGCATTGAGTGAATGAGCACATTAACATGAAACAAAATGAGAGACAAATAAAATCACATAACACAAATATTTCCTGAGTGGAAAAACCATCTTGGGGTATAAAAAACCACTCCCTAAAATTTCCTTTTTATTAATCAAAGAGCACCAACTCTATAAAAATGTGGAGCACCAACTCCCATAATCTTTTTGAAGCACCAACTTCATCAAGTATTCAAGATATTGTAACCCATCAAAACCTTATAACTACAATCATTCTTTGCAGTCATAAAATTACAATAGGATACAAAATGATTTCACAATAATGCTCAACTCAAAAATAATCTTTGTAATACAATCAAAGATGAAAATACTCTATCTAGACTATTTCCTCTTTTTATAGAATAATTTCAAAATAAGCAATACTCTATCTAGACTATTTCCTCTCTTCACATCACTTTTTTATGTGTTTTTGTAGAGATACATATATACAATGTTTGTGAAATGGTTATACATCTTTGTCAAGAAAAACCCATATTCAATTACCAGAGTTTATGAACTGGTAAGAAACATAATATTTGATCATGATGCCAATCAAGGATTTTTAGGAAAAAATCAATGATATGAAGATGAAATGCCACTGTGAGATGAAACCCTTGAGTTTACACTCGGGTTCAAGGTAGTTTCAGATTAGTTAAGAAATTTATTAGAAACTAAAAAAAAGTTTTCCTTTTTTACTTCTCATTTACCAGATTTACCTTTGAAATATCAAAACAATGCATAAATATTACCTTTTTCATGGTGGATTTAACCTGCAAACAAAATCCTTGAAATTCTTCATGAAAATTTCCCAAACTACCGTTTCTAGCTCAAGAGAAAACCACCAACTATCTTGCCATCCATCAAAGACCAACATAACTAAAAACTAAGTCAGAATACCACAACAACCTTGCTCAATATGCAACTAAAATTCCAGCATGGCGACGCTAGGGTTCTGTTCTTTTTGTTTACCCTATTTCTCCCTTCATCGAAACTCCAAAACTAAATGAATGAAACTTTAAATCAAAAAAATCATATTACAATCATTTTGAAATCCATGTCACTGACACAGTGAAACATTAAATGAGTGCCAAATCATAAGCCACGCGTGTTGTCCAAGTCAACACAACCAACATACTCATTAAACAATAATATTGTTGCTGCCAAGTAAGCAAAGTATAACACACATCCTGACAACCCAAGTCTCCAAAAAAGAAAAGTATTAACTATTGTGCAATGAGTAAGCCTAAAACATGATCGAAATTCAAAGACACGCCACCTTTCCAATCACTTTATAAGTGATAACCATAATGTATATTGTTAGCCTTTAAGTGCTAAAGCACTTTAAAAACAAATAGAAATATCTAAATGCTGACCAACTTATATCTCAAGTAAACATATGCCAATATATAAATGAATATGAAATGTGAATCCATATAACATGTGAAGGCCCAAGAATGTCGATATACTTTTTATTAGAAATGGTATGAAAATACTAATCAATACCATTGCTTATGAAGCTATAGTAGCCAACTGAAGGATACAAGACTGACTATGTAAAAATACAAACATCTCCACCTCACGTATAATGCAATAACCCTTGTGAAATATATGTATAGCATGTTAACATATGCACCAAACTAATCAAAGAATTGTGAGATAGCCATGAAAATGACTAATAGAATTTCCATGAAGACATAATGAATCTTGTCAATAATGCCATGATCAAATTGATAATGAACAACTCAAACAATATACCTATCGTACAATAAAGAAGTGCCACTCTGTCAAAATGAATTCAATTGTTCCATGGTATCACTTGAAAACTAATACCACCTAAATAACTTTTATCTACACATGAAGCTCAACATGATCAACACTGGAATATGTGATGAACAAATGCACCCAAATGCATCAACCCAAAGCATGATCACCAAAATACTGAATATGCCAAACTGAACACAAAGAGCACTAAGTATCATTAGACATTAGACCAATCACCAATTAGTTCAATCCCCAATCAGTTTTGTCATCAAGGACAATATACCACAAAGAGAAAGCCAACACTTCTCATAATACATCTATTTCCTTAAAACCGAAATAGAAAATATTTTTTTGAAAGAAAGTCATTAGTATGAAGGGAAAGAATTTTTATATAATTATTTTGCATATGTGGCAAATAGAATTATTTAGTTTTCTTAATAAAACTATTTGGACTAGAAAATAGAATATAAATATAATAATAAAATAGATATATAAAATCTATGTTTTATAAAGTTTACTCTAAGACCGACATTCTTGTAAAAAATTATTTCATGATGAATTTTTTATGATGAAAAAAGTGATCTAATCAATAATTTGTATCTAATGAAATAATTTCATATGGATTGGAAAGAAAAGTATACCACATGGAACATTTAAAGGACATGTATAGATGTTGGCAATACTATATACAATGAAATCTAATATAATTTTCATTGTGACTAGAATTGTGACATTCTATTTTGTATAAATTACTCAACCAACAAGTGGGCCATAATTGGAACATGGATTTATGCTTCCCCCTCTTTACGTCTCAAATATATTTCATTATTTTTTATAACAAACATACATTGATTATAAAAAAGAAAAAAAGTATAATATTGAAAATAAAATTTATATATTTCAAAAGCTATGATTGAGGGCTATTTTTTTATATAATTTTACCTACAATCAAGGTATCTAAAGTGGAAAGTTACATTGAATAAAATTTATTCATGTGGCTTTAGGAGGAGATGGCAGTAGATAGGTGCCATATCAAAGGGTTTTCACTAAACCACTTTAGAGTGAAAACACTCCTTCCCCTCATGGTTGTTTGTGTACACATCCACTACCACCCTCTAACTACCATATACATTTTAGTTATTATCCTTGGTAACCTATATTAGATTTTTGTCCCACATACCATACATGAATGCAAGGAAGTATAAGATAAAGGAGAGGGGAGATAATATTTTAATTAACGTTGAATATTGAACCATGATAAATAATATAAATCATGGTTGAGTGGCATTTGTTGAAATAATATGGTCTCACAAAGAGTCTACTATGACTCAAATTTTATATGTTTCAAACTAACTAATAACATAATATAAAATATGCTAAAAAAAATATTAGAAAAAAAATGAACTACACTTGTCTATTGTAAACAAGGTTGTTTTGAATATAATAAGGACTAAAAATATACACATCTAACACAAGGTGCACTCTTCATTGTTATTTACATGGAGATAGTTAATAATCATGTATGGGAATCTTAGCCTTGAATTATTTGCAATTTGAAATGTGGAATAGGGGGGTGCATTCATGTTCATGATTTTTTCAAAGAGATAAAGTAACAATTGTGATACAATCAAGAGTGGAAAATATTTTAAGAAACATATTAAGACTGCTTTGAGAAGAGTGATTAGATATAAAAATATATTGGATTGAATATAGGGTAAATGAGGATACTAGAAAAGCTTCAAAATACACTATAACTATACATTAAAGTCATTCAGACAAGTAACATCAAATGAAAGGGAAAAATTCTAAGGGCATTTACTTTTCTCTTGTATAACTTTAAAGAGCGGATCTAAAAAAATTAAAAAAAAATCTTTAAATCTAAAATATTGAAAGTATTGATTATTATTATTCTAAATCCAAAATATTGAGATTCTTTTTACAATTACATAATATCTTTAATAGGAAAATTATAATTCAATAGATAAAAATACTATTCATATTATATTTTAATTGAATTTATCAATATTAATATGTTTAAAATGTATGGTAAAAAATTATATTAATTTAAATAATATTTGAGATTATTATGATATTTATTTAATGATCTAAACACCGTCAACTTGAACATTCAACATTAAGTTTGGTTGGTTAGGCTTGATGACCTATTTTTTGTAGTTGTGTTGTGGTTGGACGTTTTAAATTTATTGCTTGTTGTTTGATGCTATATTCGGATCAGTTCCTTAACCTTGCTTTTTAAATAAAAAACATTAAGCTTACATATTAAAGTCTTATCACTCAATTACAATTTAAAAGGTTATCATTTCATTATATGATATGATCCATTATATGGATCAAACTAATTTTCTCTCTTGTTTATTTTTGTTTCAACTAATTTACAAATCACCAAGGTGTTTAAGCTCCTTTTACACATAAACGTACAATATTTTGGAACAGTTTTTAGAATTTATTTAAAAATATTATGAAAATTAAATTGGGCAAACATTTAAACTTTTCCAATGAAATCTTCTAAAATAAAAAGAACACATTGAACACTCAAAAATATATGTTTGTAGAATCTTTTATTTAAAAATCATGTTGCAACAAATATTTTAGTTTGTCTCTAATTAAATGTCTGGTTATAGTATATATATTTTTAATATAGAACAAATTAGATGACCATGATCTCCTTCTCACCACTCTCACCACTTAATAACTTTTTATATTTAGTGATGCTGGAGCTTAGCCTCTAAGAAAATACTTTTCTACAATCTACCTTTTTCCTTTGAATAATCTACTATTTCGCCCCCGAAAAAAAAAACTATGCCATTTATTTAAAATATATATAATCTAAAACTTATAGGATATCTGTATAAAGTTTTGAGAACCCTTATGTATTGGAGAAGTCATAATAAAAGCAAAGACTAATGCATTGATGGGTTGAAGAATAATATTATTTCAAATAAAAATAGATAAAATACAAAAGTATCTCTGCAAGATTGCTAAATAGCGGACCTAAAATCACTGCCTAAGTAATAAGACATTCAAATAGAAAAAATACTATAGTTTGAGGTGTATAAGGAGAAACCTACCTTTTTAGTCCTCTGAGTTGAGCTGTATCGTTCTCAGACTCTGTTCGACTGGAAATTAATAAAAGCGTTTAATCTTAAAAGCCATTAACCGAACGCCAAGCTAATTATTGGAACATCTATATCAAGTTTCTAAAATACCAACTAATTTTCATGCACGGAATGTTTCAATCTGCTCAGCTAATCATGGGGACATTTATATCAAGTTTCTAAAATGCATCCTTCTGTGAACGGATTTTCATACACTCTATATATACAAAGTACATCCACGCGTACTTAGAGGGAGAAGGGAAGTCCATGGAAGATGTTGAAATGGAGAATGCACGCATAGAAGATTTCGAAATAGATGATCTCAAAGAGGTAGACCTATCATTTCGGTTTGAGGGAAGAAAAATGTACTTTTTTCAAACTCTTTCAAATCCCAATGGGTCTGGTTTAAATTCGATACCAGCCTTGTGTAAGTATTGAGCAGTAGAGGTAGACCTATCATCCGAAGAGTCTTACAATGTTTTCTAGCCTCTTTCATCACCTTGTCAATTTCTGTAATTCCATCGAATGTGATGCCATTCCCAAGACGGTTGAACAATGTTAGCTATAGCATTGTCACTGTCAAGATCGCTCCTAATGACTAGAGATTTTCATGTTAAATCATTTAAGAGACGTCCATAATGAGAAATTATTGTCTTTTTCAAATTTTGTGAGTACTTTTGACTCTCTTCATAAGCCATCAGGTTTCGTGGCAATATTTCTGTGTTGTAATAAGTGCAATTATAAGAAGATTTATAAGAGAAAATATTAGAAAAGTTGATTAGAAAGATTTTTTTATTGAAATACAATTCTATTAATATAGAGAAAGTAAATTAAAATAAGCAGTTATACTGTGATAATTGTTAAGAAGACATCTTGCCTTGACCACAATGTTGGAAAATATCAATCAAAACGATGGGCCAAAACATCATATAGTTGAGTCCATATTTTTAACACCAAAATGTAAAATGTACTTCTCCCATAATGGGAGATTTATACATTTGGCTTGACATTTATACTTGATATTTGATAGTGTCTCTCTTACAGGTTAGAAAAGCACTAGATAGTTATTTGAATGCATGTGATCGATTATTTTGCATGTGTTTGACTCATTATATTTCAAATGAACAACAGCTTTGTTGCTGGTAAAGACAGTGGAAATCATGAAAATTACAAATGAACATGATTGCTGACGTTTGTAGGAGTCTCGAGGAATCGTAGAAACTCTAGTGCATGAAATGTTGTCTGCCATCTTCATACATAATGTCTGTAATATTAACTTAATATGTAATATCAATAGTTATTTTTCTGGATTTGATTGTGTGTAAGCTTTTTGGATCTAAAATATTTACACACAGTCGAATCCAGAAATAACTATTGATATTCTTATGAATTGTGGAAATCTAATAACATTGATTAATATGTAATTTTACTGACCTATGGCATTTGTTTATCATTGATTTTAAGAAAATAAATTGCTGCCACATTTTATGGCTTCTTAACTCTTTTCAGATATTGTAGACAGAGAAATGTTGGAAAATAATCCCAACTACACAATTAACTTCCCTAGCTGAAACCAGTCATCTCAATGTCCTCCATCAATCTCAGCATTAAAGACAAAGATTTGAATCGCTTAATTCCTCCAGCCTATTCGAAGTTCCATGTCTGTTCTCTCTCCTCCGTTGATGGTTAGTTTTAGTATAAGTCTTTGAATGTCTCATTGTTGTAAGAAATTGTCAGAAGCTGTAAGGAGTAAGAATGTAATGGTGTTCTGCTTAGAAGAGCCGAAGCTCTCACAATATGTAAAAACTGTATTTTGATCAAAATATTAAATACGTGTTATTTCTGTTTGTTTGCTTCATTTCTTCAGGAAAAACAAAAAATAGGAAAGGTTTGAGTCTTACAGGACAAAGATGTCCAGAGTTGAGATATGTAACGAGATGGCCGACTGTTCAAACTGAAACAAGGTTAGCTATATAAAGTTCTGCGGTAAGTTGGGAAAAAGCATAATCATTTGTATGACAAATTCAACTGGACATAGCAACATAACAATGACGTTAACAAATTATTTAAATTTTTCTAACTTGATTTTCTTTTGTATATTCCTTGGTATTTTCCCTCCCCTTCTTTTTGGGTTTCTGTTTGGCACTTTGTAGGGAATTCTTTAGGCAATCTTTCTATCTTTTGCTCCCTTCTTACTGATGGATCTGGGTGATATGAATTGTCTCTGAAAAAAAATATTGCTACTTTTTTCAGAAACTCCTCTTTTAACCTCATGTACATATATTTTCTTCTTGTTTTTATAAGCAATGTCATGTGGTCTTGTTCAGATACATTTCTATTTACATTTGAATATATAGCAATGTTAGATAATAACTATGACAAATGAGGGGATTTTACTGAGGTATTTCCACCTGTTGGCTATTTTTCAACCGACTTTCAAACATTATATGTAACACTTGAAAGTTACAAGATTTTTAAGTGTACATGATTTATTAGTATTATTTACTATAAAATTTTAGATCCTTTAAAACAAGCTTCTCTACACTTCGAACAATGCTAGAAGCTACTATTTTGAATACCTTCTCTACTCCCCTCAATAGCTACAACCGCACCAATCTCTACTTCAAGGATTGCAAGTCTTCAGTCTCACCAATGTTGTGGTAAAAACCCCAATCTCATCACATAGAGTGCTATTATCGATGTAGCGAGAACAGGTGCAATGCATGTCCAAGGGAGATATGACAAATCCAAGGATCTATTTTAGGAGATGGGGATGTTTTTTTTATCTCTCCCAATTTTCTCACTCACTCCTTTCTAATTGATGCATATTCTAAAAGAGGATTATGGGTGCAAGGCACAAATTCTAAATGGAAAATGAAAATTGTACAATTATGGTATAGAGTTACAAATCTCGCTAGTTTGATAATGTAAAACAAAATGGCTTTTACATTGTTATTAGGGTATGTTTCAAATGTTCGACCTATAAATCTCATAAAATTTTAGATAAACTAGACAATCTTAAACTACTAAGCCATCATAATTGAACTATATTGACCTTGAATTTCTTAAATAGACTTTAAGCTCATGAGAATGGTTGGTTAGTCTTGTGGATACTAAAAAAGTATGCCTTTTCCCTTGCTTAATTTGGAAGAATTAATGATAAATTGGACTTAATTTCGCCTTGTTCTAGTGTTGTGAATTGTTTTACACATCCACATTAGGTCTTGGGCCCTTTTTAAGGTAAATTAACTTAACTTTTCCCTAATTTAATATTGTAAAATGTATTTATTTACACTTTCATATTAAATTCACGAGCCTTGTAATCAAGTAGACCTAATCTAGTGTTGTAATGTGTTTTTCATATTCACATTGGGTTTAGTGCCCTTCTAAGCTAAATAGACTCAATTTTGCCTTAATTTAGTGTTGTAAAGTGTATTGATTTACACTTTCACATTGGAATTTGGGCTCTATTGCATTTATAACCTTTATATCATCATTAATAGGCCCCTATGACCCCATATTGTGCATCTCAAGGCATTAGTTAATCAAAAACCTGACTAAATCAACATAAAAGCTAGAATTCTTCATTCCCCGACATCCTAGCTGGCAAAAGAGCCCTTGTAGGACCCATTCGCCACTTTGGACGAATGAGTCCCATTTGGGCTATTTTTGAGGTTTGAGCGGAAAAAAATGTGTTTTAAGTTCAAATTTCTTCAATGTCGGCCTTGGGGATCAAATTAACGACCATTTGAGTGCCTTGTCTATATAAACAAGCTTCCAAATCATTATTTGATCTATCCATTATCCATTCAAGTTATCAAGTTAAGCAAGCAAAGGGTTAAGCATTTTAAGTTTTACAAGGTCATCAAGATAGCTTTCAAGATCATTTCTAAGGCATTCAAGAGCAAGATTCTTCATCAATTGTTGCAGCAACTCAAGATCCATCATCATGGAAAGGTTCTAATTGCATCATTTCATGTTCTTGCTTTATCTTATTTCATCATTTTTGTTTAATTACCTAAAAGGGGTTTGACCAAGGAAAACCCCCATTCCCTAACAATCAACACTTTTGTTCTCCTTCCTTGTCTGATTGCAGATCTAGGTGCTTTGAAGGCTTGGAGATGATTGAAGAATAGGTTTCAAACTTGTTGGAGTCATATCCCTACTTGGAAGGTCAAAATCTCCTCATAAAGTCACTTACAGTCCCAAAAATAAGGGTTTCAGATCTGGACACTCGGAGGTACAAAAAGAGTAGACCGAGAGGTGCAAATATGAACTTTGTATTTCCAGAAAAAGTCAAACTAGACTCATTCGCAATAAGTGGCGAATGAGTCCCATTTTTGGTCAATTTTGAGATTTTGGAATTTTCAGATACCCTTTGTTCGAGAAACTTGTTCTTGTGTAGAAACCCTGATCTGGGACTAATTCACCCAAATTGGCAAATGAGTCCTAGCAGGTCAAAAAGTCATATTTTTTAGAATTTCAGAGCCATTTCTAGTCCTCATTCCGGCCTCTACAAGTTTCCAGGTGTACTATTTCTGTTTGGCTTTCCTATTTTATTTTATTGGCATTCAATTTATCTTTTTAGGTCTTTTTTCATATCACAATGTGTTTTCAAACAGTTTGTATTTTTCAAGTTTACACTTGGTGGTGAACCCCTTTCTTGTCTCCATTCATTCCCAAGGATATCTTATAGTTAGATCTCTCACATCCTTCATTGGGTTGAGGTCTCTAAGGTATTATTGAATATGAACATTGTGAAATCGGATCCCTCTCCTTATCCTCATTTTGCATGGATAAGGAAGTGAAGCATCCATTTCTATTGTCCACAAGTCCTATCTAAGAATACCTAAATTTGTGAGTGAGGAATTTATATATATATATATATATATATATATATATATATATATATATATATATATATATATATATATATATATATATATATATTTTGAATGAAAATTAGAGTGTATGACAAAATCTAGTAAGAATTGGATGATTATTATTCTTCAATGTATGTTGTGACATCAATTATTGGATTTAAATTTGCACACTACGATGTGATGACTTCACTACATAATTTGTAGTATCAAAATATTTCATTATGGTATAAGCATGAATGAATATGAATTTAATTTGTAGAGAACTGGGGAATGCATGGTTGAATGTGTTTGTTATGTTGACAAATCTAGCATGGATGGTATACTCATATTGGGTGCAAGTTTAACATTATCCTAATACCTATTTTTATAACCATATGTTGGCATGGGTGATCCATTGCATGGATTTTCTAGATAAGAGAAAAGTTAAAGCTAAGATTAAGCACAACAAGATGTTTTGAATGCATTATATTTAGATACATGTATAAAGGTAGATGCATTCTAAAGGAATGATAAATGGATGAAACCCTAAGCAATAAGACCTAAGTGGAGGTTTTTGAAAGTAAATTTTTTACATAATGTGTACCTAAACATGAAGAGTGGTAGATTATACATGATACTTCATTACATTGTAAGGATTAATGGATAATTGTGTGTCATGTAGCTTAAATATTGGTCTATCTTAAGAAAATCAATGCATAAGTTCAAAAAAATAGAGGATTGCATTGAGTGGAAATGCATATTCAAGATTGTTTATTTTAAATATTTACCCTTCAAATCTTCAAAAATTGATCCAAAATTGATCAAACTAGGAAAATAAAACCCTTGATAATGAACGAAAACCCAACTAATTTGTGAAATAACCACCCCCCGCAAAAAAATATATATATATATATATAATTGTTTGAAGCCTGAGTTTGTTATGAGTTATTTGGGTGTTGTAATTGATGTCAACCCCTTGTATGAAGAGAGTGTTGGAATACTATTGGTGTTGATGATTTCAATCCCTAGCATTGGAGTTGTTGGAACCTAGAGTTGGTGTTGATATCAACACAATATTGTTGGTGTTGTCATTGATGTCTCACTTCAGTATAGTTGTAGAAGTTGTTTAGGGAGATTGTTGGATGTGTTGTAGAGTGTTTTAGATGTTGTGGATGTCTTGAAAATTTATTAGTAGTGTTAGTGATGCAGTTGGTTCACTTGGTTTCCAAGTTCTTTTGAAAAAAATAAAATAATAGAGAGTTCAGTGTGACAAAGGTGTGTTTAGTGTTTTTCTCCGCATTTATTCATGGTTGAAGATATGCTCATGTGGTTTGGATGTGATGATCAGAGGTGTTTAGAGGTGTTATATCCATAGTTTCAAGTTCTGGATCATACAGTAGTGGAAGATGTGTTTGATAGTATGTCTGTCTGGTGAAATAGGGTGCCTAAGAGAAATGCAATTGCTCTGCATTTCTCCACAGTGAAGGTTCTAGTGTTGTAGATCTGGGAACATGCTTATAATGTCTGTATCTACCTTCCCTTGAGGTTTCAAGTGTTCAGGTGTTGTACAAGGTTGTTTGGTGAGTTAGATTTTTGTGTTAGTGCATTTGGGTGCATAGAATGAAGGTGTTAACATGTTTCAAGTGGTTGTAGTATAATAGTGGTGAATATTTTGATGATATGGAATATTTTGTGATGTTATGGAATGTTTTTGTGTGGTCTGTAAGATGTTTCTAGACCTAGAGAAGCATGTTTGGGGTTGCTTGTTAGTGTTAGTGCAAGTTTGGCCAACTTTGCATGCTAACGCTAATTGCAGAGGATGATTATTGTTTGTGGAAGTGTTGAGAAGCATTTTGATGTATATTTGGATCCTAGTTAAGTTGTAGCATGGTCTAACTTCACAAGTGTTTATGCTGCAAAAATGTTTGGTGTCGACAGGTATTTGGTGTTACACGTTTGAGATGTATATGTTTCTTTATGGTCGACCTAATTAAGGTTGTTTTAGGTCACCAAGGGTATATATGCAAGGTGATTTATTGTGTGAAGGATGTATGACTTGTGTGTGATGTGAAAGATGCAAATGTGATCAAGTGTGGTGATCTAAGTACAAGCTTTAATGCCTATGACTTCCAGATGTAGTGAGTAGAAGGTATCTACATTTTAGTCTATTAAATGAGTTGTTTATGCTTCAATGGAATTGTATCTTCAAAATATGAGAGGGTAAAAGCACAAAGCTATGTCACACTTTCAGCCAATTAAATAGTTTCGAGCAAAATTATTCTAACCTAAACATTTTTGGTTGAACTAGTTTCACCCAAAACCATGTGGAGTATATGTGGCACATAGAGTTTCAGGCGAAACCCTTTCGCCTAAAATCATAAATTTGAATTTTTCCCTTTGTCACATTGAAATATGGCTTTATTTTATGTGTGGAGTTTTGGTAGAAATGGTTTTAGTTGAAACTCTCTACCAAAACCCTTTCTATTGAAACTATCTATGTGGCATCCTAGTTGGCAGCCAACTTAGTTTTTTTTTTTTAAATTGAAACTTTCAATTTCAACTAAGTATTTCTTCGGTCATAATGATTTATAAATTAAAAATAAAAATACCCTTTTGTAGGGCTCAAAGTGGTGAATCCAAATATGTAATTATTTATATATTTTGATTAGTTTTAATATATTTTATTTTTAAAATAATGCAAGTAGGTTGTTGAAGTTAAAAAAGAGGCTGATTAGAAATTTAGAAAAATAGTAAAACATATTAAAAAAGTTGAAAATATATGGTTCATTAGAGGAGAAAATCCTCTTCAAAAGGGTATAATTTTTTTTTGAAAACATGATTTACAAATAGACAATAGTTGACATCAAATGAAAACTATCAAATTTTGACAAGTTTGACTTTAAAATGTTACTACAAGAAAAACATACATCAAAATTTCATTTTTTTTTCCATGCACTAGATATTGAAGTTACCTAGTTGGAGAAAAAATTTAGGTGAAAATGGATTTTTTTTCTATTTTTTTATTGACGTCAAGTGGACGTCACTTTTTCCTAAATTTTTTAGCATTCTAGCATGTACTTTAAATTGATAAAGAATAATGAAAACAATTTTTTAAAAATATGAGAAATTACAAGAATAAACTTCATCGATATTTCTACATTTCATTAGTTTACATCATTTTGAAATTTAAAATATAAAGACCACTTTTATGTGGTCGAAGTTCATAATTTTTTTTTGTTGCTGACCGATTCCTTTATAAAGTGTGACACAAGTTTGTACTTTTACCCATGAGACATGCATTGTTAGCAGTTCATATTTGGCAATGAGCCACCCATTTCTTCTAGATAGTGAGTCCTTTGGCAGTGAGCCTTTTTCATATTTAGTTTATATTATCTTCAATTTCTTTATGGTTTTCTTGTGACAATTTAGAGAAAAAGGAAAGAAAAATATAATATCGATATGTAATACAAGGTTAAACCAAAAAGTGAGACTCATATTTATGCCATCAGCCCAAGGAAAATTATAAATGATGTCAAAATATATTTAAAAATAATAATACTTGAGGTACCAATGTATTTATTTAAATTAACAAAGAAAATTAATTTGAATATATTAAATATACTATAATTGATGAGGAAGGGTACATTATGTGTTTGAATTATAAATTTATTCAACCAAAAAAATATTTTAAAACTACTTAATAATTTAGAAAAAATGTGAATTATCTTATATCAAAGTTATAGATAAATGTCACTTAATAATAAAAATATAATATCTATTTTATTAAAAATAATGCAAGATATGTCAAAAAGGTTGTTCTTAAATGGAAAGGGCATACAGTTCTCAATATGGAGATCCATATTTTAATCCCCAAAGTGAAATCTATAGATGGAATTATAATTGGTGAGATGTAGAATTTTATTATAGTTTCAAAGTTAATTAGAATTGAATAAGTGACTTCCAAATTGAATATATTGAAGAGGAATTGGTCCCCCTTGTGACCTTCACTAGTGTGAGGTCAATATCATTATTTTATGTCATCTTTAAAATCTTCAATATTTATTAATTGCAATTAATAGAATATGATAATTCTAATAGAACTAAATTTTAATAGCCATTATCTTTTGAGTAGGAAAAGTGATCCTAGATCTAATTAGGATAACAAAGATTATCTCCTTTTCACTTTACTCAACATTAAACATAGATGAACTATGGTTTGATGATTAGCTTGTTGCCACAATGGAGAGTTAATACCCTAGTGTTTATGTTATTTTTTGAGCTTTGTTATGATATAAATATGATTTGTGTTTTGACAAGTATATCTGACATATAACCCTGGATCTAAAAATGAAATCTAGTGGAAAGACAAAAACATAAAGTTACAAAACTAACCTAGATTTGATAAATGGCAATAGTGAGGAGTTAGTAGCTAAAAATTGGGCTTGATTTGGTTGG
This sequence comes from Sequoia sempervirens, assembly GCA_007258455.2. Lineage (NCBI taxonomy): Eukaryota > Viridiplantae > Streptophyta > Pinopsida > Cupressales > Cupressaceae > Sequoia > Sequoia sempervirens. Next base: position 215,476,517 of record VDFB02252616.1, on the reverse strand, counting down.
TCTAGGTAGCCTATGCTCTAAATTGAATTCCTTTTTCAAATTTGAAAGTTTTGAACTAAAATTTGTAATATGCACTATGTTTTCCTAGGAAGTCTTCTATTGAAGCCTCCATATTTGAATTGCACACATGAAAATAGGGAAAATGTTGTAATGTATAAGGGCTTTCCTAAGTCAAATCTCATGTTGGTATTTCTACCTCCACGTATAGCAATTGATGATGACCAAGAGGGCATGACCTAAGCTGGGTAGAGGCCAAAAAAATAATAATTGATTAAAATTTGATAAATGATGAAAATACTATGTATTTATATGCAGTTCCAATTTCCCAAAAACTAAATGCCAATAAGTGACAATTGAAATAAAAAATTAAAATAATAAATTATCGACACTGATATATTCAAATTTTGGGCCAAATTAGGTAGTCTAGGGCATAATGTTCCCTAGACTAGGTCCATGTTTTTTCTATCTAAAAGTTTTGGGGGAAAAATATTATACGTAATTTGATTTCCCATGATTGATTTTCCAATAATGTTTATAAAATGGGTAATTAATGCATAATTGGGTCTAAGCACATAGGGAGGAGACAAACCTAGTGTGAAATTGTTAAGGGTGAATTTTTTTGATGCTACACTAACAACTAAAATATCACTAATATATGTATTTATGGTTAATTTTATTTAATGTTTATGTATATTTGACTATATTAATTATTTTATTTCAATATTTATATGTGAAATATTTTACATAAGGTGTTGATCATTCCTAACTTGTGTGATATGATTTTAGCATTATAGAAATTAATGGTGATTATACTTTTATTATTTAGATTTCATAAATTAAATTCTTGTTAGGAAACCTTTTTTTATCTATCTATTAGCTATTATTTAGTGTTTATTGTGAAAGAAAATATAAATGTCTAAGATCAATATTGATTCACCAAAAAATACTTTCTTTCACTTTATCTTGTTTATTTATATATTTTCAATAATATTCTAGTCATCATCCACGAATCATAATTCTAGTATTACATCCCATTACATTTTCATATTTCTTTTTGTGATCAAGAAAAAATATTATAATAAGAGAATATAAATTATCATCCAATTTTGAAAATATTCTAATCACCACAAAGGCATATTTTAGTTCCAAAGTTATTATTGCATATAATAGGGTAACATATAGTTTCATTGTTTGAAATTTGTAACACCTTTTCAAAGAATAAAATAACAAAGGGACACATTTCTAGATTCATTGGACCTAAGAGATATTATTATATAAACCACATTGAGATTTTTCAAACCATCATCACCAAATTCATTCTTGAAGGTTCCTTCTACATGTTTGGATAACTACACCTTACACATGTATAACACCAATATTTGTGATTTTTTTCTACTAATAAAAATGATTCCCAAGTCTAGAAGATAAGTATATATAGGTCTAATTCATGATAATTTGAAGGAACTTATATTTTAGTTATTATCTTGGCATTGGTTTTGGCTTTAATTCAACTAGTGAGTGAATAAAACCATGTATAATAATATTATTCAAATTATATTTTTTGTACATTTTTGTCCAATAATATTTTGAAGGTTATAACCTCATGTTGTAAGACCTTGTGCAGTATACTACAATTAGTTCATGGTTATGAATCAATAAAAGTTTAATTTTTTTATTTTAAAATTTTGTTGTGTGATTGTTCATTAGGCTACATGGTTGGATAATCCTTAATTGTATCCTTTGTCCATGATTACAATATTTGATTAAGAGAATGGTTTTGAATCCTTGTGAGGGTGAAATGTTTAAAATCCTAAAGTTTCTTCTTATAAAAAAATCAAACTTGTGTTAAAGTCTACAAGAAGCTTGTAAATAGATCATTAATTATAAGGCAATGTGTATGAGTGATTATGGATTGAAAAATGAATTGAGTCAATTTACACTATATCTAAGGAAAAAATTACTTCAAAAAGAGGAAAATGTGTTGCTAATATTGCTAGAAAGAAAATAAAAATTTGGAATGGTGAGGGAAATCAAGGTCTAAATGGATTCCTTTCAAGAAGATCATAGAAGATATCTCAACTACAAAGTTGATGAGTGATGATGAACATGAGGATGGTCCCACTGAAAAAACTAAAAATTAAGATGATAGGGAAGAAATTATGTTTAAATCTATATCAAGTATTAGTAAGTAAACTAGAGTAGATTTTCCTAATTATTTTGTAGCTTAAACCCTAGAGATTTAATAGAATAGACAATTGATTTAGAAGGAAATTTTGAGTACGAAGAAATTAATGGTCCAAATAGGGTAAAATTTTCTAGCACTATGTTAAAGGGTCATGCTAGTATTTTTTAGAAGGAAACTTAGTTATAAAGTAATAGAAGAGGTAAATATATCATTCCAGAAATGGGATAAGCTGGAAAAAGAGTTTTAACTTAAGCTCATTATTGTGAATTATCATTCATAATTATTGAACAACTTACATAATTTAATACAAAGGGATATGAATAAGTAAAAATATATTGAATAATATTATAGGATAAAATTAGAGTAGGTAATCATGATGAAGGACAAGAGAAGGTGGAAAGATACATAAATGGTTTGAAGGACCAATTCAAGAGGTTGAGTCTTAAAAATATAAACAATAGAATAAAAATATTAGTTGAACCTTATGGTAGGAAGGGAATTAGACAAAAAATTGAGGATAAAAAAATTAAAAAAAAGTGTTAGAGGAGGAAGATTCTAGAGAATAAGGGATATAAACACAAGTTGTGTTTGATGACCATATTAATAATCAAATTGGATTGAGGGGGAAAACATGCAGGTAGGTAGAGCTATTCCAGCATGTGTAGGGTTGCATGCCCTTGTTGTGCCTTAATCCTCCTGCATGCATGTGTTTGTGTTGTCGTGGGGATTGGAGGGATTGTTTTTTGGTGCATGGGGGTGAGGGTAATGCTATTTTGATCATTTGGGGCATTTATTTGTTGGCTGGGGTTGTGGCCGAGGGTTGGCTACAATTTTTTTCTTTGTTCATCTATCTCTTTCCATGTCTCTTTCTTTGATTTCTCTTTTTCGTGTGGTTTTGGCTTGGTGTGGAGGTGTGGGTTCTCCAATTCTTTGGTTTCTAGAGTTTTTTATGTAGATTTGTGGTGGTTTTGTTCTAAGTTTTGGTTTTTCCAAGAATTGTGTGGTGCATGCATGGGGAGTTTCTTTCTTCCATGCATGACACCTCTTGGGGCCTTGGATAGGTCAGATCTTGTGCCTCCATTTCTTGGTGTTGGTGTTTATTCATGCCATATGTATGATTTTATAACTTGTATGCCTTCATGATAAAACATCATTTAATCTCCTCAACCATCAATCAAAAACTAAATTGAAATACAACTCGAGATGAACAAGTAAAAATTAAAATGCTTTTAGATTGTGAAGATTGCTCATTCCCTGAATGCTCCTACATCAGACATACTAGGTAAAAAAATTGTGAGCATAGGCTCACAAAGGTGGAGTTGATTAGTCAAACTACTCTTCCAGGTTGCAACCAACCTATAGTGAACTCCATCTTTGAACATAGGTGCATACAATTAATTCTTCTTCCTCTTTTTCGAGCATCTTGTCGGAACACGTGTCATCTTCCTTCCACAAATTCATTCACCACTCTTCTCTCCTCTCGTGGATTCACGTCCACCATGTGCCATCCTCCTCTGCAAAAGGTTCTATCTTCTCTCCTCCTTCGTAGGATCCAACCCACCACAGACTGACCACCTCCAGCAACATCCTATAATATCCTTTACAATTTCTATGCACAAATTTATAGCATCTAAACACCAATATACATCTACAACAATCTCTATTTTCTCTAAATGCTTTTTTTTCTTCTTCTACCATCTTATCTAAGAACAAAATATCATCATAAAATAGATTTACCTCATTTTTATTGACAGTTGTAACATCGATTTTCATTGTGATATCTTCCACATCCTTGTCAGATGTAACTTGTGTTTCCTCTTCTTTCGCTACGACAACATCTACATCTCCATCTAATGTTGTTATCATCTCTTCCTCTTTATGTCCCTCTATAGGGGCTACTCTCACCTCTTTCTTCTTCCATCTCGGGCTACAATACTCTTTTCCTCTACTTTTCTCTTTGATTTCCTCTTTTTTTTTCTCACTTCTCTTTACCAATCTTCTCTCACCTTTTCTAACTTTCTTCTATAATGCCTCTATCCTAGCTTGGATCTTCCCTACTTCCTCATGAACTATTTTTCCCATTTCCTAAAACTTCTCATTCTCCACTTCTTCCCAATATTGCTCCCAAAACAAAATTCTTACGAGTCTTCTCATGACCCATCCCATTTTTGTCTACTACAATCCACATTACACTCTTTGCAATCTTTTCATGACTTCAAGTTCTCTTGTTGCTCAGGACTCCTCCTACCTATGACAACCCTCACATGATATTCTTCTCTACCATCTTCTTTCCTCCACTCTACCCACCGGTCTTGGAATAAGTTGCCTCATGTTCAAAACTCTACCTATATGCTCAGAACCTTTGGATCTAATACCATTTTATGTAGACAAAAAATATCTCGATTCAGTACTGATTAATAAAAATTAGCAACACCTTGTTTTGTACAAGTAACAATTCAATTTGACAATTTCATTTGTGAATTGAATTAAATTAATTATTTCACAATAAAATAACTACTCTCCATATGTCTTCATATTCTAGACAAGCAATCAAGTTAACATTCAAACAACATTCAATTTTGGATTCAATTTTGGTTCATCTTTCATACATGGAAATAGTCTTATACAACCTGAAGGTACAATTTAACATAATTTTATTTGATCTCTCATATAGACAATACAATTACCAAATTCCTATTTTCCTTCTTTGTGCATATTTTATGGTTGCATGTATTCTCACTTTAGGAAACAACTCATTACATTTTAAAATTCAAATTGTCACATAAACTGGTGTGACCTCCCTTTTCTATCCAATCTAAACTTTATTTCCTATGACACTCCTCTATGCTTCTGGTTAAACTCTCGTTGTTTCCTTAGACTTAAAAACTACTCCTCCACACTCTATCTGTGAGTCGTCCATTTCTCATTCTGAAATCTTATATATTTTTATTTATTTATTCCTCTTCATATAAGCCACAACCCTTTCAAACCTGCAATACACATTTCCTTCAAATGGTGCACTACCCTCCTCTCTTCCATATTCTCTGCATTCTTTTGTTAAAGCGAGATGTTTAGTTCCTCTCTATATTATGACCTCTCCTTGGTCTTTTTTTTGTGCAACTTCTTTACTGCTTTGACCATCCTTTGTGTTGTCTTATATGTTCCTCTATATGTCATGACCCCCTTTCTTGGTCTCAATTTTCCTTAAACTGCAAAACTTGGTAAATTCCTCCTTGGGATTCAATTAAAACTAATCAAATATATGTGATGAATCCAATCTGTATCTTATAATATCTTCAATATGGAACATTGTCTCATCCTATCCGCTAGTGTTTATTTCTGCCATATGTGTGCTTTGGATGTGCCTCCATGTTCTTTATACCTAAAGCGCCACTTCTTGCGCCTATCCTTCTCTTCCCAAGCTACTACTAATGGTTTATTCTCTCTTTCTTTTTATCCGTGCACATGTTCACTAAGAATGATTCTCCCCTTTCTCATTTTTCTGGCTTCCAAAATGCCTCTTTATTTTTCTATCGACTTCTTTACCTTCTACAAATGAGTTTGTGGCTCTTCACATTTCTCTATGTCAGAAAATGAAAATATAAATTTTCTTTTGCAATTAATGGATAGGCATCTCCTCTCAAGAAATTTTATTTGAACAATTTAAAGTATATAGCCTAAAGATTGGAGCATCAAATACATATCAAAATATGGCATCTATCAATCAATGAAAAAATGTTAATCAATCTCCTCAACCATTGATCAAAAACCAAATTGAAATGTAACTCAAAACAAACAAAAATAACTCAAATGCTTTTAGATGATGTAGATTGCTCATTCCCCAAATTCCCCTGCATCAAGAACCCCTATTACGAATAAAACATAGAAAATGGTACACTCTCTATGTAATTTTTTTGGGAGATAGAGCGAAAGGGGGATTGGGGTTCCTCCTCCAATTTCCTTCAATTTTCATTCATGGAAACCTTAGAGATATCAATACAAGGATAGAAATGAGGGAAAGAGATCTACAATAAGGTGTCTTAGAGGTGTGATTAAATATAAAAAGAGGTTCACCACGAAGCAAGGGCTTGGAAAGGAAGAAATGCAATGATATGTAAAACTATGTTACTCAAGATAAGAAACTAAAAATCAAAGTAACAGATTGAGAAAGGATAGGGGTACACCTGGAAACTAGAGAGGCTTGAATCAAGGTCTAAAATCTCAAAAATGTTGACTTTTAATGCACACTAGGACTTATACACTAGGCTAGGTGAATCAGTCCCAATTTAGGGTTTCTTGGTAGAAACTGAAATCTCATGGTGACAAGTTTGACTCCTCTGAAATCCAAAAAAATTGCTATACCAGGACTCATACATCACAAGTGGTGTATTAGTACTGTTCTTCTTTTTTAGAAACTTAAGGTCTGAATTTGTTCTCCTATTTCTACTCTTTCTTCCCAGCTTCGTTTATAGATCCAAACCTTTTCAAAAGTTTGCAAAATAGAATATTGTATTGATTTTCTTATGGGGGGTTTGCCTTAGTCAAACACCTAGTTTGGTAGTTAAACCTTGATAGAAATAATAGATCTTGAAAGTAAATATGAATGCAAGACCTAATATTAAGTGCATCTAAGATTAGGAGATCTAAAATGTCATGAAACCCTATTCTAATGTGCTAGAATAAGATGCATGAATGAAGCATAAAGATGATGACTCACTTTGGGAGATCTCTAATCACCCTAATAAGCAATAATAATACATGTACCTTCCTTTAGGCTGAAAGTAGAATGACAATGGAGGATGGAACCACTTAGGAAACAAGTCATTAGGCTTAGTTTGATGGCTAGTTGCATCTCGCCAACCTAGAATTTGTCATGATTCTTCATAGGAAACCATTATCAATCCTCAACAATGCTAGATCTTGGAAGAAAGTGAGATTGAAGACCTACAAAAATAATAAGATGTTGCTCCAAGACTTCAACTTTTCTTGCTACTTGCTCTTGAATGCTCTTGTGAAAGTATGCTCGAATGCTCAAATTGATATTATGAATGCTTAGGCTTTCTTAGGTGAAATAATGATCTAAAACCTTAGTTATATAGGTATCTCATCTAATTTGTAACCATTGATTAGATCTCAAATGTGGACATCAACCAAAAGTTTGAATTAAAAACCTTCATTTCCCACTCAAACCCTAAAAAAGGACTACCCAAGACTCATAAACCACTTGTGGTGTATGGGTCCCACATAGGGGAACTCATGCGCCCAAGGTGGCATATGAGTCCCTCCCTAGTTTTTCGGGGTGAGTGAATGTCGGGTTGTTAGAAAATTAAATATATTTATTGATTTTGTTGGGATTTTAGTCAACATAAGCCTTGAGATCCAAAATAAAGGGTCTTAGGGGCCTATTAATGATTATTTAAAGGGTTATAAATGCAAGGGTACTAAAATAGGTCCTGACTAAGTGTGAAATTATACCTTCTCCAAGAAGGGCACACAATTTTCTACACTACATTTAGCCCCCACTTTTGTGCCCATATGACACTGTGTGCATATGGAAGCTAAACAAATCTGAACAATAAATTTCATTTCATAAAAGGATACTCATATGGATTTTTTTGCAACATGGGAGAATGAAGCCCCCACTGTAGCTATTTGCAAAACCACAATGTTAGGAACCACATCCTACAAAACCAATTCATTAGCCATTCAAAAATCCTCTTATCTAACTTCATAAAATAAAATTTGAGGGTAGATGTAAGCCCCCCCTTCATTCTTCTTGCTTTATGGAGGTGGGATCAAGGTAGCAATCTAACCACATCAAATTGCATAAGTTATATCATAGGGTATTTCCAAGTACCATACCACATAGTGATAGACATTTGATGAAAACGGGAGAAAAATCATGAATCCAACACAACAAGCGACTCATCGAAAATGGAGCTCTCTAGCTCCCAATATGCTAGTTTGAATGAAAAAGCACTTTTTGTTGGAGTAAATAAGTCATTATATGATAATTACTTAATCATCAACTAATTGTTAGAGACTTCTTTACTTTAGTCCACTTAAGCTAAACTTAGGAGTTGGTGTCTAATCTTTAGTTTGATTCTTATTATTAGATTAGACTAAATTTAGGACAAGTTGTCTCATTGTATGAGATTATCACACTTGTCTCTATCTTGTTAATCTGCATGTAGGGTTTTCTTGTGCTTTGCTTATATAAGCATGCACATTCATTTGTAAATATTAATGTAGGTAACATGGTTTAATCCAGTTATTTGCATCAATAATAATTCTTAGGTTATTGAGCACAATCTTGCTTTCAGATCTTTTTGATTGTGATAAGTAATTGCTTACAGGTGTTTCATGGGAGTTGTGAATTGAATCAGTCAATTCCAACATGGTATCAGAGCCTAGATTTGCAACCCCCTATTTAATTTTTGAAGGGATCTGATCTTGAGAAAAATTTTGGTGCATCTTGGAACAAAATGGATGTCACCATCGCATCCAAAGTGGCCAAAAACATAAAGAATGCATGTCGTTTCATCAATTTTGGAGCTGTTGCAATTTTTTTTTTCTTAGCAACAGGGCCTTTTGTACAGAATTTGTATGGCCGTGTTGCATCGATTTGCATGCAAGGCATTCAAGGTACAACATGGTTTCTTCTAGTTTTATTTTTTTTCTCCATTGATTCAAAAAAAAAACTAGGGTTTTAAAATTTCTTACCTGCAATTTTTTTTTTAAGAAAAGTAAATTTAAAAAAAGCTTTGAAAAAAATTCAAAACAAAAAAAGGCTTTATTAAAAATCATGTAGGGAATCGTACCTTGCATTGACTTGTAGGGTATATTCCTTACAGTGTGACCCATAAGGACCGCTAGCGGCACTCCACTATTGATTGAACGGTACCTTCCCCTCCTCTGGCGGTGCACACAACAATCTTTGGTAGCAACAAAAACTAGCGACCACACAAAGAAAAATTGGAAACCTCTCTAAAACTGGTGGCAGTGAAACCTAGACATAGGAGAATATTCTATAGAATATTTCAGGCGCAATAGCAGTTTGGTGACGACCGAGAAAATTTTCCTAGTAGGGTGTTTTCTGCGATGATGGGCATCAAACCATTAATTTTTTTCCTATGAATTGTTGTTGTCATCATGAAATCAAATTGACATCATCATCCATAGGACCTCCAAGCCCCCTCCTAGCCCTAATTTTCTTTCAAGGAGTAGTTTTTTTCTTTTTGGCATAACTTGGGCATATAATGTCAAAATCGAGCAAACAAGATATGGTCGGAAAGCTGGTTCTTTGAATTTTCTAGTGGTGTAGGTGTCATCATCAGATTTTGGTAGTGGTTCCTATTATTCTTATTCAAATTCAGATCTTAATTTTGTGCTTTTGAGCTTGTAAATTTTTACCTATATCTCTAGTTTTCATGATTCAAGAAACATTGGAAAGGTATTTCAAAGCTCTTTAGATCTATTCATGCACTTTTTCTAGAATCTACCCCAGGTACATTTTATTTAGTATTTTTTGTTTTTGCACTTTGTTTAATTACTTGGACATCTTGGCACTTGGAAAGGATATGATCTATTTATGTGAGATGACATATTTTGATCTGCTTTATTAGTACTGAGATCATTAGTATTTTATTTTTTAATTTGAGTGAGTATCATGGGTTTTTCTATTCATCCTTCTGTGATCAACTTGGAAAAGGATAACTCTGAGTCTTGGAAAAATGGCATCCTAACACATCTCAGGTGGCTTGATATTTTTCCTTATTCGTATGGAATCATACCTACACTAGACACACTAGGGAGTTTATCAGCATGGGGTATCATCAGAGATCATATTGTAGGGGTTATATGTTCTAGTGTTGATCTTGAAACTATGTATGTTGTATCAGACATTGAATGTCCCCACATACTTTGGACATGACTTTGGTAGATCCTTGGAGACCCTCATATCTCTCTATACCCAGAGGATCCTATTGCAGATTGTCTCATCCCACTTGCAAATGTGAATTCCATACCCTTTGATGATGATACTTTAGAGGAGCTTGAGTATATCACAGGTCTTGCATGTTGTAATGGTTTAGAGACTTTTCTTCATGTCCCCACTCTTCAGATTGAAACTACATCATCTTTTATTATTCCTGATTAGCTTGGCATCGCTACATCTTTGGCCCCTATTGATTCAGTGCAACAGGACATCATACATCTTCCAGAGATAGCTACTTGGGATTCATATCTTTCAAACATATCATCCTTGTTTGTAGAGTCTCATATTAAAAATTTGGAGGATTACTTTGAGGAAATTCATCTCCTCTTTGTTGACAGCCACATCACCATTGTTGGCCCACCATCTTCATTGCCTTTGCAGCTTGTTCTATATTAGTCTTCATAGGATTATGGATTGAGATCATTGATTTCCAACATTTGGACACGTGATTAGTTTTCAGAGGAACACATCAAAAGGATTTGGATTCCAGTATCACCCATCTTTGTGGATTGGCTTCTCCAATCACCATTAGATCATTTTCTTCCTAATGGGAGAAATGCTATTTGCAAGCAGTGGATCATATTTTATTTTCAGGAGTTCATCATTAGCATAGGAGCTCTTTCGTTATGGGGGGATTCATATCTTCATTTTCTCTCTCCTATCAAGGAAACATCTATTGTACTTGCATGATAGAAGTAGTCCTTGGGGGGTCACATTAAGTCCTCCTTCTATCCTTCTTGCATTAGTACAACCATTTCTTTTACTCTCTTTTGGAGAGGAGTTTTTCCCATGTGGTTTTCTCCTTTTCTCTAGTTATGAGAGATTCATTTACTTGTACATGGGTACCTCATCAGGCCTTGTAGCCAGGACCCATCCATGCATCCATCATTTAGCTTACTTTATCAGTTGTTTATTTTCTCCCTAAGTTGATCTTAAGGGGCGTGTTGGAGTAGATAAGTCATTATTTGATAATTAATTAATCATCAATTAATTATTAGAGCCTTCTTTACTTTAGTTCACTTACACTAAACTTAGGAGTTGGCATTTAATATTTATTTTGATTCTTATTATTAGATTAGACTAAATTTAGGACAAGTTGTCTCATTTCATGAGATTGTCACACTTGTCTTTATCTTGTTAATCTACATATAGGGTTTCCTTGTGCTTTGCTTATATAAGCATGCACATTCATTTGTAATATTAATCTAGGTAACATGGTTTAATCCAGTTATTTGCATCAATAATAACTCTCAGGTTATTGAGCACAATCTTGCTTTTAGATCTTTTCTATTGTGATATGTAATTGCTTGTAGGTGTTTCATGGGAGCTGTCGATTGAATCAATCAATTCCAACACTTTTAACCCTAATATGCAAATGACCTAATTTGAACATATATAAGAGTAAAAAGTGGGGTGATTTGTATTCATTTTATCTTTTACCTTCTTGTAGTGTGATATTTGCTGGAGAACAAGTGAGAATGCTGAGTGTATGAGCATACATGCCCCAAAGACTCGATAGCCTATGCTAGGATGCAGGGCGAGGTGACTTGCAACATCCGGTGACTAGATTCTTCTCTACCTTAGCTTCATTTTTACGCATTTACTTTATGTTTTAGGCATTTCTAGGTAGATTTAGGACCCTAGAAGATAAATTTGCAAAGCATCCCTTTTTTCACAAAGTGTCCCACTTTTTCGCGAAGTGTCCAACTTTTTGCGAAGTGTCCCACTTTTTCACAAAGTGTTTGGTTTCTTCATAAAGTGTCTCAGAAAGGGAATAAAGTGTCTATGACCCTTAGATAGGTACTCTAGAGAAACTTTAGCACACTTTTTGAATATTGATGTATAGATTTAATATTTTGGAATGCTTATAGGTGATATTTTTTCTTTTTTTGTTAGATGCCACCTCGGTCATGACAACATCTCGATGACAGACTATTCTGTCACCTATGAGACCTCATCATGACACTGCCAAAGGAGGATACATAGACTTTACAAGCTAGTGGATTATATTAGACATATCTCATACCTCCCATGAGATACCATGATGCCATGCTAATGGAATTAGCAGAGAGATAGGATGCAAACACCACCAATGAGATGACAATCACTTTGGAGGATGTAAACCACATTCTTTGAGTTCCCATTCAAGGCGAGACTGTCCATTCCATAGAGGACCATTCCTATAGATAGATGAGAGTAGATGTATAGTACTATCTTGGATCCCATTAATTTATGATTAGATTGTAGGGCCATGTATTGAGCTACAATGGCTACTCTACATGCGGTCACCACTATTGAGATAGATTATGATATTCACCATAGCCCTAGTACTAGTCCCAGATGGTTGGGGAGCACACCTAGATGGAGGCATAATTCCCATTATACGAGAGATGTAGCATCACATGACCATCTATGCAAGGGGTCGTAACATGCTTGCACATATTTACTATGATCTAGGATGGTTCGATTATCACGAGGTCGAGAGCATGGTGCATTGTACACTACTATAGGTTTGGTGCCCAGAGCATATGGCATGCACTAGGCCGATATGATTTACATCTTTATGTGCCCTTGAATACCCATGCACATTCAGTTATCCATTGATATAAGAATGGAATTATGGGGATCTTCTATTCTATAGAGTTAGTTTCAACCTCTGGATTAGGAGGAGATCTTGTGGAGACCCTATCAGATGATACCACAGTGGCTGGATGAGACCTACCAGTTGAGGAGGATGCAGAGGGATATATTTTTATGAGGGAGGCACAATTACATAGTAAGACCATTCCACTATGATTGTGTCATCAGATAGTTCAGTCAGGTATAGGTACCACTAGCAGCATGACCATTTTACAAGGGATCAGTGTGGAGTGCTCGAAGGCTAGGAGATACAAGATGATTGAAAGTGGATGATCTTATATCCAGTGATTCAGATGATGATGATCTTGATATGCCCCTAGTCTCGTACATTGATGATGTCGGTGTCACATATGCATATGAGGAGTGGTGGGTCATAGCACAACCAACTAGATAGTATTTCCTATGGATAGGCCTATAGGCTTTGTGAGGCCTCTTCTAGATTAGAGGGATGAGGAGGAGGAGATAGGTGAGGTTATAGGGGTTAGGCATACAAACCTATTTGTAGATGAGGTAGAGGAGGACTATGAGGAGGAGGAAGATTTAGACTATGAGGGAGAGGACAAGGACGAAGTTGAGAATGAGGACGAGGATGAAGACAAGACGAGGATGAGGACAAGGATGAGAATGAGGATGAGGGCCAATTGATGGGTGAGAGAAATGATACAACAGATGAGGGTCCAATGGCCCATGAGTGGAGAGATTCAACTCCCACGCGTGTTACTAGATCATAATCAATAGTTGTAGCACATGCTAGCAACTATGATCATGGAGAGGCTACACATCTTCTATTCCTCCTACGTGGGACAAGGTTGTGTTTGCACAGCTAACCAAAGATCTAGGTGATGACACAATATTTATGATTATGCTTATTTTTTTATGATTATGCTTATATTCATGCTTTTGATTTAAATATATATATCATGATGTGTACTAATTAGCTTTATTATTTCTATCTTGCAGGGTCCATGAGAGAGTTACAGGATCTCTACCGACAGGTGACCATAGAGATAGTACCTCTCGTACTCAGAGATGAGGCTATTGACATAGACTACATGCCCCCACCTATCATGGAGCAACATCTAGAGTTTTTCGAGCCTTTCATGGGGCTGAGAGGAGCATACGAGTGTGCTACTAGGTGCACTAATCAATTTGAGGGTGATCTATCAACACTACAGGTTGCATATGATGAGCTTCAATCATCTCGAGATCTAGTGGAGGTCGAGGGAATTTGTGTAGGGATTTCTAGGCTATAGGTAGATAGAGACTACATAGAATAAGAGCATCTAGATACTATCGGATGGGAGGCCATAGGTGTTGGATGAGCAAGGGTTTGACAATATGCAATGGATTCTCTTGTTAGTTCACGATCACACACTACCATCTCTTGAAAAAATGCAATCACCAGGTCCCGAGGAATTTGGTAGCCACATGCCACACTAGTATTGTATATTTGATGACATGTATTTAAAACTATGTGATATATATAATATATGATCCTTTATATTTGATTGTTTGTGCTTATGTTTTAAGTTAGATGGCAATGTGATTTATCAAATAATCTTTGAAAGAATATTTAATAAATGTCTCCATGATCTAACATGCTTTATGTGATCTAATTAAAACTATCCTAGTTTCTTTTAGATGCAAAATTATGGTTAAGTATGTTATGCTAAATTAAATACACCTATGATCTAATAGTAGAACATTAAATGCATATAAGGATATAATCTAACACAACATACAATATTAACTTGAATAGTATGAAACCTAAAGTAACTACCAAAAATTAAATTAAATAATTATTTTAGTATTCAAGACACACAAATGATTGTTTGTCAAGAATGAAGCAATGCGAGAGAAAATATAATGTCATCTACTAACTCTAACACCACTTCTTTATCATTCACACTATTCAAGAAGATTAGACATAGTATTAACGCAGATGCACGATATTAAGGGGTGTACCATCCATTTTTGTTAATGTGTATGCTCTAGACCCATAACTTTCATCAAATATGTAATGTCCTAACCAATTAGAACTGAATTTTCCTTTTTTAGTCGGGGTGGCATTGACGTTATGTTGATTTTCAAATAACACCAACTCACCTTTAGTAAATAAATGAGGGTTGTAACTATGTTGCAATTTTTTGGAATATGCTTGTCCAATGCTCAAGAGCATTAATACGCTGTTCATCAAGCATTTCAAGCTAATGTAATCATTGTTCTTTATAAGTATTGTCATCAATAAGTCCTTGAAGAGCAATGCTTAATGAAGGAATCTCTAATTCCAAGGGTAATATTGCCTTGGTACCATAGACAAGGTTATAAGGAGTATTCTTAATAGATGTTCTAATACTAGTACGATAATCCTATAACACATATGTCAACTGTGTGTGCCAGTCCTTATGATGTTTTCTTACTATTTTCCTTAGGATTTACTCAAGGGTTCTATTGGTTGATTTAGCTTGACCATTAGATTGCGAGTAGTAGGGTGTTGAAAAATGATGGTGGATGTTAAATGTTTCTAATAACTACTTCTCCATGTCATTATTCTTAAATGGTGTCCCATTGTTTGAAACCAATGCAAAAGGAAGTCCAAAGTGAGCAATAATGTGTTCCAAAATGAAATTAAATATTACATCGATGGTTTTTGATTGAAGGGAAATGAATTCTACCCATTTAGTGAAATAATCTATTTCGGTAATTATGAATGTATGTTCGGTGGAAGATGGTGGTGAAATCTTTCCAATAAGATCCAAACCCCATACTGATAAATGCCAAATAGGAACTTGGGCATGAAGCTCGGAAGTTGGAGTGTGAATCAAATTGTTATGTTCTTGACACTTCTGACTTTTCTTAATGTATTTAAAGCAACCTTTTTCCATATGTCTCCAATAGTATCTTATGTAGATTAGATTTTGAACTAATGATCTTCCTCCAAAATGGCCTCCACAAGCACCTGCATGAGCTCCCACAAGTGTTATGGGGATTTCATATTGTTTAAGGAATCTAAGTAGGAGACCATCAAAGGACCTTCGATACAACACATTGGATAGAATTATATTTCTAGACATTAATTTTTGAAGGCAGTATCGAGTATTCTCAGTTGTTGGCTCAAGAAAGGCACCTTCTTTTAAATAATTAAATATCGGTGTATACCATTCGCTAGAGCTTTCTGTGATGGTGGATAATACTTCTTCAATTTTATCTTCTATGGATGGTTTCATAATTGTATGGACAATAAATGTGAAATCTTTTGAAGGATCTTGAGGAGATATCAGGGAAGTCGCACTTGCCATTGCATCGACATTTCAATTATCTTTTTGTGGGATGTTATCAATGGTATACGATTCAAAGGTGTCTAACAAAGTCATTGTGAGATCCTTATATTTTTATAATTTTTTGTGCTTTGCTTGATACATTCTATTTATTTTCTTAATGACTAATTTTGAATCACCGAATATCTTAATGTCTCAGGCTCCCAGAGTTAAAGCGGTGCGTAATCTAGCTATCAACGCTTCATACTCTGTTGTGTTGTTTGTGCATAAGAAGTTTAAGTGATAGGACAAGGGAATAGGATTTCTTGTAGGTGGGACTATTATAACCCCTAAATTGGAGGCCATTCTACACTTAGATCCATCAACATATAACTCCCATGCATTAGTCTCAATCATCAACACATTATCATTAGGGAATGAATCACTATTTGGTAACACTAGGGGAGATGAAGCATCAACTAATTGGTTAGTCAAGGCTTGTATTTTAATTACCTTTGGCAAGAAAAACTTAAGGTCAAACTCAGTTAACAACATAATCCACTTAGCTAGGCATCATGACAAAACTATTTTGGTGAAAAGATGCTTTAAAGGATCAAATTTTTTCATCACATGTATTTCAGCATTCAATAAGTAATGTCTCAATTTATTAGTAGAAAATACAAGAGCCAAACATTGCTTTTCTATCATTTTGTATTTTGTTTCATAATCAATCAGAGTTTGGATAATGTAATAAACAAGATGTTCTTTACCATTTTCATCTTGTTGAGCCAACAATGATGTAAGAGCATGGGTCAATGTTGCAGTATAAAGGATGAATGGTTTGCCTTGCATAGTAGATTGTAAAATAGGTGGAACTTAGCAAGGTAATATTTCAAACTCTCAAAAGCTCTTTTACAATCCTTTTTCCAATTAAATTGAACCTCTATTTTAAGAAGATACATAAAGGGTAATGTTCAGTCTGCTAGGGATGCTACAAAATGATAGATAGCTTGAATTATTCCTTGTAACGTGTGCAATTGAGAAATGTTACTAGGAGGTGGCATGTTAATTATAGCATCAATTTTCTTCATTTCCACCTCAATGCCTCTATGAGATACTATAAAACCTAAAAAAATTCCACTATTTATGCCAAAGACACTTTTTCAAATTCAATCTCATGTTATATTTTCACATTTGCTCAAATATTTTTCAAAGAATATTCACATTTTCTTGTCAAATATTTTTCTAGAATATCATCAACATAATCTTCCAAAATATTATGTATGTAATCATGAAATATCAATTTCATAGCTCGGTGATATGTTGCGCCTGTGTTCTTTAATCCAAAAGGCATGACTACCCAACAAAATGTTCCCCAGGCTATAGTAAATGTTGTTTTGTACTGATCTTAAGGTTTAATAAATATTTGATTGTATCTAGAGAATCCATCCATGAATGACAACAAAGCATGTCCTATAGTTGAGTCCTCTATCATGTTGATATTAGGAAGGGGAAAATAATATTTTAAAGATGCTTTATTTAAATCATGAAAGTTTGTACACATCCTAATATGATTATCAGGTTTTGTGACTGTAACAATGTTCGAGATCCAAGGATAATAATCTATAGGTTGTATAAAACCAGCTTCAAGGAGTTTCTCAGTCTCGGTCTTGACTAATAACTTGGCTATCTTAGGATTCATCTTTCATATATTTTGTCTAACTGGTTTGGAATTTTCTACAAGAACTATATTGTGTGTCACTATCTTAGTATCAATTCCTAACATATTTGAATAAGTCCAAGAAAAAAGTTTGGGAAATTCATGAAGTAAATTTTCATGGTCTTCTTGTTCATATTCGTCAAGGAACTTTCCTATCTTAATCACTTTCTCCTCATTATGAATATTCATCAGTATGTTGATTGTATCTACCAAAAGAAGTGTGATTTGCTTCAGAAATTTAGGATTGTATTCTTCATTGTCCTTATCAATCTCATTACTTTATTTTTCTCCATTTTATTGTTTAGCACTAATCACAACACATGTAACTCATTTATTTTTAGGAGTAAATGTCTTGTCATAAACTATTAACATTTCTTTCAAGGCTTCATAATCTTCAAAGTGTTCCAATGATTCTTTGCAAGTTGTATCAATAAATTCAAAATGCTTCAAGGTTAGAGTTGTTTTAGGGTTACACATGTAGGACAATGTTGATGTTTAATGAGTTCTTTTAGTTACTTGTGTTATCTTAGAAGGAAAATATCCCAAACCATTTTTTGTTTCTTGTGTGTTAGGCTCTATAGGAACACAAATTCCTTGTTCTTTCTTTCAACCTTTTCCACTATAGCCAAGTTGTCTCATAAGCTCATAACCTTTTCCATAAAGTTTCTCCATTTCTTTTAGGTTTGGTGGTTGTTGATAGTCTATCTCATCAAAGATTGTTGTATAGCTTGTTTCTTCTTCTAGAGTAGATGAGGTATATGCTTTCGAGTTTTCTTTTGAATTATACATTGACATTACCATTGGTTTCTTTTTTTTTGGTTCTTTTGTTGTGATTGTGTATTCTTCCATAAATGAAGGTGTGAAGTGTAAGGAACCCCAATCATCTTCTAATAACTTTGTGAATTTTTCCATCTCATGTTTCTCTTCTTTCATAGGTTCTATCTTCAAAGTTGGAATTAATGTATAAGTTAGAGGACTTGTCGTACCCTTTTCAACTTGTAAGAAACTTTTAGGCTTGGGGTCTAGTTCAACTTGGTATAATTTATTGTTATAGACATACTTCATGATATGATGAAGAGTTCAAGGAACCACATGCATCTCATGAATCCAAGGTATTCCTAAATGGAGATTGTAAGAAAGATCATGAGGCATAACATGAATAGGATTTTGTAAGGTAGCCTTTCCAATTATAATGGGAAAATTAATCACACCAAGTGGTTGCTTTCCTCCATTGTCAAATCCTCGAATCGATAAGGAGTCAGGTTCAATTCTTGATTTATCTGCACCAAGTCTATCCAAAAGGTTCAAACTACACACATTAAGAGCAGAGACATTATCAACAAGAGTTATTTTTATTTATTTCCTATTGAAGATAGCCACTATCATGAAGGCATCATTTTTCTTTCTCATCTCCAAGGGGGGTAGCTCATGTTGTTGAAAAGTAATGTCTATGATAATTGTATTCATTCCTTGAATTAGAGTTGCTAAATCACTCAATAATTTGTATTAGAGGGGATCACAACTTGTTGAAAGGATATTTGAAGCATAGTATGATAATTAGGTGAATTTTGAATTTGGTCCCATAGGGATATCTTTGCAGGAGCATTTTGAAGGAAAACAAGGAGCACTAGGCAGTATGGGTTGAGGCAAAGGTAAGGATGTACTTGAGTTGTTTGTCTTGGTTATGGATTGTTTCTAGTGTTATATGTATGAGCAATGATATTATAACTTTATTGCTGCGAAAAATTGTTCTTAAGGGTGAAAACGGGTTTGTTTTGAGTTTGATGTTTGTTTGGAGGTGGGTATAGGATAAGTTGAGGTTGGACCACATTAACTTCTCTTTGTTTTAGTTTTTTGTGACAAGCCTTAGTGGATGGACTTTGTGAAATGAAATCCTCAATGGATTCATCTAACACATCAAATTCATCACTACTAAAAGGCTTGAGGGTTAGGCTAACTTGGAAAAGGAGACTTGGCATACTCAAATAACTATGCTTTCTTCAAGTTGTTAATTGGTTAATTGGTGTTTTTGGTTTTATTTTCTACTAAATGTCAAATTTAATCTAAGCTTATTGAACTTTGAACTAATGCTGAAAATGAAAAATTGTAATAATCCAATTCTATCCACAATTGAAATGAAACCAAATTAAGCTAGATGCAATGAAATGATTGAAACATAAATCCAATAACAACAAACAAAAAAACAAAAATAGGTTTTTTTATGCTACAAAATGTAGTTTCAGATCTTATACGGCACTAAATCACCTTGAGGGGTGTATGAGTACCAGTCAGGGTTTTTCACAGATTCAAATACTGAAAAAAATCCACCCAGAATACCCAAAAATCTGGTAAAATCACCTGCACTAGAACTAAATCACCCAAAGGGGCATATGAGTCCCATATTAGGGTTTTTGCACTAATTTCAACAAATTCTAAGTGAATGTTAGGTTTTATGGTTTCAATGATGTCTAGGCTATGTGAAATTATAGATTTTAAATGAAATTCAATGATGCAAGATGCAAAAATGCAACCCATATGCACTTTCAGTAATGCAATATTTAGAAACCCTAGATGCAAATTAACTAATGCAAGACCTAATGCAAAGTTAATGTAGGCTAGATCTAGGACTATGATGCACTCCAAATTAGAAAATAAGGTGTTCTAAGGGCAAGGTTCACCAAAATAAAATGTAGAAATTTGTACGCTTTGTATGTAATTGTATAGGCATGAATTTACACCCCTTATGCAAATTCACACTTCCTCACCTTAGAAAACCAAATCCGAAGGAAAAATTCCAAATTAGCCCACTTCCTTCATTCCACTTGGCATCTGTTTTTTGTGTTGATAGAAGAATATTTGTCAGGGACACTCGCATAGTGCACAAATTTTTGTGTGGTGCGCTTACGTCCCTGACAGATTCTTGTGTCTGAAGCTGGTAGAGGCATTACAACTCTCATTGGGGTTGGTTTGTAATGTCCCTTTTTGACCAACCGACCCTAAAGATCTCTTATTCTTCATCATTCTTCCTTCAAATGGAAGATTCTCTCATCCCACCTTCAAAAACATTCTTCCTTCATTCATTTAATCTTCTACACACTCTCTTTTGGCATTCTCAAGCACTTCAACTTCATCCATCACTTAATTCAAGCAACACTTTAGAACTTCATAGTAGTAGCAACAACACTCCATCAACTCCATAAAGCAAGTGTGGAACAAGCCATTGCAACAAGGGCTTGACATTTTGTAACACCTCCATCACAGTTGAGGTTGTGGTGATTGTTCAAGCTCTCTTTCTCCATAATTGGCTAGTGAGCTCTTGGTGGAGGTGGTAAGAATTGTCACTCTCGTCCCTTACGATTTGGTTGAGTAGCTTAATATTGTTTTGTAGTGATACTTTCTTTTTCTCCTTCTCTACTTCTTTATCATACATTTATCTATCGTTTCTATCATGGTTGTATGTGGAGGTGGAAACACCAAAATGGGGGTCTGACTAAGGCAAACCCCTATACAACCCCCAACAATTTTCCTTCTTTCTTATGTGTAGGTGGATGTGATTTTTGGGGCTAGCTAGCGAACGGGCATCTTTGTGAGATTATTTTTGTCACCTTAGCCTTGATATACTTACTTTATCACATTTTTTTGTCTCTTTCCTATTTCATAGTTTTTTGTTGTTCCCTTAGAAGTGACTAGCCATCAACTCATTTTCTGGTGGTTCATACTATCTTTTTTATTCTGGTCATACAAATGCCAGGGCACCTGAGAGACACCAACACTTCGTGATGTCATCCCAGAACTATGCTTTCATCATTGGGTAGAGTGCTACCTGAGGTACAGTGTTGAACCCAACAATCAGCTTGCCTAGCCCTAATCCTAACTTTGGGTCTACAGAGTGATCAAAGGGATTTATAGTCCTCATCATTTTGTCCCTCATTTGAAACAATCCTTTAGAGTGAGGTAAGTTAGGGCATCCTTCCACTCTTGGCTCTTCGTGACTTGGAGCCTTGACGTGGTCGATCTCCCTCTCTTAAACATTTTTGGTGAACCTGACGTGAACCAACGTCTGTTCATTCTTGAGACTTTTCCCCTTGTACCTTGTGATTGTTGTGCCCTTGAGTGTTGTGAAGGTTTATGAGGATCAAAACCCAGTCCACAACCTCTGATTATATTGTTAGGAGAAGTGTACGACACCTTCGGATGGAAAGGATGAAGGTCACTACAGGTTTCTCTACAGGCCTTTTTGTTAGATCCACCATTGGTCTCGCCACACAAGAGTAGTTGTCAAGGGGTGAGGTAGGATTCTCTGATGAAACCAACCATGTCCCCGCTCCTCCTGTATCTCCCACACCATCGTCAGTAGATGAGCATGAGGTTGTTCATATTCCTTCAGAATATGTCTTTGCCCTTAGCAAAGGGTTGGGTGACTTGGAAAACAACTTAGAAAGAAACTTGAGGTTGGCTAGGGCCACTCGGGTTATCAGTGAATTACAATATATGGTGGGAAAAGACCGAACAAGCATAGAACTCCTGGCTAGTCTCTCTAATCTGATTGAAGCATGTGCTCCCTCAAACAATCCTAACATTGTATAGGGAGCCACTTTCAAAGATCATGAAAGTCAACTGGGAATGTCGATGCCTCCTAAATTTGTGTACATGGCTGATTTCGTCCCCTCAATCAACATCCCCTCTACCTTTGAGACTATCAAAGTGAATAGGGTCCCTTTGGGCTTCAACTTCACCCCTCCTATCACCTCTAGCCATGGAGGTTATGGTGGGATGAGCGGTGGGGGATTTTTTAGTGGAGGTGGCTTTGGTAGTGGGGGTGGTGCTAGTGGAAGTGATTCTGGTGGAGGTCATGGTGGTGGCTTCAGAAGTGGAGGTGGCTTTGGTGGAGGCCTTGTTGGTGGTGGTGGCTCTGACAGTGGTTCCAGTGGTGGCCATGGTGGTGGTTTTGGAGGTGGCTCTGGTGGTGGTTCTAGAGGAGGTCCCTTTGGCCCTGTGTCTTCTAACAACCCTATTCTGAACACTCTTCTTCAAAATATGGGTAAGATGCAAAGCCAGTTGGAAAGTCTCTCCCAGGCCTCTCCCCAGCCTATCTTTCAACCTTTTTTCCTACATAGCTCGTTATCGGTAGCAATCTTAAACACACCCTTCCCTCAAGGAATGGAGATTCCTAAATTTTGGAAATATGGCAGTAAAGGTGACCCACAAACACATTTGTTTACCTTTAATTCCCTATGTACATGTTTCTTCCATCATGATGCATTGATGGTGAAGCTATTCCCTCGATCTCTCAAGGATACAACAATTGAATGGTATTGTTCCTTTCCCGGTAATTACATTTTCTTGTTTGATCAACTGGTGAACCAGTTTCAATGATATTTCCAAACTAACATCAGACTGAAGATGACCTTTTTGGATCTCGTCTAATGCAAACAAGGAGATAATAAAAAGATTACTAACTTCATCGCGTAGTATCAAGCACTTTTCTCACAAATATTGTACCCGCTACCTGATTTTGACATGAAGAAGGTATTCATAAGGTATTCATAGGGAACTTACAAAGTCCTTGGAAAGAGAAGATTTCCCTCATGAAGTACCCTTCTTTCATGCATCTATGTGCAGCGCTACAGGAGTATCAACAAATAGTGGTTCAATTCGGGGATCTCCCTCGCACTCCTGTTTTGAAGGAAAATCCATTGTATCAATCTCTAGGAAAGGAAAGGTTGTTGCGAAGGTAGTAGCCACTACAACTAATAACGACCTTAGATGCAACTAGAAGTTAACAAAGTTAGCAAAATATTACTCTTCCATCTTGCAGAAGTTGCTAAAAGATAAGATCATAACTTTGGAGAACCCTAAGCCTTTTAAGGAGCCTTACCCAAGTTGGTACAATCTGAATACCTACTATCAATACCATTGAGTCAATGGAAATGATACCGAATATTGTATGTGCCTGTGTCATAAGATGCAGGATAGGATTGAGGATGGTACAATCAGTCTTGATTGAAGCAAACAAAATATGAATAAATTGGTGGCAAAAGTGAATAGTGAATTGTAGATATACATGGACCCATTTTTTTTCAATCCCTCTGATTCTATCACTCAACCCAAGGCCTATGTCAACATGGCCATGGTTACTCCTACTAAGCAGCCTATGACTGGTTTGCCAGAGGTGACATTCACTTCGTAGGATGTGCATGTGAATCACAAACCTTCTCCTCTCTATATTCCCACTCACCTCAATGGAAACATTATGATAGGGTTCTTAGTTGATCTAGCAATCCATGTGATTGTCATTGCAAAAGAAATACTGTTGTTGAATTCATTGTGTAGAGAGGAGTACAAAAAAACAAAATCCACCATCCGTACGCATGATGGTCTTTGTCTTAAACCATATGGCTTGATAACTTTGTTTGTCCTAGTTGGACCTAGGGTTTTTGACATGGGTTTTGTTGTCATTCCATAGTTGGATTTGTTTAGGATGAAGCTATGCATACTTTAGCTAGCTTCCATGAAGGAAATTTCCTTCGTTATTCATAAATTTTTAAAGTTTTCCCATGAAGGTGTTGTGCATGTAGTGTATGGCATTGGATACCAGCCTTTGGTGTCCAATGGGGGATATTCATTAGATCACTTTTTCCCCACTTCGATTGGTCCATTTCCTCCAAGAACAGATCTACTTTACAAATACTACGTGAAGTATAAGACTGGTGATAAGGGACAACTAAAATTGGCCCTTTCGGTAGTACAACAGTTGACTATCTCCTCTTCTCAAAAAGGGAAAGAGAAGCTCCCCCATTCTTAGGATGGCTCTCCTCCTCTTTCTAGAGAAGAGTTTTGGATGAATATGCCTAGCTTTTATTTGTTAAGTCTAATGATACCACCCTGGCATAATCCTAGGATCAGGATATCAGACCTCCCTACTAAACCGCATGGACCTTGGTACTATTTGTATGGTAGAGGAAAAGTCCCATGTGGGGAATATTCTATTTCTCTACCTTCGTGGCCTCCTATTGCTTCTACCCCCAAAGCAGTAAATGGGAAGAGGCCCACTATCGAGGTGTTAGAGCTGACTCCCCTCACTGCTTCTCAACTTGTTCCTCCTGCTCCCATTCAGGAGCTTGTCCCTCCGCTGAAAATAGCTATGGAGAACACTCCCATGGCTAAGCAGGAGCCTTTTATTCCTTTGCAACCTCTAGTCTCTAGCTCGAAGAGTTGTAGAAACCACCTTGCATGTGAGTGCAAGTGTCAGAGAAAGGCTCTTGCGGCTGAGTAGGCTGCCTTACAGAGGAAGGAAGTGGAGACAACCGCCCCTTTATCAAGGCCTCCTACCACGTCCTTCTCTCTCCTCCCCTTTTCTTTTGTTCAATCTTGCTTTGTATCGCTTCTGGCTTCCGCTATGAGTACCAATGCACTTGACCCTGAAAAGGTGTAGGTGTTCATTGCTCCTTCGGTGGAGCTTCCTTTTTTGATGTTCCTTTCGGATGTCCTGCCTTTCTCGAAACCCATAGATATGACGAACACTTTAGTGGTATCTACATGTTTTTCCCTTCCTCCTCTTCCTCTGCACCTCTTGCCTCATCTCTAGGTAGTTCACGTCCTCCAATGAAGTAGAAGGTGAAGAGTGGTCCTTCTAGTAATGAGGGACATAAGAGGAGTCCACCTTTTCCTATGTTGACTTGTTATGTCCTAGTGATGGAACTAGTCCTAACTTCTCCTGAGTTCGTCACCACTCCCAAATAACTCGGTGAGCCTAGCAGTGAATCTCGGGTGCAATCCTCCCCATCTATTGAGGTATGACATGGCAGTCCAAAAAAGTGCATATTTAAATCTTTGGATGAAGTTTCGGCCTTGTCAGAAATTTTTCTCAAAATCATTGACCTTAGCTCCGTAAGAGTTGAGTGAAGGAGACCTTGCAAGGCCGTCTTGCTTAGCCCTTGTTGCGGGAGGTTCGGACACTCTTCCGCTTAACATTCCACCACTACAGGCTTGTCCTCCTTCCCCTATGATGATCTAGAGTGGGAAGTGAATGACCTCTTGGTCAATCAATGTTGGGGGGAGGCCCCTTCTTTACCTTTAGATTAGATGTGTGTGTGTTGTGATGTGTTCCCCCATGATTGTGCTATGTGTTCCTAGATGACCCTAGTCACCCTTGTTGGTGCTTAGATACAAGTGTGGTTTTTGTGTCATAAACCTTCTTCTATTTGTATCATCATTCTCCATGTTTGTGACTTGATTTTCGACAAAATTGGAGATGATGCAAAGCGTTAGGGGCACTTAGGCTTCCCTTCCATGTTGACCCAACTTTTTATTTTTATTTTGTCTTCTTGTGCATTCTTCACATGGAATGATATAATAGGGGGTTGATGATAGTTCATTTTATATACTATTATTATACCTATATATATTTATGAGTAGTTCTAACCCCAAAATATTAGGCTACCCCTATGCCCTGTGTCTATGTTTTTTTCTCTTTTTCTCTTTTCTCATCTTTCTCTCTTCTTTGCTTGAGTTGTCCCTCTCATGTGTGACAACACCACTTCTATGACACTCTAATTTTTAGAAAATGTATTCATTGCCAACAAAACTTTTCTCGAGAATCTTCACAAACTCCTTTTCAAAGAATCACATTCTCAATTTAAAACCCTAATGAAACGTGTTTCCTTCATCGTGGGTTTGTAAAGAAATAACATGAGAACCTTCCTCCGAGGTGCGAGTAGCTCTAATCTTCCCCTTGTGAGGGAGAATTTTTCTTGCCTCCAAATTCCTTGATGAAGTGAACATGTTTCAAAAAGATTCCTTGATGACGAATCGATTTGAGAAAAAATGTTCTTCTACAGTTTCAAATAGTGTGTCCCTTGAGTGGATGCCTTTCTTCATGTCGGGTTCCCGAGGGACCCCTTTGAAATTTTTCCAATTGATCTATCGACAGTTTACAGGACTATCCACTTACTTTCTTGTGTGGCCTCTTTTAGACATGTTCTATCTGCACGTAAACATGTCACTTTTTAAGTGCACCTGTAAAGCCACTTTCTAACTCTGTGGAGTCCCCTTCCTTGGGTTTCCTCCATGTGAGAGATCTTAGGGGGTACCTCCTTGTAGGTTTGTAGGTCTTTAGGGTGCTTCTTTTAAGCTTCCTTCATGCAAGATATCTTGGGGGTCACTCCCCTATAGGTCTGCGGGTTTGTAGTGTGTTTTCTTTAGGTTTCCTTCATGTGAGAGATCTTGGAGGATACCTTCCCTATAGTTATGCAAGTCTATAGGGAACTTTATTTGGGTATCCTTCATGTGAGAGAGCTTGGAGGAAACCTTCCTCATAGGTCTATAGGTCTGTAAGGCACTTTCTCAGCTTCCTCCATGTGAGAGATCTTGGGGGACACTTCCTTGTAGGTCTACAAGTTTGTAAGGCACTTTTTTTGGTTTCCTTCATGTGAGAGATCTTGGAGGACACCTTCCTTGCAGGTCTACAGGCATGTGAGGCACTTACTTCTAGGGATTCCCTCATGTGAGAGATCTTGGGGATCCCCTCCTTGTAGGTCCATAGGCCCGTAAGAAGCTTTCATTCTACAACTTCATAGTTTTGTGGGGCTATGAATTCCTTTACTTTTCCCGCGCTTTCAAGCTCACCAAATTGTGGTCTGCTTCCTTGACGATTTAGGTATACATTTCTAACCCTATTCACTCTTTGATCTACTTTATCAAAGCACTCATCAGTATTCATGCTCGCTAAAGTGGGGGGGAAATGTATAGGCACGAATTTGCACCCCTTACACAAATTCCCCTTTTACACTTCCTCACCTTAGAAAACCAAATCCGAAGGAAAAATTCCACATCAACCCATTTCCTTCGTTCCATTGGAATCTGTCTTTTGCATCGGTAAAATAATATTTGTCGGGGATGCCTATGTGGCACGCAAACGTATGTGTAGTGTGCTTACATCCCTAATGGATTCCTATGTCTAAATTTGGCAAAGGCATTACACCTCCCATTGGGGTTGGTTTGTAACATCCCTCTTCGACCAACTGACCTCGAAGATTCCTTATTCTTCCTCATTCTTCCTTAAAATGGTAGATTCTCTCATCCCACCTTCAACAACAATCTTCCTTCATTCATTTCATCTTCTACACACTCTCTTTTGGAATTCTCAAGCACTTCAACTTCATCCATCACTTCGAGCAACACTTTGGCACTTCATAGCAGCAACAACAACACTCCATCAACTTCATAAAGCAAGTGTGTAAAAATCCATTGCAACAGGGGCTTGAGGTTTTGCAACACCTCCCATCATCATAGTTGAGGTTGTGGTGATTTTTCAAGCTTTCTTTCTCCATCATTGGCTAGTGAGCTCTTGGTGGAGGTGTTAAGCATTTTCACTCCTCTCCTTTGCAATTTGGTTGAGTAGCTTAATACTTTTTTGTAGTGTTACTTTCTTTTTGTCCCTCTCTACTTCTTTATCATACATTTCTCTATCATTGCTATCTTGGTTGTCCGTGGAGGTGGAAACACCAAAACAGGGGTTTGATCGAGACAGACCCCTATACAACTCCTAATAAATTTCCTTCTTTCTTGTGTGTAGGTGGACATTCTTTTTGGGGCTAGTTGGTGGACGAGCATCTTTGTGAGATTATCTTTGTCACCTTAGCCTTCATATACTTACTTTATCACATTCATTTGTATCTTTCCTATTTCATAGTTATATTTTGTTCCCTTAGAAGCAACTAGATAGGCTGTCAGCTCGTTTTCTGGTGGTTCATACTATCTTTTTGTTCCTCTGGTTGTATGAAATCCAACTCACCTAAGAGACACCAATGCATCACGCTATCATCCCAAAACCATGCTTCCATCCTCGGGAAAAGCACTACCTGAAGTACATTGTTGAACCCAAAAATCGACTCACCTAGCCCCAATCCTAACTTCGGATCTGTAGAGTGATCGAGGGGATTTATAGTCCTCATCATTATTTTCCCTCATTTGAAACAATACTTTAGAGTGAGGTAAGTTAGGTCAGCCTTCTGCTCTTGGATCTCCATGACTTGAGCCTTGACATGGTCAGGCCCCCTCTCTTATAATAAAAATTTGGGAGATAGAGCGAAAGGGGGATTAGGGTTCCTCCACCAATTTCCTTCAAGTTTAATTCAAGGAAACCTTAGAGATCTCAATCCAAGGATGGAAATGAGGGAAAGAGATCTGCAATAAGGTGTCTTAGTGGTGTGATTAAAGATAAAAAGGGGTTCACCACCAAGCAAGGGCTTGGAAAGGAAGTAATGCAATGATATGTAAAACTATGCTACTCGAGATAAGAAACTGAAAGATCAAAATAACAGACTGAGAAAGGATAGGGGTGCATCTGGAAACTGAAAAGGCTTGAATGAAGGTTTGAAATCTTGAAATGTTGAATTTTAATGCACACTGGGACTCATACGCCAAGTTGGGTGAATCAGTCCTAGTTTAGGGTTTTTGGGCAGAAACTAGAATCTCACTGACAAGTCTGAATCCTCTGAAATCTAGAAAAATTTCTATACCAAGAATCATACACCACAACTAGCATATCAGTCCCATTCTACTTTTTCAAAAATTCAAGGTCTGAATATTTTCTCTTTCTTCTCAACTTCATTTCCAGATCTGAACTTGCTAAAAAGTCTACAAAATAGAATATTGTATTGATTTTCTTATGGGGGGTTTCCCTCGGTCAAACTCCTAGTTTGGTAGTTAAACCTTAATAGAAATAATAGATCTTGAAAGTAAATATGAATGCAAGCCCTAATCTTAAGTGCATCTAATATTAGGAGATCTAAAATGCCATGAAACCCTATTCTAATGTGCTAGAATAAGATGCATGAATGAAGCCTAAAGATGATGACTCACTTTGGGAGATCTCTAATCACCCTAATGAGCAATAATAATACATGTACCTTCCTTTAGGCTGGAAGTAGAATGACAATGGAGGATGGAAACACTTAGGAAACAAGTCATTAGGCTTGGTTTGATGGCTAGTTGCATCTCCCCAACCTAGAATCCATCATGATTCTCCATAGGAAACCATTATCAATCCTCAACAATGCTAGATCTTGAATGAAAGTGAGCTTGAAGACCTACAAAAACACTAAGATGATGCTCCAAGACTTCAAATTTGCTTGCTACTTACTCTTGAATGCTCTTGTGAAAGTATGCTTGAATGCTCAAATTGATATTCTAAATGCTTAGCCTTGCTTAAGTGAAATAATGATCTAAAACCTTAGTTATATAGGCATATCATCTAATTTACCATTTATTATATCTCAAATGCTAACATCAACCAAAAATTTGAATTAAAAACCTTAATTTCTTGCTCAAACCCTAAAAAGGGGCCACCTGAGACTCATATGCCACTTGTGGCATATGGGTCCCACCTAGGGGGACTCATACGCCCAAGGTGGCATAGGAGTCCCACCCTAGTTTTTCAAGGTGAGAAAATGTCGAGTTGTTATAAAATTAAGTATATTTATTGATTTTGTTAGGATCTTAGTGTAAATAAGCCTTGAGATCTGAAATAAAGGGTCTCAGGGGCTTATTAATGATTATTTAAAGGCTCATAACTTCAAGGGTACTAAAATAGGTCCTAAGTGTGAAATTGTACCTTGTCCAAGAAGGGTGTACAATTTTCTATAATACAACGAATAAAATAGACAAGATCAAATAGATAGCATTAAATAGACAAGACAAGAAGACAAGAGAAAAATACCAACAATGTGTAGCTCCCCTTTTGGCTTGATAGGTCACATGATGTAGTAGCATTCAAGAGAAGCCTTGACTATTGCTTGAGGAATAAATCCAGTAGAGCTTCGCTATAAGGAATGAGAGAGGAAGAAGTGAGATGGATGAGATAGAATGAAGAATGAGAATGAGAAGTGGATTTTTATGAGGTTTCATGGATGGGAGAGTCATTACATCCATTTTTTACACAATGACACATGCCATAAGCAAAGGACGTGAAATATTCTCATTTGAATCTTGAAAAGTTTGGGGATGCTAGCGCGTTGCAGGGATGCCTACACATTGTGCAAACATCCTACTCAAAACTTTCCAAGAATGAGATATCCAAGGTTTTGATGCTTCATCATTGTCACCCATGAAATTGGAATCGTGAAATCCCAACTTACAGGTTTTGTCATAAATGCTACATGCTAGATGCGCAAGTGTCAAAATTGCCATGGGGTTTAGCGACACTATATTATTAAAAGATATAATTTATAAAGGTTATCTCTAACCTATCTATATTAATTTATAGTTATTAACATATATTATTATATTATATAATTTGTTAGTTATATTATATATTATATTTACAACATTAATTATATTGTTGTAATAAACTTTAATTGTTTATATTGTATAATTTATAATATATTTAAATTTATTTTATATTATCTTATGATTGTATTATTATATTAGGTTCATATTTTTATAATATTATTATGATTATTATATTTTTATGTTTCTATAACATTATTATTTGTATATTTTTACTATAATATTTTTCATATTATAATTATTGTATTATATAAGTTTAATTTATAATATCATACTATTATAGTATATATGTTTTTTATTATATATATATATTTTTTTATTATTATATATTATAAAATAAATATAAGATTATTATCATGTTATGTTTTACATTTTATAATGAATATTGTTATTGTATTTTTTTATATTTTTTATAAAGATTTAATTCTTCAAATTATTAACATAGTATTTTTACATATTAAAATGAGTATTTATCAAAAGTTGTTTATTTTTAATATTTATATATCTTTGAATTGAATTTTATTTTTTAATTATCTAAAGATATTACTTTCTAATATTATATTAAAAAAATATATATATTATATATATTCTATTAAATTATGACAACATTTTATTAATAAAAATTAATAAAAAAATAATTTAAATTTAATAATTAGTATAAATATCTTAGCCAATAGTGGCATAGTGTGATGGTTAAGTTGTGTTTTTATTCTTTCCATCAAGATTCAAACCCCATTGGGGTGTAATTGTTGAGAATTTACATTGGAGATGAGGTACCCCATTTGTGACCTACCGATTGGATCAAAAGCGTTAGTATAAATATCTTAAATATATCTAACTAAACTATGTCTAGGAGATATTAATTTTGAATTACTTTGTTTATTTAAATAGTTTCTTATTATCTATTACTTTATTTAATAAAGATCTATTACTTTATTTAATAAAGTGGATAGTTATTGATAATTTTATTTACTAAAGTATATAATTATTTTGTTAAAAAAAAATTATGAAGTACAAATATTTAATAAAGTTACCAAGGGGTGCCCTTGCGACCCAACCCAATGACCCATACCTTGGGTACCTGAGGCTAGTTTCCTGTAGTTGAGATCCCCCACTCGTAAGAAGTATCGCCACTTAAACCTGAGAGTGGAGTCAAATCTGAGACCAATGGGGAGCAAAATCACTTCCCAAGCCAATTCTACTACCTGTTCGAACTATGTTTCTTATATATTTTATTTGTTTTGTATTTAATTATTTTTTTTGGTCTTATTTTAATAATTTTGCAATTAACATGTTCAAGGAATTACGTTCCACCTCTTAGTATTATTAGTTTTTGAACTATAGGCACCACTAGATCCTAACTAGTTATTAATATTTTGAACTTCAACCAATCAAAATTGATTATTTTCTTTCATATATTATATTTGAAGGTTTTTCTAAAGTTAAATGCATTTTTTTTAAACTTTTCTAATATTAAAAATTATTTTTCTTGAATATCATTGGCTAAAAAAATTTAGGTGATAAGGGCGGATTTTACGAAATTGAATATAATATTTTGATTTTGCAATTTTTTTGGCTTTTTTTAGGCATTTTTTTTGCCACCTCTTCCTTAATGTTTGCACATCAAGAAATGCAAAAATTATGACAGTGAAAATTAGAAATTGTTAATTATTCTATATAAAAACTTCGTTTAGTTTAACCAAATTTGAGCTAAGTAACAATTGTATGTCAAAAATTCAAAATCATAATTATTTTAACATGCCAATAATCCAACTATTAAATCTATATTTTTTAAAATTAAATCTATTATATATTTTTTTCTTAGATTAAATTGAATCTCAAAACTTAAATATCAATAATTATTTTACAATGTATATTAGTAATTATTAGTTCCTGCCAAGGGAACTATAGGCAACCCCTTATTATAATTAATAATTATGTTTCTAACCAATGAGAGTTAAGATTTTTTTTTAATTTAACAAATACTTGTATATTGTTAAAGTGTAGATGTAAATTATATAACAAAACATTTTAAACAAATGAATTTTCTTAAATATTATGGGCAAGAAAGTTTTTCCCGATAAGAGTGATTTATACAGTACCATATCATACTGGTGATAATAGTGTGTAGATGGAAAGCCAACGTGTGATAATAGTGGGCATCGTTCGCTGGAATGGACATGGTGGGCACAATTGTTTCTTTATGGAGTTGTAATGAAATCTAAATATTGCCAGTGAAGAGTAGCATGGTGATAAAGTAGTAGTGTCTGAGGCTTGATTATCATTCACACTTGCATTTAATTTGTCACATCCCTAGAACACATGATAGTTCAAGCACTTCACCTGTTCAGTTAAAAAGATTTAC
Organism: Sequoia sempervirens; assembly: GCA_007258455.2. Classification (NCBI taxonomy): domain Eukaryota; kingdom Viridiplantae; phylum Streptophyta; class Pinopsida; order Cupressales; family Cupressaceae; genus Sequoia; species Sequoia sempervirens. Next base: position 215,443,064 of record VDFB02252616.1, on the reverse strand, counting down.
AAACTCTTTTTGTTAAGTTTGCTTGTATTGTTAACAATATTCAACTTTACACAGGTATAATTGTAAGTTGATAGTTTAAAATTCAGAGGAAACAAACCAACAATTGAAAGTTAGTTTAAAATTGAAAGCAAACAAACAAACATCTACAATATCTTTGTGCATGCACTAGGATAGGTATTCTTGTCCATTAATTTTTATTAATTTTTATTTATATCCTTTAGCTTCACATTAAAATTTTCTTTCATGGCAGAGTGTGTTTAGGAAAGCCCTAGTCAAGCCCAGAACAACATGCTTTGCTTTGTCTTTCAGTAAATGATAGTTTGGCTTTGGTACTTATGTTAAAGAATAGTTCATTTCAAAATCCTGAACCCTAGATACATTCTCTATTGCAGTAGCTTGGAAGTCACACCATTGAGTAATCATAAATTCCATAAAGAGCCTCTCATTTAGAACGAAAATGTCACCAAGATCAAAGCGATTGAACCATTAATAGTTGGGAAGTTAAAGCCCTAATCTAAATTGAGCACAGGTTTCTATTTTTTCCAATATTAATGTTATTAAGTCCTTAATTGGGACATGTTAGTTGTATCCATTGTTAAAGCCCTCAAACTTTCCCAATGTTGGCCCAGGTTTGAGCCACAACCTGGCTCCCAAATGTGGCCTCCCCTCCTAGTTATCTATCATTAAACACTGGGCGTTACAACTTGGTATCAGAGAAAAGGTTCTAACACTGGGCACTCTGGTTTCATATGAGCCCATTATGTTGTCCGGTTTATATATTCTATCTAGAAGAACAGTTAGTCTACATATGCATATGTTATGAAGGCAAAAATGTTATACTGAATGAATAGGGGTGAATGTGAATTTATTAATTGGAGTTGTTAAGTGATCATAGTAATCATGATATTGGCTTGTAGCATCATGAGATATATGAAAAATAGTACTTATGGAATGTGATCTTTTGAAGAGTAATGGAGTTGTGCATGTAATTGTAACCCCTGTAAATGTGAGAAACCAGTAACTATGCATTGATTGAGTGTTGTGAGTACCCTGTGTTTGCTTTGTGTGCCATACGATGGTGATACTATGTATCCATCCATGGGGAAACTGTTGCATTTGGTATGGGATTAACCATACCATTATGTGTGTATGATTGTTACCTGATTGAGGGCCAACCCATGTGTGGTTGAAAATCTATACATATAAGAGTAGCCAAAAGCTAGTTTCATGGATTCTTTTCTTTTGGTTCTCTAGTCCCTCAATCTGTGAAAGGGTAGTAGCAGCCACAAAGTTCCTTGGGCGGAGTGTGTAGCGTACGCATAATGCGATGCAGAGTATTCTTAGCTCAACCGATCCCGAGGAAATGTACTCACTACTTCCCCTTATGATGGATCAGGGTGCTTGATTCATATGTGCTAGCCTAAACCCCACAATTTTGAGTATAGCAACATTGGTTGTTAGTATTGTTCTGGCCGTCCATAGGGACGTTGAGCTGACATTAGCGAGTGAACCTCGTCTGTATGAGAGGTGAAGCTCGAGTAGCCCCATATTGATATGCCCATATATGTATTGCATACACCGTATTTGCACATGTTCCAACATGATGCAATGGATATGATGCCACACCCCACTGATGTTCCGACACAGTGCTGGTGATGATGCCGTGTTGTTGATGGTAGCGAGCTGGGCTCGAGGACACGATGCCACATGCTTAGACATGTGAAGGTGCACTATGAGATGTGCTATGATAGCCTACTTGTGTGATGAGCGTAATGGGGCCTCACACATTTGTAGAGGGATACTCATGTTTGCTTTCGACAGTGTTTGGGTCGGTTAGCATATGGGTAGGTCCTGGCCATGTATACCTCTGGCGACGGCGAGTACCTGCGTGTGCCTTTTCCATGAGGTATCGCTATGCGGGGTGTGTCTAGCGCGTGCCTACTTCCGCGGAGCCACGGACACACTGCCATGCGGCATACGACCAGTGCGTGCCTTCTCCGGCTGGTGTATGACCACGCCGCACTGAGATGCGATGCAGGATGGAGGCCGAGGTGCACATCCTATGCGGGCAACCAAGGAGTGCGAGGGCCACTTGGTTAGTCCATGTCGTGTGACGACGCGAGGCAGAGTGTAGCCGAGGAGCACACTCTGGGTCATGTGGATGGCGTGCTCACTCCGCACCACATGGGGGCTATTGTATAGCCGGACGTTGTTCCCTCCTTCCTCGTTTGGTGGCTAGTATCTAGTCACGCAGTGTTGTATAGTGCAATTTCTAAGATTGTGAACTTTCTTTATGATTATTGATGATTTTCTAGTGATTGTGAAAGCCGACACTTTGTTATATTTGATTGTGATGGTTTAGCCACACCTTGTGATCTTATTTGCTCGTGGCCCTCGTGGTTACATCTGATTTAGTGTTGAAATTGTACAAATTTATTTCTTTATTGTTGAAATTGAATTTTTGTTTTCTTTTAATTATGACTTTGGTGGCTAAACTAATTTATCCTTACTATTTTTGAGGTCAGCTATGTGTCGTATTGTGATTCCTCTCCAAGGACGTATGAGGCGGACTTGGTGAGTGTATACGAGGAAGTAGATGCAGGGAACCTTGAGGATGGGGGTATGTGAGGCTATTTTATAGCTAGGACCCACTACCCACCTATGTGTGATGACTATCTCTTGGAGGCTAACCACCTTGTACAACAAGAGATGGGTCATAGTGGTCTTGGTTGGATGGTCTCGCCATGTGTGTGTGGCCTAACACCATCAAGCCACTGAGTGTGAGGCATGGATTATGTGAGATGGATATTGGCTCTTGGCTCATGGATTATGTATCATGGATTAGTATGCTGCTTTCCGGTGTCCAGATGGACCCTTGTGCAACCTTGTGATGTGCTTTTCCCGGTGATGTGATTGTGTATGTATGTGGTAGATGTATATTTCTTATGTGTTGTTGTTTACTGATGTAAAAGAGGGATAACCACACTATCTTAAATGTGGGTATATTGTGACTATGTGGTATAAATGGATTAGATATTATTGAGAATCGTAAATTGTGACTTAAATATGTTACTGAAACATGATATGGTGTGTATTTTTGTTAATTTCAAGTAATCATTTGATGTGTTCTACCTTCTATGATATTTTGAAGATGATGTTGTGTAAATGGAAAATTGAGTTAATCGGAGTACTTGCTATTGTTATTAATGCTGAAACCCAGTATGTTATTGTAAGAGATGTAAGGAATTATAAATAAAAGTAGTTATGAAGATATTGTTTGCAAATGTGAAGCTGAATAGTGATTCTAATTGCAATGATTCAGAAAGAGGGTGTACATCAATTATAGATTAAAGAAATTTTGGTACTAATGTGGTTATCTTTCCATTTTGAGTCATGTGACTTCCAGGAGTAAGTCGAATTTTAGGGGGGGAGGATGTAGTACCCCTCCATTCTCACCTGGGATGTGCAGGTAGTCTGGCCAAGGAATCGGAAGAGGAAGATGGGACAAGAGCTTCTAATTGTATTTTATATGTTGTGATTGAATTAATTAAATAAGGATAATATTGTTATTAAAATGTTAGATTAAATTGTATTTAAATATTTAATTATTTAATTTATTTTTAGAAAAAGTCATGAGTTTATTAAATGTTAATTAAATATTAAAATTGTGTTTATTATTTTAAGTAATTATCTTGTTGAGGATAATTGTTAGAATAAATTATATAAATTAATTAGATAATGTGCTTTGTAAGTAAAAGTTGTAAAAAAACGGAAATTAAAACAAAAAAAATATTGAAAATAGAAAAATAAATAAATAAAAGAATGAAAAAGATGAAAGAACGAATGGGGATTGAGATTTAACGAAAAGCTTGCTTTTTAAAATATAATTTCTTTTATTTATGATTTTTTTTAGAGCTTCTGGAGGGAGGGATTTTTGCATGTTTTGGGAAGGGAATCTGGATTTCTGGCTGTAAATAATTTTCGGCTTCTGAAAAAGAAAGTAATTTTGGTTGCTCTGCAAAATGTTTCTAGGAAAATACAGATTTGAATTGAATAACATGGTTATTTTGGAAGTAGAGGTTTTTGATCAAGGTTTTGGTGAAGAGATCATTTCTGCACGTTTTCTCCACCTCCAAACGAAGGATTCCAAGTTTTGGCTTGGAATGTTGAATTTTGGGGAGGGGACCGATCTCTGGTCTTCATTCATTTTGAATCGCAGTTGAGTAGTCGAAGAGAAAGGAGTCGAAGTAACTGCACATGCAATATGAGTCAAGCACATATCATGAATAAAGGTGCAAACTTTTGGAAATTGAGGTACATACAATTCACACCTGTGTTTAATACAAAACTTAAAGAGTCTGCAACTTAGCATTGTATATTTCTTGTTTGTTGGTAAGCTAGGTAAAATCTTTCTTGAGTTAACTGTTTTATTCACATAAGGGAAGCCCTATTTTTTCATGGTGGAGTCTATCATACGATTTTATTGAATAGCCTTCACAATAACTTTCTTAGCCGATTATACTTCTTCTAAGCATTCTTTAAAACTCACTCTTTATGAGGGAAACCTCCAATTTGGAATGATACAATTTAAGTACCCTGTGCATAGGTAGATCTCTACTCTTTGACCCACACATAGAGTTAGTGTTTATGGCTCGACTCATAACTTTTGTGGTGGGTATGCTACTTGATGGAAATCTGGTGGCGTGTACTAGAATGTATCCTGCGTTCACTGCATTCCTTGAGACGTCATCTCTTTGCAACACTCTGTCGAACAGATCACACGCCTTGCCCCCATGCCTTCATATTTTGCATGCATGCCTCCTGGTGCATATAATCTTAGCGCACGTCTTGTTGGTTTTCAGATGGTTGCTTCTAACATCCTCACTGTATTTGACATTAGATATTCAGTCTGTTTAATGGATTTTCAACCACCGTCTATATATATATCAAGCTTGTATATTCGTTTTCTCCCCATGTGACTTTACTCCTTATTGAAGACTTCGAGTCTTGAGGGCATCTTTCTTTTATGGCACCCGATACCTTAGTTTGCTTGTAGCTGGCATTGGATAGTTTAACTTCAGTGCGTAATACTCTTTCTTCTGCATCTTATTTGATCCTGTTAATTGTGCTTTTGGCATTTTGATTACCCCGTCATTGAGATACGCTATCTGTGCGCCGCACTTAGTTTCAAATTTCATTATCTGTAATGGTGGGTTGTACATCTAGGTATAGTTGATTCCCTTTAAGTTTGAATAATTGTAGCTGCCACCATACCTATTTCTATAATAGTTAGAACTATTGCCATTCTTAGGTGGCGGGGCATCTTTTTCTATATCAATCATTTTGTTTTGAGTGTGCTTTAAAATTGTAGGCGTCAAAGGTTTATTGATGTTAGATGTTGTTTTGAGTGACCACTTTTCATTGATGTCATAGGTATTATTTGTTTTCATTATTAATTGTGGTTTGGTTCATTTTGAAATTGATTTTGAGAGCTCTATTATATGATATGTAAAAGAGTTTTTAGATACCCTCTCGTGTGTCTTATTTAAGAAATGTAGGAAAAGATTACAAAGCTTTGTGTGGTTGTGGCACTCAGGATATTACCATGCTATCCTTAACTGCCAAAGATTCCTGTTCTTCTTTTAGAATAGACGTATATACTCTATTTTAAGTTTTGAAAATACTGCAGACAACATGTACCTTTGACTCCTATCTGTGTATCACATTTAGTTATCTCGTAGGGGGCTCGATTGTTATTTTTTTTTATAGCAATAGGATATATACATGTCTTTGCATAATTAAAGAGTCGATATCATCCCTGTAATGTCAAGTAGGCGATTTCAATGGCAATTAGTTTGTAATAAGTTCAGGATTACTTGGATGGATCGCGCCATGTATTTGGGCTATGCTGTCTGTTTGGCGTTGATCTAAATAGTGGCTGGCATATTAAATATGTCCTGTTCATTGCTCATATCAATTAAACCCTCTGTAGTGTATGAATTAGGGTCCTTTGGTGTCCCCGTTCACAACATTAGTTAAAAGCCTTAAATTCCAATTTATCCCACAATCTTTGCATTCCTTGAAGTTAAAATCTCTTAAGGTATTCTTTCAATCAGATTGCGTGTCTTTCCCTTGTTGCCAACTTGTCACAGGCTGGGAGAATGTGTGTGGAGGTGGAACGATCTGGCTTCCCATCCGCAATAGCATTCCCATGAAAGTTCCATGCAGTTAGTCACTGCAAAATTGTTCATCCTAGGAGTTTGACCTCTCATATCAGTTATGGCATTGTTTGGAATTCAATTCTAATGAGCATACTTTATACTTGTTGAAAATACTTGTGGGGTCATATTGATAGGTCGGAACAAGGAGTGGACTTGCATCGTATTCTACGAAGACATTAGTGTTATTTGATGGCCTCACTGGTATCACTAAATTATGTATAAAACGATATAAGTCCTTAATCATCATCCCCGATACATGCATGGAGTGGTATGTGTATATTATGTTACGTGATAATATATTTATATATATATATATCGGTTATGTTTTAATATATATTAAGTGGTACTATGAATAGGGATGTAATCATATTGAGTATTTATATAGTTCTTTTAAAAAAAAACACGTAGTAAATAAGGTATTTGTGTTTATATTTGAATATTAGAAAAGTAGAACTCTTGGCGTTTTAAGTAAATGATGGAATAAGTGCGAATTTTTAGCAATTTGATTTAATACTTTGTCTTAGTTAACTGATAGTTGAAATGATAGTTCTAGGTTGCAATATTGATTTGTTGCTAGAATAAATAATGTGTTGATTGTTTAAGAATTAGAATAATTGATATTTTGGTCAATTTTTAGTAATTACCAAAGCCTAGTTTATTCTGTGTGTAGACAAATAAATGCTTAATTAAAGTAATAAATTAGAGTTGGATTAAGAGACTAAGTTAGTTTAATATTGTCACTTTGTTTGTGTCTAGCTAAAAGGGAATGTTGATATGCCATGTGACCTTTCTTGTGCAAGTATGAATAAATATTTGGGTAGGCTATTTATGTATTTTATTTTATTTTGCAAGAATATGCTTACCTAGTTCTTCCGTCTTCGGCTTCAACTAAGTGGGTGGTAGCCGCCTAAGAAACTGTCTGGGGTGACGGACCCTAGAAAGGGTTGCGTACCCACTCTTCTAGTTTGTAATTTTGTATGGGTCACATAATGCTCTTGAATAGAGGTTTGAGTTTAGCGTGTATTTGTGGTGTTGTGTTACTTGTGTTGGGGTAGATTCCTCCTTGAATGTCTTATGAGTGAACCCTTGGTTGGTCAGTCAATGAGTTGGAGCAGCTCAAGTTGTCGAACTACGGTGCCTCTGCGAATTATATACGTAGGCAAGGCCATCGAGTGATGAGCTCCCGAGGCATTAGGTTGGGCCCCTAGGACTGTTCTTCTGAGTCTTGTTTGAGACTTGCCGTTTATTTTTGGTAAAGTAAAAGTTATCCATTGATTCATATAGCTTCTTATAGTGATCACGTGCTAACTATCTTTGTTCTGAAGTGTGTGCCAAGTCATGTAGACCTTGCAGGTATAGGCATTGGGAGCAAGGACTTGTTGATAAAATAGAATGTAAGAGGTATGTTAAGCTGACCTAAGTAAGTAGACTCTATTGCCAAGTTAGTAAATCACTTCTATCTTTTCTTATAGCTTGTGTGATCATTGAGTATAGCTTTAAGTAGTGAATAGTGTTGTTGTTATCTTGTTTCGTTGTTAGTTGTTGTGAAGTAACCTCGCGTGCCCCAGAGAACTAAGGGTACTAGTGTAATGTAATGTGTTATATGTTTATGGTTAATGTTCTTGTATGTTCAATTGTAGTGTTTAAAAAAAAAAAAATTATTTGCTTGGTCTGTGTTCTCTGAGTTGCATGACAGGCGTTACATAGAATGTGTCATTTAACATCTCTTTTATGTTCAAAATTGTAAATAGATTCTAAGAATTTTTCTTTAGTAATTAAGAATAGTTGTTTACCATTGTGATTAGAATTTAAGAACATGTATTTGGTAATTGCGAGTTGTTGGTTGGAAATTGCTCTGAGTCCTACTATTGTGTAAGGTAACTTTTTGGAAATTGTAAAGAGGCCTCCTTTTCTAAAACCAGGATCTCATTACTATATTGAGCTTTAAATTTATCATATTAGTTATGTATGTTATTGTGCTAACATTAATAAGAATGTGATATCGTGTTTCTGTAATAATGATGCCATTATTGCTAGTGCTCTTGACTTGTTCACTTTTGTAACCAGGAGCATTCACTCTATTTTCAATTCCTTTATAAATTCCTTGGGGAATTTTGTGCATGACAGAGTTATTTAGGAACAAACATCAGTAAGTATCATGAAATTTATGTTTCCTTGCCTTACCAAGTGTTTTTCAAAAAATTCAAATTGGAATTTTCTTTGATGACTAATATACAAGGTTTGCTTAGATAGACAAAGCAAAAAGCTATTCTTCAAGCTTTTAACTATTTGGAGAAAAATCTATGTATTGAACTTGTTTGAGGCTGTAGCATTTGGTCATGTCAAGGAATACACCCTAAAAGAATTGACATCAATAGTTTAGAGGTCCTAAAGTTATCATAAAAAATACTATTAAACAAATGCATTTACAACTTTACATATTCCAATCGTATTTTCTTGAAATTTTCTAAAGCCTTTTCAACAAATACATTTTGTACATATCCTGCAATCATTTCCCTCCATGAGAGGACATCTATTTAAGGCATTATGTCAAGTAGTTCATTTTCCCTATCTTTTCTTATTACATGTCCCTTTGGAGTAAACATGTGCCTAGTTTGCATTGTTTGCTATATGCTTATATACAATGGTCTCACCATAATGCTAGTAGTATAGACTTAAGTTAGACTACATTATTTTGTATCACAATTACATCCTTGTTTGCTATCCAATGTTTCAAACAACAAACAAATAACGTTGATTTATAGAGTTTTTTTTTAAAATTGTGGGTCATTCTGGTTAACATTTTGTGATCTACTGAAGATAATTTAAATGAATAAAATTAGGAAGATGATAAACAATTATCATCTCATTGTTGTGTGTAAAGGTGGTGGAAATATTCTTGTTTCGCAAAACTCAATTTCACACCCAAGCACATGGTCAAAATATATTTTGGAGTGGCAACGACCATGTTTGAGCTAGAGTTTGCTACCTAAGAGTTGTTTCCTCAAAAAATTCAATCTTTACTGTCATTCTCAATCATCTTTATGAAGCACAGGGATCAATCAATGACAGATGCTATTCTCTGAAACAATTAAAAGGTTTGAACTTATTCTCTTTTATGTTTTTTCCTGCTTCTGAAAAGTTTCAATGCAATCATCTAATCCAAACCTGGCTATTTCATCGAGTGGGATCTGTCATTGGTGGACCACATGCCAGAGGAAATGAAAATATGCTTCATGGGCTTCTATAAAACAGTCAATGAAATTGTAGAGGAAAGAAGGAAGACACAAGGGTGCGATGTATTACCCTACCTCTGGACCCTGCTATGTATTCAATAGACCAAATTCACCATGTTTTTTCAATTTTGAGTGTTTTTCTTAAAGGCTTTTTCTTAGCTTCCTGTCATGTAATTTTCTAGTGGGAAATGTAGTTGGCATCCTACACCAAGGAAGAAAAATGGGTTCAACATTATAAATATTTTCCTTCCTTTGAAGATTACATGGAGAATGTTACCTATATATTGAAGCTACAAAGTTCAATTTAGTGCATTTGTCATAGAAATCTCTCTTTTATTGTTTACATTTCTTCTTACTCAAGGTTGCTCCTTTGAAACAACCTTGTTTGCATACTTATGTCATTTACCATTCTTGTCCATGTGTCATTACTTATGTTTCAAATCTATTCCATTATGAAAGATTCTTCTTACTTTGCATGTGTGGATATTGTTGTTATTTTGGATTACTGGAAAAATTGTTGGTGTAATTATTATACTTTGTCTAAGATTGCTTTAATCAAAGTGTAATATTGGACTTAGTTAATAAAGTTTACTTTGGATATAAGAAATAATGACATAGCTACACCTTCACTTGAGGTACACAAGTGCCACCACTACCTCATCAGTCCTTAATTGATAGTAGTTAGGTGTCAGTTCTATTTAGTCAATTCCACCTATGTTTCAATTACACTAAGTTAACTCACCTCTTCATTGGGAGTGATTAAGAGTCAATTGATGACCTCTTGGGTATGTCACTTTCTTGAGTCAAGCATCCAAGAGGCCTATATATTTCTACTTTACTCTTTGTAATTTGATTCATCATATTGACTATTGTTGCTAAAACTTTCCAACCACAACAAATTAAAACAAAACTATTCTAGAAAATTTTGGTAGGAACTTCGTTGCTCTCCACTCTTGTTATAATTAAGACAATACAATTAATTGATAAATATGAGGTATGTGTCAAAAATGATTTAATTTCAAAATTTAACTACACATTAGATTAAACAACTTTGAATAAAATTGACCCATAATAAATTAATATAAATTCTAAATAATATTTAAAAATTAAATATTAAATAATAATAAAAAATATATTTTTTAAAATTAATATTTTTATGTCTAAATTAATTTTAAAATTTACTTAAAACCTTACTAAAAGTTATTTTTTTTAGTAGAGTCCACAATGCATTTCATAGTAGATCGAATTTTGAATGAACCATTCAAAAGCAATTCTCAATAAATGAATTGAATCACATTTTTTTAAAATAATACGTTTAGGAAATATCAATTTTGAATTATTTTGTTTATTTAAATAGTTTCTTATTATCTATTACTTTATTTAATAAATTGTATATTTATTAATAATTTTATTTACTAAAGTATATAATTATTTGTTAAAAATATTTTATAAAGTTACAAAACTTTTTTATGTTTCTCATATATTTTATTTGTTTTGTATTTAATTATTTTTTATTGTCTTCTTTTAATAATTTTTCAATAAACATGTTCATGGAATTACATTCCACCTCTTAGTATTATTATAATTAAGATAATAAAATTAATTGATAAATAGGTGGTATGTGTCAAATTATAATTTAATTTCAAAATTTAACTACACATTAGATTAGACAACTTTGAATCAAACTTATCGATCCATAATAAATTATTATAAATTTTAAATAATATTTAAAAATTAAATAATAAAAAATTAAATATTTTTTTAAATTATTATTTCTATGTTTAAATTTAATTTTTAAATTTTTTTTTGGGGTAGATTCCACAATGCATTTCACAATAGATAGAAGTTTGAAAAAACCATTAAGAAACAATTCTAAATAAATGAATTGAATCACATTTAGAAAACAAATCTACTATTGAAATGATTCGTGAAATTACTGTGTCACATCATGGCTTCAATTTCTTCTATAATTATGTGATTGATTTGATGAAAGAAGTCATTTTCTTTAAAATCGTTCTACAGGCCTATTTTCTGTGTTAGGGGAGAGGGGCCCATAATAGAGCATCCTAACTTCGCGTTTCTAAAAATCCTATGTGAAAATTTCAAATCACTCCCAATTTTGAACAACAGTTTATTTGGCAACTCACATGCTTCTATAATTTGTTTTAGGGTCACATCATCAAATATGCTGACACATCAGCATGCTTTTTTTGAGGTATCCAAAAAGGGCAAAAAAAAAGTGAGACCGATAGTGGTGCACTAAGTCATTTTTTATTGGTGCACTAATGTAGCATCACATGATTTGTCAGTTTGTGTATTTTATGGATAAAAAGTGTTTTGCAATTGGATATTAAGGTGCTCCACTATGGGGCCCACTGAAGACTACTTTTATCCCCACTATTGGACATTGTTCCACTATGAGCCCCTCTCCCCTAGTAGAAATATGTCTTCTTTTATGGATAAAATATTGATAAGATAGATTGTTTACAACTGCTATCCAACCTAAAATAATATTTGTCACTTCATTCTTGATTTGCCAACCCATGTCAAATCATTCTTTCTTTCATTTTTATTATTCGATTTAGAATATACAATTAAGCAACAGTGCTTAGACTATAGGCATTCTATAGTCCATAACTAGACAACTACAAACAAACAACTCATTCTTAATCATGCATGTGAATGGGCAATGATAGGCATAAGCTAATAATGCTCTCATATGAGTTGGAAAATCAAGAATGAGCTTCAAACTAAAAATCCCTCTAGTAATCTTCAAACCTGGTCTTCTAACAAACAATAGACTTGTCAATCAAATCATTGAGCAAATATAATTCATTTTGTGAATGCATATTATGAAATTGCTGCAACAAGTGCTTTCGCAAGGATATATCTGAAGTATTTGTAGAAAATAATAAATCTGAAGTGTACATAAATGTAAAAATCTGAATCAACTATTTAGATTATAAGTAAATATAAACATAAATATTATTCATTAAAAAATAATACAGTGCATTAAAATTTAAATATTGTTAATAATTTTAAATAAAGAAAAGCCAAACTTTATAGAGTAGATTCGTAAGAAAAATAATATAGGAACATTATCAAAGTAATGTTTTAGTACCCATGGTAAGAGCTAGGCTTACATACAATGATTATGAGTTTAACAATTCTCAACAAGTAAGATCAAAAGATCAAAAAAAAATCTACTCTACTTCTTCTTCATTGATTACACAGTTTTCGCAGCGGTGAGACCCAAATAAAGCAACGCCATCACAAAAAAGAAAATATACCATGGCTTTGAATTTGAACAATGTTTTTCCTTGAACTTGCTCATCCGCACCTTCCAATGGCTCTTACAATGTTCTCTCACCTCTTTCATCACCTCCTCAATTTCTTGAATTGAATTGATTTTGATTCTATCACAAATATTGTTTAACATGCGAGCTACCTCTTCATCACTGCCCAGTAAGCTCTCGATGACTAGGGATTTTCAAAGTAAAGAAACATCTTTTTCTGAATCGATTAAATCATCTAACAAAGTTACAAAACATGAAATTACGGCATCCTCCCGCAGCCAGAACCAACCTTTGCATTCTTCATAAGCCATTAAGTTCCTTAACCATAATTCTTATAGTACCTCTCCATTTATGCTTATGTTTTTTGTTTGCATGTTCTCACACTGTTAGACTTTGGTACTTTGGTTTGAATATTTTGATCGCTGATTTTGAGTGACAGTGGATTCACTTTGTGACATGATGATATATTGTATGGTGATAATTGATTTCTGACATGCTTTGTAATAGCGTAGATGTTTCCTTCAGATGTTATTGCTATATATATGTTTATGATGGACTAACTATTATTTAATTGTCAGTTTAATGTGATGTGTATTGGTGTGGAGAATGGAATTGCATCACTCACTTGTGAGTGCCCTGTGATGTCCGTGATTTTCTCCGCATGGTGTGCTTGTACAATGGATTATATATATATGCATGTTATTTGTTGATTGCAGGATTGCAGGTACATGACACCGACTCCACCTAGTTACTCAGGTCTGAGCGTGTCAAGACTCAATGAAAATGTTGATTGGGAGGTAGTAACATGGTTCATTCTAGTCTAGTCTTAAACCCAGTCAAAGTACATCATCTGTTTTAGTTCAGAGTCATAGATTGTCTTGTTTGTCCCTGATTGGATCAATTGCTTTGAAAGGAAAATTTTATTAATTTTATGATAGTTTATTATACTTTAATTTATGTTGTTTTTAATTAATTTTTAAATGTTAAAGAAATAAGTTTTACATTTTATTTAATTAATTAATTAGTTTGTTTGGTTAAATAATTTGATCATTGAGATTAAATTCATTTAATTAAATAGATTAATTGATTAAATTAAAATTGTTTTAAATGTGTGAATAGATTTAATTTTAAATTAATTGTTATTTGGGAAATGGCTTTTTTGATTGTTAAATAAATTTGCATTTTGAAAATTGGAAATTTTAAATTATTTTAAAAGGCATGAAAATCTTGAAAGGAAAGATTGTCGGGAAGTTGTTGGAGATATTTGTTTCTTCTCAACATGTGTGCCAGTGGAATTGATTGGTTTTTAGTTGAGGATTTTCTCGGAGATTATCTGGAATTTGGGGAAATAGAAGATTACTTTTTTTTCTTCACGGGAAATGAATTAGTGCTCTATTAAAAATTTGTTATGCTTTTGTATTATTGGACATTTTCTGGAAAATCTCTGTTTTGGCATATTTGGGAAATTGGTGTTCGGGAAAGGCTTTGGAAGCTACAGACAAATTTGTTCTTCACCAGACGGACTATTGAAGCTTCAAGAAAACAGGTATTTCCTTTGTGTTTTATAATTTGTTTGATGTTGAAAAGAAGTCTGTGAAAAGAAATTTCATTTAATTAAATTCATGTTCTTCTCGGCAAATGATCTGTAGAGAAAATAGTTATTTCTTTGTTAAAATTTTTCTATAGACTTTGTTATTTTCTTGTTAAAAGTTTCTTGTAGGAAACAGTTTGTATTAAAATTTGAGAAGGAATTATTTGTTTGAAAAATGAAATTTAATCCTTAAGAAATAGAATATAATTTATTAGAGAAAAAAAAATATTGTGCATACTGTTGAAATATTCAATTTCCCCATTACAATCCTGAAGAAATTTTTCAATTTCCTTATAGGAAAACCCTGTTGAAATTTGTAAATATATATATTTTTTCATATATAAATTGGATTGCAAACTGTATTTAAAATTTTATTTATTTAGGCATTTTCGAAATCGCCATATAGGCGAAAATGGATAAAAATGAATTACCATTTTTAAGTTAAAATCCGAAATTTAATTCGGAATAGATTTATTTTATTTGGCATTTAATAATAACAGGGAGGGGCTAGGGTTATCCCCAACCCCGTCGCTCCCACTGTGGGGTGCGGCCGCTAGGAGGCAATGCCCACCACAGTTCTGTGGGGGAGCGGCTGCCATGAGGCAGCGTCCTCCACAGATCTGTGGAGGAGACGCTGTCCCACAGGCAGCGTGCCCTCCATAGTGGAGGCTGCCTGGTGCAGTCGAGTTTTGTTTTAAAATTTCGTTTCTTTTGTTTAAAAGAAAAATTTGTATGGTTTCAATTTAATTTCGATTTAGTAAAAACAAATATATATAATATATATATTATTTATATTGGTTGACTTTGGTAATTTTGTATTTGTTAAGTTAGCTTATGATTAACTAGGTGTTGAGGAAATAAAACATTTAAGTGAATAAAGGAGGTTATTATATTGATTTATTGTAACAGGGAGTTGAATTTTATTATTAAGCATGATTGTGGAAATTGAAATTAAATAATCAGTTCTACTTTATTATTGCAAATTGAATCTTATTTATTTCGAGTAATTGCATAAGATGAGTGATTGTAATAAATGGATTTAGGAAATCCAAACGATAGATTGTTTATTTGTCTGTAATGATTTTTGAGTTATGTTTACCCCTATTACGTCAATTGTTAAAGATTGGGATAACTCTGATAGTAAGTTTTCCAGACATAGTTTCTTTGAAGAAGTTATTTTCTTAATGATTTCATATTTTTGGGTTTACTAGGGTAGTGCACATGACTATGTGTGGTGATTAGACACTTGTTTTTTATGAACAAAGTTTTGATGTCTGTTATGATACGTTTGGTCTTATATGTTGATTTTGGATATATGTGCACTTTGCCTACCTTTGTTAGGGAAACTTAGGATTTATTTGTTATGTTTAGGGGAGTGGCTCTGTGTGAGGGCCGACACACAAAGTGGTGTCAGGGTAACTTACAAAGAGTTAGTAAGTCATTGAAAATTAAACAACACAGTAGTTAGATTAAAATCCTTAATAAGATTGTTATGCCTCACTTATAGACTCTAGAGCTAGTTCAATCTTGAGTATAAGATGAGAAGGTCTAGAATGGAAAAATGATGTCTTGACACTTCAAAAGACATTCGATTCCGCAATAGTTTGTAAATGGCGCCGAGTTTCATAAGAGGTTACCAGGGTAACCCAAGTTGGGGGGTTGGAACCTAGGAAGAAACACCAGGGTAACCTTTTGATCTGATTAGGATCTAGACTATTTGCAAAATTGAATGCTTATTTTTTTACAATGATTATTCCAAGTTAATTAGAACAAAATTAACTCACATAAATAATTAAAGTAATGAGAATAACAAAGTGAAGCCAACAAAATTGAGAGTCATAATATGAGAGAGAAGGAGAGAAAAAGTGCAAACAGAGTTTGATTACGGAGTTCGCCACAAACGTGACTACATCGTCGGGTCGGCTCCAATAGAGTACGACCGATCCGATTAATCTCCAGAATCAATTACAAATGCACCAAGACCATCACTTCAGCAGGATAACACTGCTCCAACATACAAAATGGCTTCAAAATGATCTCCTTAGAACTCCTCTCGAATCACCTGTCACCTGTTTCACTTGAAAAATTCTCTTCCCTCCACTCTCTCCCTTTCACCCCTTTTTATACAAAAGTTTCACCCAATTTGGTGAAAACCATAAGATTTACAAAATCTCCCTTATTCCTCCATTTACATATAAATCTTTATCAAAAATCCCCATTATTAATTTAAGCCCTTCAATTTATTGTTTATTCGGGCCTTACCACTTGGAGAGTTTTCATTTAATCCTTTAAAAGGATTATTGTTTTACATTTTAGGGGAATAGTTTTATTTTTAAGGCATTCGGTTTTACAAAAACAACAAAACTTACCGATGACACTCATATATTGAATGGACCCCATGGTCTAACGGTGGCAAGCCATTTTTGGATCCCGGGCATCGCAGGTTCAAATCCTGGTGGTTGCTTTTGAACCTAAAAATCCCATCAGTTACTTAACAAAAGAAATCACCCACCATATATAGGTTGACGCGCATGGCTAGTGCAATGGCGAGCTGGCCGATGGTTAGGGAGGAGGTTGCGGGTTCGAGCCGCTCAACAATTTTTTTTTAACAAACAAACTAACAAATTTGAATCCGCGGGTAGAGATGGGAGACAGGGCCACGTGTCGCACCAGGAGGGTGCCACGTCGCAAGCTCAGATTGGCTGGCGTGGCTGTTGATGAGGACAGTGCTAACCGGAATGTCCACGTGTGCTGACTGTACGCTGACTCAACTACCAACTATACCTGCAACGTCAATGCTGATTGGATACATTACGGATGACACGTGTCAGCACGGGATTGGTTCTGTATGATTCTAACATGGATGCCACGTGTCAAATTCTTGTTGGTCCACTTCATGGCCCGTACAATACGGAATGATGACATTAGCATTCCGTATGGTCAAAAGTCAACATTCCTTGCACGAACTTTGACTGTTGATAAGTTGAGCATACGATGTCGGATTTTGATGAAACGAACGTCGTCAGAATCATCTCGATGAGCTCTTCACAATGATGCTAGTTCCATTGATTTTTGATATGATCATTTTTTTCACCTTCTAGCGCCCTCTGATACCAATTTGACCCAAGGTTTGACTGGCCATAACTTGCACAAACGGACTCCTTTTCGCTCCGTTCGAGTTGGGTTGGAATCAGGATGCCGAGATCTTTCTGATGGTGTAGAAATTTGGAGATTCAGAGACACTTCAATTTCCACTAAAAATATCCACCGGATCAGGCCTCCCCATTGAAGACCTTTTGGACCTCCAAAAGTGACATTCACTCTAACATTAAGTGAGGACTTGGCCTTCCCACTTGTCCTATATCCTCTGTACATCTGAATACCTGGCTTGCAAGCACAATGAAGACTACAATAACATTGTTGAACATAAACATTATTCTATCACTTCCAAAAGCTTCTACATCAACTGTCGTAGCCACTAACCAACAAAAATTGACTAGCATCAAGCTGAACAATAATGCAGAAATGAAAGAGAATAAATCAACAAGATATCGATCCTTTACAATAGGAACTTTTTTACCCAAGGAACCATCAATGCTTTCAATCATCATTCCCTCATGTTGTACTGTGGGTGCATCCTACAACATTTGACCCTGGTTAGCTACTCCAAGTTCAAATGTAGAACCACCTGTACTGACAGACATAAGAGTTAACTCTTTACTTGCATTAATTACCCTCTTTAACTGTCCTGTGTTTGCAAAAGAACAATCAGTCTTAATCCTGTGAGAATGTACAATATACTGAATGCCGTCTTTAAACAAGTGATAATGATTCTTTTCCCTATAGAAAATAGCTTTTATGTCATAAAGATAAGGGCTACCAAGCACTATCCCATAGATATCCAGTGGAACCACATCAAACTATACTTCATCCACAAATTTACTAGCGATTGCAAATCTTAAGGTGCATTGTCTTATTACTTGCAACTTATCATTTTCACAAATCCAGCCTAGTGGATCAGGTTTCCTATGTTGTGTAGTTTTTAACCCCAAGTTTCTTACAACACTTTCAGAAATCAGATTAACTTGAGAACCACTATCTATGAGTGCATCAATTTTACTATTCTTAGCAACAACCCTCAAATGAAATAGCCCGTTCCTTTTCACATCTTCAAAGACATCATTAACTTTAGAAGTAGAAGCACAACTATGAACAGAAACACTGGAAATAGGAGCTTTACCTTTCAAACCCATAGTTGTTATCTTAGTCGCATCATCTGAATCTGAACCAAGATCTAAAACAACATTTGCGGCTTTCTCCTTACCTTTCTATTTTTTATTACGTTTTTGAGCCCACTTAGGCCTCAGTTTAGGATGCAACTGCCAACAATGTTCTTCATCATGACCCTTCCTATCACAATGAGTGCAAGAAAGCTTATCATCCTTCTTAACTGTAGCTGCCTTCTTTCCTTTCCCTGTCTCTGCAACCTTAGAATATTTCTTTACATCATTATCAAACTTACCAATAAAGGATCCTTTACCCCTTGACTCTAAGTGTGTAGCTTGAACAGACTCTTCATCCAAATTACAAGGGTTCAAAACCAAAATGGAATGTCTAAGGTAGGAATGCAGACCTCCTATGTACTTCAACAAATTGTCCTGGGTGTACAAAGGAACATTCAAAGCAATAGCCCTTTTCCTAAATTCATGGGTGTACTCTTGGACAGTTTGACCTTTCCCTTGCCTAAACATTTGTCAGTCCATCATTAACTATTGCATATGTCCTAGGGGATAAAACTGCTTCTTAAGAGCATTAACAAACTCTGCCCAAGTTGAACTGACTCTACCATGTTGTGAAACTTCTACCTTAGACTTACTCTCCCACCAGGTTAAAGCTGTACCTCCTAATCGAAGAGTAGCTAATTGGATCCTATCAACATCATCTAATAGGTTCTGGACTCTATAGTAGACTTCAACTTGCTGAATCCAATCATCCAATTTTTCAGCATTAAGTTCGCCACAATACTTTGGTAAGTCAAATTTTACATCCATCTAGTTGCTTGTCACCATCTCCATGTTGTTTCCCTTTCTTGTCTTCACGAACATCTTGCTTCAATGAACCTCCTTCACGTTCGTTCTGCTCTTGTCTCTCTTGAAAAAGAATGTCCACCTTAGCCTTCATCTCGAGGAATGCTCTTTGAAATTCCTGCTCACTGATCTCATCAGGAACCTCCATTCCAGAAACAGACATCTTTGGAAATATTCTACGCTTCCCGATCTTAGGATCAAAGTCTTCAAGTTTTCCTTCACCCTTCTAAATCCTAGATCTCGTTAGCATTCAAGAAAACAACTGCAATAATAGTCAACTGAGCTCTGATACCAACTTGATCTGATTAGAATCTAGACTATTTGCAGAATTAAATGCTTATTTTTTTACAATGATTATTCCAAGTTAATTAGAACAAAATTAACTCACATAAATAATTAAAGTAACGAGAATAACAAAGTGAAGCCAACAAAATTGAGAGTCAGAATATGAGAGAGAAGGAGAGAAAAAGTGCAAACAAAGTTTGATTACGGAGTTTGCCACAAACGTGACTACATCTCCGGGTCGGCTCCAATAGAGTACAACCGATCCGATTAATCTCCAGAATCAATTACAAATGCACCAAGACCATCACTTCGATAGCATAACACTGCTCTGACATACAAAATGGCTTCAAAATGATCTCCTTAGAACTCCTCTCGAATCACCTGTCGCCTGTTTCACTTGAAAAATTCTCTTCCCTCCACTCTCTCCCTTTCACCCCTTTTTATACAAAAGTTTCACCCAATTTGGTGAAAACCATAAGATTTACAAAATCTCCCTTATTCCTCCATTTACATATAAATCTTTATCAAAAATCCCCATTATTAATTTAAGCCCTTCAATTTATTGTTTATTCGGGCCTTACCACTTGGAGAGTTTTCATTTAATCCTTTAAAAGGATTATTGTTTTACATTTTAGGGGAATAGTTTTATTTTTAAGGCATTCGGTTTTACAAAAACAACAAAACTTACCGATGACACTCATATATCGAACGGACCCCATGGTCTAATGGTGGCAAGACATTTTTGGATCCCGGGCATCGCAGGTTCAAATCCCGGTGGTTGCTTTTGAACCTAAAAATCCTGTCAGTTACTTAACAAAAGAAATCACCTGCCATATATAGGTTGACGTGCATGGCTGGTGCAATGGTGAGCCGGCTGATGGTTAGGGAGGAGGTTGCGGGTTCGAGCCGCTCAACAAATTTTTTTTAACAAACAAACAAACTAACAAATTTGAATCCGCGGGTAGAGATGGGAGACAGGGCAACGTGTCGCACCAGGAGGGTGCCACATCGTGAGCTCAGATTGGCTGATGTGGCTATTGATGAGGACAGTGCTGACTGGAATGTCCACGTGTGCTAACTGTACGCTGACTCAACTACCAACTGTACCTGCCACGTCGATGCTGATTGGATGTACGGATGACACGTGTCAGCACGGGATTGATTCCATACGATTCTGACATGGATGCCATGTGTCAAATTCTTGTTGGTCCACTTCATGGCCCGTACAGTACAGAATGATGACGTCAGCATTTCGTATGGTCAAAAGTCAACATTCCTTGCGCGAACTTTGACTACTGATAAGTTGAGCATACGATGTCGGATTTCGACGAAACGAATGCCGTCAAAATCATCTTGACGAGCTCTTCACGATGACGCTAGTTCCATCAATTTTTGATATGATCATTTTTTCACCTTTTGGCACCCTCTGATACCAGTTTGACCCAAGGTTTGACTGGCCATAACTTGCACAAACAGACTCATTTTTGCTCCGTTCGAGTTGGGTTGGAATCAGGATGCAGAGATCTTTCTAATGGTGCAGAAATCTAGAGATTCAGAGACACTTCAATTTCCACTGAAAATATCCACCGGATCACCTTTGCAACATTGTGATGACACTTCACCTAAAATAACAGTTTACCTTGTGTACTTAGCACATTTGATTGTCTTAAATCTAGAAGCAATGTAACTATCAGTTAGTTATGTACTTGTGTCTAGGGTGAATAGGTTATGTCTAGGTAACCATATTACTATCTCCTAGCATGGGGGGTGGACCTACGGGTACCACATGGTTGGGTGGAACGTGCACCTTACTCTGTTGGGTCCCCAATTTTTTTATCATGGCAACGAGAGCTTCATGAATGGAGAGCTCGTACTTGGATACATATGTAAACTTTCTTTATTGCGTTATTGGAAATCTTGTATTTGAAACATCCCTCAATTGTTTATGAGGTGAACATTTATAAACTGTAATTGTAACTATTATTGATCTACCTCATCAGATGAATGAGTATTGTAATATTATTTCAATGCAATGTAAGAATCATACTTGTATTTTATACTTTCATGAATGGTATTCAAATGTTATGCAATGCTTACTTTTAAGTTTATGTTAATTAAATATGTGCAATGCTAAATACGAAAGTCGTCTATGGAATCTCAAGTAGTGTAATGTCGCGTAACTTAGTGAATGTATGCAACTAATTAAGTTAATATTAACACTAAAAAAAAAATTATTTCACTTATATACACAATTGCAACATTCCTTAGGTTATAAGACGGGGCATTACAATTTTGTGTTATCCTCTATTGTGATTTGAGGGACGGAAAGCTTACTTGTTCCAATCTTTCTCTTTTGAAATCCAAATTGGCCTGGCTGAATTTTGACACCAGCCTTGTGTAATAATTCGGCATTAGGGGAAGGACAAACAAATTTGATATCGCTGCTGGTAAGACCAGATAGTGCCACCTTTTGTTCAACATGAGTAGCTGATTTCGGATTGGAATGTGTTAACAGATCTTTAATTACCATTCTGTACAAATCTAGTAGATGGTATGCAGGTCGTTCATTCATCATATGTTCCTTCAGTTTTGATTCAGCATCATCATCCCGTGAGTATTGAAAAAGAAATCCACAAAACACATTATGTTTACTCAGCATTGCAGCTAACTGTTTTGTTGCACCTTCGAAGGTTCCACGTTCTAATTGAAGTATTCTTATGAGAATGACTAAAGGAATTTGACTTTCCAACTTCATAATATCACCTAGAATAGCAATCAACTTGGAGTAATTTTTATCCATAGGGCCAAATCCATCTATACCTCTAAAGAATTCCAGAATAGAGCAAGCATCCATTGCGAACATCCAAGATAGTGCTTCTTCATCCAAAGCTATTGGCTCTAAATAGCACTCTCTGATTTCACTCTCTAATTTTTTAATCTCCGCAATCAACATGGTCTTGTCTATATGAAGCCTCGCTAATGTTATCCGGAGTACTTCCAATTTATGTTGATCCATTCTGGACAATAACTCAGACTTAGTCTTCTGATTGTAAGGCCCAAATGATAGAGTCACAGGAACATAAGCTTCCGGTTTAGAAATCTTTATGGCTTCAGACACCCTATAAATGCACACATTTTTTGGCACTCCATCCATATGATATGGACAATTGAATATTTTTTCTACTTGCATACGCCATGATTCAGCTGAAGCATTGCATTGTGTTTGGCTTCTATCTGGTTGAGCCATCTCTTCTCTACATCAAACATGACAAGCATGCATTAGAGACGTTCAATTTTGACAATAAATATCCAATACAAAAAAAACTAACCCATGTGACTATGATTAAATATTTGATAGTGTTATTAATTGAAAAAAATACTGTAACATTTAAATATTTGAAAGTGTTATTTAAAGAAATCAGAGCAAGGATTAGAATAAAAATATTGATTAAATATATCATATAAATCAATTTATGTCGTGTTCCTCTACTTAAACTAATTTAAGAAAACTTATCTTATAATTATAGCTTATATAAGCTTATTGATCATTATATAAAGACATTTAATAAGAACACTTTATGTATGCCAAATTTCTTTTCTAAGATGAAAAAAAAAATATTTGCAATGTAATTTTCAATGAAGAATCATAGAAACTTTAATGTTTAAGAGTCATCCAACAAATTTCATCCATAATTTTCCCATCAATCTTGTAAGTCATGTAACCTTTTTAGTTTTTTATTTGTTTTCCTTTGTCTTCTTCTTTGCTTTTTTGTTAGTTTAGCCATTTCTCCTAATATTATTATTAATTTCTCTTAGAAATATTAAGAATGATGTTTACTTTAAAAAAATTTAAAGTAAAGCTTTTTTTAGACTAATCAAAAGAACATAGTCTTAATTTGAGTGCTCACATTTGATCAAAGGATTAAATAAATAGGTTTAATAGGGAACTATTCTCTATATAGAGTTAATCAAACTTATAATTTTAAAGACTTGTAGTAATGTTGTTCTTTATATTATAATTATATGATACTTCTTATAGTAATTAGTCAAGCATTTTTTTATAAAAATAATTGATTCTTTATCCAACTAATTATTGTAAATGTATGTAAATGTTAGACCTTAATGAAATGTAATGGTACATATGGAAGAAATTTCAGTATTTTTAGATTGGCATGCTCCATCACTTACTATTTTATAACATAACTTGCCAGAGGCCATTAGAAGGGGAGGTTACTAGTAGACTAGAAAAGACACAACTTAAGTATCCATCTTAAAGAGGTGTGTAGGTTTTATTATCATTTTCATATGGAGCACTTGAAATTTGCACTTACCTTCTTTGTATTAAGGAACAAAAGCTTTTAATGTATGCATTAAAATTATTTTACAAGGAGTTACTCTTGAAGGGTTTTGCATGGAGTAAAAATTGGATCAATTTAAGATAGTGTTCACTCATTTTTTTAGCCCATAATTTTGGAAAACCATTTTTTTATACCATATTCTTTTTCTATGAATTAAGGTAATAGAATGTAGATTATATTGTATATGTTTGTAAGGCTATGCTATTGTTTTAACTCTAATATTAAATATTGAAGACCTACATTGAATCATAGATTCTCTACATTGTAATGTAATATATATTTCTAATTACTATATTAATTGTACTTTATAGTTCAATTTTTTCTTTTAAGAGTTTTCCTAGGAAATATAGTGTCCCCTTATCAAGTTTCTAATTTTTTTTGTTTATCTACTTCTACTTGCATAGTTTCTCTTATTAGGACATATAGATATGTTTTTTTTGCTTTCATTTGTTATTAGAACTAGCCTAGCTTGTTAGATTTATGGGAGTAGCGGTTTTACTCATTCTTATTTGAGTTGAAGCTTTCATAGTTGATCTTAGTTTTAGATAAAAAAAATGACAATCACATCAAGAATGGAGTTTGAAAAGTTTTAACATCAATAATTTTTACCTTTTGAACCTTAAGAAGAGGGACATTCTTATTGATATAGATCTATGGGTTGTAGTATCAAGCTAGAAACCCTTTCTGTATACTTATAGAAGAATGGGTAGTGTTTGATATAAAGGTTGGATGTTTAGTTCATCTATGTATTTGATATCAGTTTTCATGAATGTAAGAAAGAGTTCACCACCAAGAAAATCTAGATTAAGTACAGGAACTTGTTCCAAAAAATTATATTGTTAACAACTTTTTCTTTGAAATAAGTTATATCATAGTTGGAAAACTCGGACTCGTCACAGACTTGGCAGCCCAAAATAGGACTCGGACTCGAGACTCAGTATAGACTCGACAAAGAAGAAAACTATAGTTTTACAAAAATAAAATTAAAAAAATAATACAGTTAGAGAACATAAGAGCCTATTTCGATTATCAATTTCTCGGAATTCAAATATTACACATGTTATATGATCTTCAAACACTCTATATTTGAAATTTCATCATTCATACTCATAGTTTCAAATTTTCAAATGAAAAAAATAGAAAAAACCAAGTTTTGAACATTCATACTCATTATTTCCAAGTGATGCCAAGAGTCCTAAGTTGGGACTCGGGAGTTTGATTCTAGGACTCTCACGAGTCACTTGCCAGGACTTGGGAGTCCTAGCATAGACTCTCTAGGACTCAGCTCAGGAGTCCTTAGTGAGTTGACTTGGTGAGCCCTAGGACTCGGGAGTCCCAAAAGTATTTTCTAGGACTTGGAGAGTCCTCAAACTATGAGTTATATAAATCTAGGATGAGTGCTAATGGCTCCATAAAAGAAAATCAACATTTTTTCAACGTTGTGATGAGATAGATAGCTTCTATAATAAGTGATAATATCTCTTAGTAATGTTTAAAATTGAGCAGTTCAAATATTTATTATTATAAAAAAATAATTTTTGTCATGATAGTTAGTGGGTGTTGCCATAATAATGGGTTACACTTTTTGGGACATCTTGATTTTCGCTTGAAATCACATATTTTTAGAAAATAAAATGATTTAAGACTTTAAATGTTCCATTTAAATGATTTTAATCAAAGAGGGATTGATCAAACCCCCTTAGATCAAACCCCCTTGGATGGAACATTGTTAGATTTAAACCTAACCTATAATCAAGTCTCCTCTACACCTATCAAAATGCTGATAAAAAATCACTTTTAATTTACCTTTTGGGTGATCAAATGAATTAATTTAACATTTATGTTTTGGAAGCATGTATCCCTTATTATAAGCTTCCCAAAAAGTATAATTTTAAATATGTTTAATTTGATTGTTATATTTATTCTTTATTTCTTGTGAATGTGGGATTTTTTATGAACATCAAGTTTTTTGTTTCACACATATTAAAAAATAGAAAAATAGAGAATTTTTTTTCTAAAAAATACATGTGCACTAGGTATTGATGTCCTTATTCTAACAAAAAAAGAATAAGTTAATTAAAATGACTACAAAAAAGTTATGTAGGCCAAAGTAAACCTTTTTCCAAATTATAATTACTCTAACTTGGAAAATTAATTAAAAAAAAATTATGTAACAAAAAAATATGAAAAAATATCCATGCACTAGATATAATTTTCCAAGTCAGAGTAATTATAATTTGGACAAAGGTTTACTTCAGCCTACATAACTTTTTTGTATTCATTTGAATTAACTTATTTTTTTTTGTTGGAATAAGGACATCAATACCTAGTGTACATGTATTTTTTAGAATTTTTTTTCTCTATTTTTCTATTTTTTAATATGTTTAAATCACATATTTTTAGAAAATAAAATGATTTAAGACAAAAGGTTCCATTTAAATGATTTTAATCAAAGAGGGATTGATCAAACCCCCTTAGATCAAACCCCCTTGGATGGAACATTGTTAGATTTAAACCATACCTATAATCAAGTCTCCTCTACACCTATCAAAATGCTCATAAAAAATCACTTTTGATTTACCTTTTGGGTGATCAAATGAATTCATTTAAAATTTATGTTTTGGAAGCATGTATCCCTTATTATAAGCTTCCCAAAAAGTATAATTTTAAATATGTTTAATTTTATTGTTACATTTATTTTTTATTTCTTGTGAATGTGGGATTTTTGATGAACATCATTTTTTTGTTTCACACATATTAAAAAATAGAAAAATAGATAAAAAATTCTAAAAAATACATGTGCACTAGGTATTGATGTCCTTATTCCAATAAAAAAAGAATAAGTTAATTCAAATGAATACAAAAAGTTATGCAGGCCAAAGTAAACCTTTGTCCAAATTATAATTACTCTGACTTGGAAAATTAATTAAAAAAAATTATGTAACAAAAAAATATGAAAAAATATCCATGCACTAGATATTGGTGTGTAAAATCTATATTTTAAAAATTAGAATTGTATCCTATCTATAAAAAAAGTTATGTAATCCGAAGTAAACATCACTTTTTAAAAATGCTAATTAGTAGAAAAAAAGTTATTAAAAATTACACAAAATGATTCACAATTTATTTTTTAATTTTTTTAAAAAATAATAATTAGAATCTATAGAAAAGATATAGCAAATAACTAGTTTGATTCATCTTCAAATTCTTAATGGTTTAGATGCTATAGGTGTAAGAAAGTGAATATCTAGTGAAAAATATTGATTTTAATGTCAAGTTTGGCCAAAAACTGTAACCCATTATTGTGGGATCACCCTACTATATTTTTTTTAACAAAATATTCTTTTATATACATAATTTAATTATATTTTTTATAATATTTTATTAAATTATTTAATTTATTATTTATATTTTTATAATTGTTTTAGTTGTTTTAAATATAAGTAAATTATTTGTTTTAGAATTAATTTTAATATGAATTTTTGCTTGTTTTAATTTTCTATTAATTAATTTTTATAAACTTGAATAATTTAATTATTCTTAAAGTTTATTTAAAAAATATTGATACAAACTTTGTTATTTGATAACATTCATTAATTAAATTTTTAAAAATTATATTTTATTTTAAAATTTTATTTATTTATTTTGATTAATAAATTGCAATCATGAAGGTTGCTCCTTGTATATTATCAAGGAATACTACATTGTATAGTTTATGCCCCATGAACTAACAAGGCCATAAAAAACCAAGTATATAGCATAGACCTAGCTATCTCTAGCTTAAGATATCAGACAATACTTTCATAAACAAATTTTATACATATCAACACAAAGTCTCCAAGGACAAAAAAACAAACATACAAACAAAAACCTAAAGATACATACTAACCATAGACATATTAACAAAAATAATTGTTGATACACATTAACTAACTATAGCAACACACCAAGCTTAGACCACCACATGAGATTCCATTGAACTATCAACAAGCATCGTCAGCAATTCCACCCCTTCTGTGGGTGCTAGACCCAACACGTTCTTTAGAAACTCGACGCCCTTCAAAGCTTTCCTCTTGCACAAGACGACTAAGGCAAGGAAATATGATATGACAAAGGGGTGCAAGTCCATTATATACCCCTGTGCACAAAGTCTATCAAAATACCCTAGAGAGGGACAACATTAGCATAGAGAGAAACTTCCAACACCACCACCAAGCCACCTATGATCTTCTATACCAAAATATTTACTGTTAACCTTGGCTCGCCCAAATCCAGCAACACAGGTACAAATATGGATGTAATGTCAATGTTGACATTATATTTATGCTCGACCACAAGGAATTTATCACTAATAATCCAAATAATCATCATCAAAATCACACCATTGCAGGTCTTGAAAACACTTTACTGTCATTTGTCAGACAATAGTCCAAGAAAAGGCATTTGTCATTGGGAATAGAGTAGGTGAATGTGAGTCTCCACTTCATTTGAGGCATTTGATTTAGTGCAAGGATCCATTATCAAAAAATAGTTGTTGTCCAAATTATTATGCATGCCTGAAGCAAGCAGATGGAAAGGAAACATGTTGTCATTATTTGATTTCACTTAAAATGATGTAATTACTCATTTGAACCCTATTACAATACCACTTCATGATTTTTTTGATCAAAAAAACTTTCTCGCCACCTCCATGCCATTACAAGGTGAAAAAGGTGAATGAAACATTAATATCATATCAATTATTAGATCCTCATCATGATCCACAACCAATTTTTTATGGGTTTTAAAGGAGTAGAGGAGAAAAAATTGAACAAACAAAATAGACCATAGATAGAACTACCCAAAAAATTCAGAGCAAGGGAAAAATAACAATAGCTACAACTGTTTATGAGACCAAGAAAACACACAAAATAACTTCAACTATATAAATATATTCTTTCATAATAAACAACAGCTACAGGTGCACATTAAAACATCATATTTCTCTATTTTGGACAAGATTTTTGCTCTCTCTTTCTGATGCAGCATAATACCATGGAAAAAATAACTCCTCACTTCTTTTTTCTAGACTTTTCATTGGGCTCATGACAAACATTAAAAGTTGAAACTTAATGTGCAACTACAACTCACATCTAGGTTAATGATTATCATCAAAATAATGAACATCTAAAGACATTAATTACAAGTCCTTTTAGCTAGCGATACAAGATAGGAAATGACAAACAAAATATATCATCATTAAATGCCTAGTTGTGCATAATTAAAGTCTCTCCAATAGTCCCCATTAATTATGAACTATTGGGGATCAACAAAAATTTGTATCAAACTTCTCCACAGCTGTGTACATTTGCACAATCAAAAAATCCTTAAAAGCTCTGTAAATATTGAAATGTCTCCTTCACCAACAGTTTTGTAAATATGTCTACAAACTAATCTTTAGATTTGCAATAATCTAAGAAAATTTCTTTGTTGTTTACAAGCTCTCTAATAAAATGATATCTAGTATCAATATGCTTAGTTCTCTTATGAAAAACATGGTTTTTGGACAATGCAATCACTGACCTGTTGTCACAAAATATCGTAGTGGCTTCCTTTTGATCATGCATTAAGTCTTTCAACATCCACCGCATCCAAATAGCTTAATAAGAAGCACTAGTGGCTACCACATACTCAACTTCAGTTGAAGAAAGAGTCACAATAGGCTGTTTCTATGAAGCCCATGACACAATACCTATCCCAAAGTGAAAAGCATAACCGGATGTGCTTTTTCTATCATCAATGTTGCCACCACAATCACTATTGGTGTACCCAACAAGACTGAAATCATCTGAAGTGGAATACAATATGCCAAAGTCCTTTGTGCTACTCACATATCTCAGTATTCTCTTACTTGCCTTCCAATGCGAGTCTTTTGGAGACTCCATAAACCTTGAAATTAGGCTTACATCGTACATTTACCAAAGATAAAAGAATGAAGTTTTGATTAGCATCTGGGAAAGTGAGGAAGGAAATGGCCTAGTCAAAGCATCCATGTGACTATACCATGGCCCATTTTTTGGGCTCAAGACAAACTCCATGTTTCTTTAAATAAAAAATCAACACTTTAGCCACTAAAACCAAAAACAAAATTTAGAGAGTTCACATAACATTACTAGCACCATAACATATCAAGCCAATGCCCCACTCTAAAGATAATTTAGAAAACACAACATTACTAGCACTGTAACATATCAAGCCAATGCACCACTCTGAAGATAACAAAAAACCTGAACATCAGTGTAAAATAAGCACAATGCACTACACTCATTCAAGACAAACTCCATGTGAAGACAAATAAAAGAGAACATTCTTTTATGGAAACTATTTACTTAGTATTGTTTTATCTAAAGAAAGTGCCAAAAATGCGGCCATTTTTTGTTGCTTTCCTCGCTGCTATTGGTTTCCTCCAAACTCTTCATCACTGGTATTCACATTTCACTTCTCCATTTTGGTGAGCTACAACTTGAAAATAAGGTTTTGACGAGGGTTTTAGAGTATGTTTATTAGAATTAAATTACATGCAAGATCCGATAATGAGCACATTTAGTTTTTTACTTGTTTCAGATTCTATCATTTTTTGTTGCTTTCCTCGTCACTATTGGCTTCAGCTCCTCCAAACTCTTCCTTTGTGAACTCTCGACTAGCCGAGCCAATTCCCCCACCCCCTACCTGACCGATCTGATCTACTCAAAAAAACTCTTCATTGTTGGTATTCACCTTTCACTTCTTTGTTCTAGCAAGCTGCAGCCTAAAAATAGGGTTTTGACAAGGGTTTTAGAGTATGTTTATTAAAATGAAAATTTTCCCACCCTAATTCGCCCACTAAAAAATTATTTTAAAATGGAATTCAAAATAAATAAATTACAATACATAAATCTCCCACTTTTCAACAATAAATATTATTAAATATATTATAATATATTATATTATATTATATTATAGTATAATATAATATTATATTATATTATAATATTATAATATAATATAATATAATATTATATTATATTATAGTATAATATAGTATAATATAATATAATATAATATAATATTATATTATATTATATTATATTATATTATATTATACTATAATATAAATATTATATTATATTATAATATAATATTATATTTTTTTTATTCATAAATGTTTTTGTATTCATTGCTTTCAAAAGATATTACATTATGTTCAGACTCAGCAAAAAACTGACACCATTTCCACGCCTTCCCAACAAACTACCAAAACCAAATGGACACCACAGACCTAAGACACCATCGATTGACCAGATAACATGATTAAAGCCTAGACCAAATCTACACTAACACCTTACAGACCCTGAAATGCAAAACATCAAATATCCTTCATCACAGACTTAAGACACCATTTATACCTCCGATAACAGACCTTTAGCCACTAGAAGACCCCTAAAAAGTTGATGCCAGTCCACCTCATCAGACGACTCCAAATACAGATGATCTTTTAAGAATATGACCCCGAAGGTAGCCCGTTCACAGTTTCTTTGAAGCACCTCCCCTTTGACGTCTAAAATGAACGGGTATCTCTAGACCTGCGCGCCAGGTATAAGAGCCCATTGCAAGTCACGCAACCAAGGAATCCCCACCCTTAATTCAACAACAATAACAACATCCATAACGCCCTCCTATAGACTCTCCCATAGCAATTTCCTCGCCATTAGCAGCACCATCGCCTTCGACACTTCTAGATCCAATAGCGTTGCTAAGAACCTTGCCGCAATGTCTACATTGTTTCTCCACCGCTCGATCGAGTTTACAAATTCTTCTCCCAACAACAATTCTACTGCCCCTAGCACAAGCTCATCCCAATCCTTGAAGATTGATTTCATCCTCCCATGGCGGATTCTCCCGTAGAATGCCCACAACTACCCCGTAGACGACAAAGATATCGAAGACTCCATCGCTGCCTTGAGAGAATGATATATGCCTTGAGCAAGCGAGGTATAATAAACACCAATCATCAATTAAAGTGTCCCATCATCTCAGAAAACATTCTCCTCCCAATCCTTTGATAGGGCAAAGCATTAATGTTGCTAACCGATAGGCATCCAACACTCGTCACCTTGCCACCATAAAATCCTTCCACCGCCACTCTTCTCCTCCACGCCAACCAAGCATATGTTGTTGGCCATATGCCTTCGGTGACACCAATCGCCATAACCACCCACTTGGCAGCCATGGGATTATATAATATAATATAAATAGTATATTATATTATAATATAAAATAAATATTATATTATACTATAATATAATATAATATTATAATATTATATTATTATACAATATTAAATGCATTATAATATAAATATAATATAAATATTTTATTATATTATTATATAATATATAATAATATATAATAATAATGTAATATTATATATTCGGCCCATGTACCAATTGGATGCTTATAGTCTAGGGCAATAATGGCTAGATCTGGCATATGGGCCCCCTCAAATAGGTAGAAGGAGGAAAAGTGAGTGGACATTCCACCGTCATGAAGCATAATCATTTAAAGTCATTAAATTTGAAGTGATGGATTGATAAATTGGGATGGCTCGTTCAAATTAGGGAAGTGAATGAGGTATGGGAGTGTAGAGTGGTGGAAAGGGCAAGGTACTTTCTTGTTTCGGAAAGCACACTCATGCTTTTAGAGGGTAAATTGAGTACTCGTTCTCTACTTGCCTCATGAACACTCAAAGGATGGTACTGATCTTCTTGCGAATTTAATGGCTAACCAAAGCGAATTATCTGGCCTCAAGTTGAGAGTACACAAAGGTATTAAAATAGACAGTCGGCCATTAATGAAGAAAATTGAATGGATTTCTATATATTTGATATCATGGATGGGAATTGGCATCAAAACATGGAAACTCTGATTAAGTTGAAGAGCTCCAAGAAGGAGGCAATTTTCTTAGGGTTCATTTTTTTATCAATGTCTGAAGAATATCTACCTCAACAAGGACATTTTGTGCCTAGAAGCAGTAAGGATGGTGCTTTGGAAAAGCTATTGTTTTTCACATAATCGAACTAGGGCTAACTCAGATATCTCCTCTCGGTTCTTAGCCTCTCTTGGATTTGAGTTTTTTGAAGGAGAGATGTTTGCTGCTTTTGTGTGTAGTGTTCAAAGGTTCAATTTTGGTAGGGTACATTGATACAATGGCAGTAGTTATGCTAGAATTCAGAATCCCATGGCTGGATGATATGACTCGAATGTTCCAGTAGGGGGTGGAGGTTGAGTGGCACCCATTCATCCTTGATCTAAAAGGAAATGAGCTACAACGACACAAGAGTTGGGTCACCATAGGATACAATTTTTTATGTTGACGACTGGGTTTAACGAGGTGGTTGGTTTACAATGGTGCCAAGATTTTGCAGAACTGGTGGGGACTGGTCATTTCTATGAAGATGATTAATGGCTTGGTTGAGGGAGGGATTCTATTTTGTTTTGTTTTTCTAGTCTATCCATGCTAATTTCCATGTAAACATTAGTGTAAATGGGGTGGATTTTGCTAGTTCAAGGCCAAATTTTGCTTTTGTATCTCGGTCCCATCATGTTGGTGGGCTGACTCGATGTAACATTTTGATCACATTAATATAAAAGCATGTAGCTTAGGCTGTGTATTACGTATCAAAAAAATAATAATATAATATTATATAATATATATTATATATATTATATTATATATATTATATTATGTAATATCATATTATATTATAATATATTATATTATATTGTATTGTAATATAGTATATTATTATTATATTATAGTATAATACAACCCACTCCTTCAATTTGAAATATGTTTTTTAATTATCCACTTTAATATCATATTGTCTAATTTTTATTTGTTTGACTAATTATTTAGTTATGGTTTTTACCCGACAATCAAATTATTCACTTATGATGAACAATTTAGTCATTTATAGTTGTGTTACAAAAAATTAGTAGAATTTAGTCATCTTTAGTTGTTGTGACTAAAATTTTAGTCATGTAGTCATTTATTTTCCAAATTCTAGTAGTGTCAAGGCACGTGAAGTGAAAAATAAGGCAAAGTACATTTTGAAGAATAGTCTTGTACATTATGAATTGATTAAAGTTCAAAATATGAAGACTACTAAGGAAGTCTAGGATGCTTTGGAAAAGGCACATGAAGGTGATGAAAGGGTCAAAGAGACAAAATTTTAGAATTTGGAGACACAATTTGAGCTCCTATATATGTCTGAAGATGAGAATGCTAAAGCTTATGTATAGAGATTAGATGAGGTAGTAGCTGGAATGTGAGGACTTGGTGCTACAATAGATGAATCCAAAATTGTAAAGAAGATTCTTAGAACTCTTCCTGATGCTTACAATGAAAAGGTATGTTCTATTGAAGAACATATAAATTATAAGACTTACACTAAAGATCAGTTGTTGGGAACTCTAACATCTTATGAGATGAGAAAGCCAAATTTGAGAAATGGATCCAAATCAGAGACTGCTTTTAAGGATACAAAAGTTGAAGATCAAGATGATGAAAATCTTGATGAAGAAGAAGCTAACTTTGTGAGAAAGATGAAGAAAGGCCCTAGCAAGTATGAAGGTAAGTTACCCTTTAAATGATTTCAATTTCCTACTTTGACCAAAATTGGAACTCATTATTGTGGGACCACCCAAACATTAGCTTGAATGCCTCAAAACAATATTAGATTCTATTTTTATTTTGTCGAGCATTTAAGCCTAATGTATGGACTTAGTCTCTCTTCTTATAGTTATAAAGATGAATATCTATGCATGCTATATAACTTTGACTGTATGTATTGAATGTAGTGGTTAATCTATCTCATAAATATTCATATAAGAAGCTATTATTCAAAAATTATAATTATTTTCAATGCTTATGATTTAAATATTCTATACATTATGTATTCTCATTTTTTCATTTATTCCACCATTAATTGTAAAGCTTTACTCTATTTTTGGGTATGTGCAGGATCATCATGGAAAAAAAAGGCCCTTAAGTGGCAAAAAATTTAGAAAAATCAGAGTTAGGAAATTTGAAGTAAAAATTTGAATAAGTTATCTATATTATTTCAAAAATATGTAAGAATAGAATCTGTAGCAAATTGAATGTAGTTTCTAAACTACTAGGTTTAAATTCCCATTTGGTGAAAATTTGAAATTTCAATGCAATAGTACTTAAATTTTAGGAAAAAAATAAGAAGTAGGTGTCTGTCTGACCACTCTAACCACAATAAAATGATAATATTTTTTAATAATATTTTAGATATAAGTAGAGGAATCATGTCCTAATGTGATGCATATTTTTTTTAATTTGTAACTTCCAAGTAAATAATTAATTATAATTTTTTTATTACAACTTTTAAAAAATATAAAAACTCGTATGTCTGACCACCTTAACTTGGTCAAAAATTCATGATTTTTTATTTATTTTTAATCCTATAGTATGCAAAGCATAGAATGTGATTCATGTTTCATGAAATGTGATACCGTTTGAAAGCTATAGATGTTTTTCAATCAGCCTATCAATCAAGACTTTATTCATAATTCAAATAGAAAATAAAAAATAATTATTTATTAAATTCAAAGTAAAACATAATTTATATTGGTGGAAAGCTGAGAATCTCCTTTAAAAACCCTTTTCGTTTCATCAATTTTGGGTAAAAAAATGTTGTCAGCCA
The DNA here is from genome assembly GCA_007258455.2 of Sequoia sempervirens. Taxonomy (NCBI): domain Eukaryota; kingdom Viridiplantae; phylum Streptophyta; class Pinopsida; order Cupressales; family Cupressaceae; genus Sequoia; species Sequoia sempervirens. The sequence continues at coordinate 215,407,240 of VDFB02252616.1, read as the reverse complement.
TATACCCTACACATACCCATCATATCGCCACTTTTTGGCCCATCATGATCTTGCACATACCCTTAAATTGAGAAATATCTCCATAGCCTAGGCCTTTACTTATGTTATTTAATTTCTAAAAAATAAAATTCAACCCCACAACTTTAGTCTTATCTTAAGATAGATAAGGAACTATCCTTTCAATATCAAATACTAACTTGTAGGATCATCCTATGCCTATAAGGTTTTCTATGTTGTTGATCCTACATGGTGCATTTTTCTTGAACAGGGCATTTTAACCAATCAACATTTCCTTGGTAGTCTCAACATCTCACTTTTATTTAATTTTTTGAAGAATTTTTCATATGCATGAATTGATTTTGACTAATACATCATAAACCAAATCATATTGTAAAGTTTATAGTTGGAGAGCATGTGATTCTTTATTCATCAACATAAGTTAAGGGATTAGCCATTTTTACCACGTAAAAAGATTAAAAATACCTTGAGTTCAGTTGTAAATGTCTACATATATTTCATATCTTCATTAATGCAATATATTTAAAAAATCATGTGTCACTTCTACATTCTTTCTTATTTGGTAGCATGCTTTTGATATGCTAAAATTCTTGTCACATTTATTATTGTCAATTATTAAGCTAAATTATTACTTTTTTTATCACATACTCATCAATTAACCTCCAAAATCAACACATTAGTCTCAATGGTTATCATTACCTCCTTACCATGTTTATTTAAAAAATCTAATGAGTTACCATACAATAAGCATAGAAAAGCATGTGAATCCCATCAATTAGTTTATTGTTCACATGAAATTTATAGTCTTACTATCATTCTAGTATGCACTCATCCCTATGTACTTCATTTTATCCCTATTTCAAATATCACACATAGTCTATTGTGCATTCTTCTAGATTTCTTGAAAAATAGCTCAACAAAATTAGTGTAGCCTTTGGATCAAATATACAAATATATAATTGAAATTGAGTGTTGTAATTTATAATATAAAATTAAACCCAATACAAATAATTATGTTGCTTGCTCTAAACAATGCATTAACTATAATAAAAGCATGATTTACTTCTTTAACAACACTCCCAACCTGCAAAATCAGGTGCCTATTGTTCTAGGCTGTCAGAATTGTTCTTTGCCCTCGGTTTATCTTGGGTTAACCCTAACTATCAAAGATGTTACTCCTAAGTTTTGGAATTCTATCCTTGAAAGGATTCAAAGGAAGCTTGCTGGGTGGAAAGGCTCTTTACTTAGCCATGTTGGTAAGCTTCAGCTTCTTTCTGTTGTTCTTCAAGGTATCCATATTTATTTCCTATCTAGTTTTAAGATACCTAGATATATTGCAGAAAAATTTGAGAAAATCCAAATGTATCTCCTCTGGTTGGAAACTAAGGAAAAAAATAGACTCGCTTTGGTTAAGTGGGATAAGGTTTGTCAACCGAAAAGTTGTGGTGGTCTTGCGCTAAGAACCATTTCTAATTCTAATAAAGCTCTTATGGCCAAAGTGGGTTGGGATCATCTGAGGGATAGGAAGGACTAGTATGAGATATTGAATGCCAAATACCTTTTGAATTGGCCATTGATTGACTACCTTTTGGAGGCCCACCCTATGAGGTCCTTGGTTTGGAAGGGTATCTGCAATCTTCAGGACCTTATGAGGAAGGGGATCAAATGGAAGATAGGTAATTGTAATAAAATTAGATTCTGGGTTCAAATTCTTGGTTACTTGACTCTTCATTGGAATTTTTTGAATTTAGGTTTCTTAAGGGTTGGGTTCAACAAGTGTTTGGTATATATATTAGTGATTATCTTATTGGACCCTTGAGAGCTAGGAAATGGAATGGCATTAACCTTTGCTATCCTTTATCCCCTAATATGTGTCTTTTAGCCAAGATGTTGCAAGAGTTACTCTCTGTCTCACTAGGATACCCCCTTCTCACCGTGGGGATGAATTCTTCTGGATCCATGATAATCAGGGTGATCTTACTATTAAATCTACTTATAGTTAGCTGGCTAACCAGGGTGTGGTCAATAATCTATGGAAAAAGGTTTGGAATAGATACATGATACCGAAAGTTAACTTCTTCTGGTGGACTATTTGTCATAATAGAATTCTTACTCAAGATAATCTAAGGAAAAGGGGATTCCAGATCCCCAACAAATTCCTTTTTGTGTAAATTCAATGAAGAATCGGTGCATCATCTATTGTTACACTACCCCTTTGTTGCTGAGGTGCGGGAGCTAGCCTTTGGAAGGTTGGGGATACAGTGGATTATGTGTAAGGACGTGACATCCTTTATTTTGAGTTGGTCTAGACCCTTTACCCATCCATTAACTAGTGAAATTTGGAACCAAGTTCCTCCCATTACATGCTGGTGCTTATGGAAAGAGAGGAATAATAGGATCTTCGGGAACACTAAGATGAATCCGAAAGAGGTATTTGATATAGGAGCTTGTCTAATTGCAGAAAATATCTCTCCGTTCAAAGGGAAAACCTCGAATAAAGGTCCTACTAAGATGGAAATAAGCATAGCTAAATCTTGGCATCAGAATCTGGATGCCAATTTGTATGACAACTCCAAAATTCTAGCTAGGAGAGCCACTATTTGGAAACCCCCTGATAGGGGCTGGTTTAAACTAAACTTCGATGGGGCTGCTAAGGGCAACCTGGGAAGAGAAAGTATAGGAGGTGTGATCAGAGATCACAAAGGAAAGTTAGTGGTTGGTTATGCTGGGGGGATTGGTCTTCATTCTTCTATGATAGCGAAAGCTAGAGCGTTGTTAAAGGGATTACAAATAGTTGTCTCCTTGGGGATAGAGAACCTGCACATTGAAGGTGATTTTAATTCCATTATTGATGTTATTAATTTTGATAGACTATTGGGGTGGAACACTAAGGATATTCTTCTTGACATTAGATTTCTTGTGTCTAAATTAAAATTAAAGGTCGCCAGTCATATTTACAAAGAAGGGAACCAAGTGGCTGATGCCTTAGCCAATTTTGTCTCTCACTAGAAATTATCCAAATCCTGGTGTGATTTAAGTTTACTTCCGCCTAATATTTAGAGTATTATAGTGAAGGAAAAAAATCCTTACTTGACCCATGATGAAAACACATGTGCTTAGCTAGATTTCTTGGGGGTCCACATGATTTTTTGTTGGGCTATGTGGTCTTATTGTTTTGATGGGATGGATGATTAGCTATATTGATGGGATGGATAACAAGTGGATTTTTTCAAATTATAGGATGGAGCCTATTTGGAAAAAGGAAATAATGTTTTTCTGCAACAAGTACTAGATGATTAATTCTAAGCTGGTCCATACTTGTAATCTCCTTATGGGGATTTACTCAAGATCGCGGATTTTCAAATTCCCTGTTTTCAATTTTGATGTGACTTGTAATTATGAGACAAAGCTCCTTTTTGGCCTTTATTTATCTACTATTTTGGTTTTGTGCCTTATAGCTTCTATCTGTGGTATAACTAAAGTTGACTAACCCTTTAATTATCATTGTAGAGATTGCTAACTATGGCCCTGCGGCTATCCTGCCTAGATTTTAGTATTTTTGCTACGTGGAAGACAATCCTTCCCTACCGAGTATGTCCTTTCTACTTAGCAGTTTATGTGAGGAAATCCTCATTAATGCCTCTACTAATATTGTTTCATGGAAATTATTTACTCATGCATGTGACCTATCCTTAGGCTTGATTCCCAAAGATTGTCATTTATGGCTTAATTCCTGGTTGTACTGTGTGTTGTGCAGAATCATGGGGGTGATAGGGTGTAGAAAAAGATAGATAATTGCAATGAATTTCACAAGGATCCACTGGTCTGGGACATTTGTTTCAAGGGTGGCATTGCTCCTCTGATGGAGAGACTTGTGGGCCATGACCCTAGTATGTCGACCCAGTTTGTCAACTCTTGGAAGAATCAACATGTGTCTCTAGGAGACATCTCCTTCATGATGGATGAGGAAGTGATTGCGCAGGCGATGGGTCTCTAGTGCTCTGGCATGAAGTACCCTAAGCATTCAAAGACCCAGGACAATGTTAGTATGGACAAATTATTTGTGGGAGATGAGAAGCCTGTGCGTAACTAGTCTGGGTTCGAATGGGAGGCTCTTCCTTAGCTGTGGAACTAGGTGTTTCATGCATTGATGAAATATGTCACACTGGAAGGAAGGTACAAGATCTATTACTTATACCATTTTCCCTTGTTAAATCACCTTAGGCTTAAATTTTTATTGAGCTTTCCCTTTTTTCTACTAATGGATCTTGAAAACTCGGTCAAAAAATGTGTGGAGTTTGTTGATTTAAATCCTAATGAACCTACTCCCATGCCACTCCACTAGGGTCTTATCCTAAGACTCTACCACTTTCATCTGGCTTTATGCTCTCCAAAACCCATTTTGACCATCTGAATTGAGGAAATTGAGCCCCCCACTAAGACCAACTTATCTCTGGCCAAATCTAAAGGCCAAGTCAGGAAGAGTCACCCGGTCACTGTTGATTCTTAGAAACCCAAACCTACTACCAAAAAAATTAAGGATATTGAGGGAGCTGCCCAAACCTATGTGGCGGCTAGCTTGTGTGACCTCAAGTCCACCCCTGCTAAGACTCCCAATAAGCCTGCCCCGAAAAAGAAAGGGAAGGAGGAGAAGGAGCCTTTGAATAAAGGGAAAAATGTTGTGAGGAAGGACTCGTTGGGTGATACAGTGGTTGTGGAGACTGTGGTTATTGGATGTGATGCCATCATTCGACGTTTTGACAGGTTGGCAAAGAACATGAAAAAAGTGCAGGTTAGGGATTTGGACACTAAAGAGGAGTTGTCGAACATCAACAATAGCAGATTTGAAGAGGTTTTAGAAGGCGAGGAAGGTGAGAAATCTAGAGGCCCCTCAACCATATTTCTGACAAGGGTAAAGCTCAGAAGGAGGTTTCAGCCTCTCACTCGTCGGAACTGTTAGATATTGAGCAGAATGATCCCAACTATACTATGAGCAGAGGGGAGGAGCTCGGTGTGCTGAAAGAAAGAATGGATAAAATGGACAAATTTTTTAATGGTTTGACCCATTTCATAGTCAAATTAGTTCAGTGTCACTAGTACCCTATTGGCTGTCATGAAGGATGAGATGGAGATGAAGAAGACTGAAGACCACCAGGAGTGGATTGGTGATGATTTGGTTCAACTTCTATCAAAGAACTAGGAGAATACTAGCTAGTCGGTTGTTGGTTTGTTGTTGGTCTGAGTGTTGTTAGTTCATGTCTATTTTTAGTTTTGTGGTTTTTTTTTTGCTTTCTTGATCTTGGACTCTATTGGCCCTTGTGGCTCTCTTTGAAGGGTACAACACCCTAAAAATGTTGCTTACTATATCAAAAATTAACAAAATAGAATATAATAAAATATTAAGATTATGTTTTTGCTTAGCATTCAATAGTATCTAACCAAAACCAAATATCAACAAATATGAAAGTAGTAGAATAGTATGCAATCACAAAATTATAAAAGATATAAATTTTTACATGGGAAACACTAAGTTCTAAAAAGATAAATCTCATCATGAGAGAGGTTCATAATTTTATTATTTAGAATCAACACTAATTTAATAAGAAATGGTCTTTAGATAACCTTTTATAGAGTTCCAATCTATAGCATACCCTTCTTCTATAATCTATCAAGTATTAATACACCAACAATATACACATGTCTCTAATGTCTAATAATAAATTTGTGACCTTATCACATTCACACAATCTAATATATAGATGTATTCATGGGAAAACCAACCATCCAACTATCTAACCAATATTCTAAACATATTTAACATAAACATCGCACATTTACAACCAAGTATGATGTCTCCATGTGGGTAATCACCTTGTAAAAAAAATTATTTGCATGCACTCTAAAATACTAGTTGCATTCTTTACATTGTTGGTATTATATGTAATATAGCCAACATTATTAAAAAAACCCCTTGTGTTAGCACTATAAGCATAACTTTAATTCAAATTGTTTGTAGTACCTTTTATAACTTTTCAATATATTTACCATAAGAGGTAGTGTGGTATTTTGGTCCAAAAAATTAACCTTATGCTTGATAATGAAATAAATTTATTTCATCTCTATGTCACATGAACTTAGTAATACTTAATAATTTTGTCAAAAAGTCTACAATTTTTACATAAGTATCAATTTTCTTCATTTGGTCTTTCATATTTTCAACCATTTACCTCACAAAATGATTGTACATCAATAAAAAACTAGTGTGATAAATAGCATTCTTAGCCAAGAAAATTCACTTTGTGAATCATATAATTCAACACCATTTGACTCTTAAAACCAATACTATTACTTTAACCTTTCAACCATATTATTTCCTTATAAGCATGTGTTGCATCCACATATTTCTCTTTAATATGTTAGAAAGAAATTATTTGTTATCTTTTATTCATCCAACTTCCCACTCTACAAACAAAATACACATAATCTTCACTTCTAGACCTCAAGCTATCAAGATCTCCAATCCAATCTAAATGCAACTTGCTAGTCAAAATTTAAAATCTTTTTCTTTTCTTTTTTAACGAGGGGAATCGGGTGCAGCACGGCCCCCCATATAACCCCCCACCGCCGGTAAACTTTTTACCGTGACCGATAGTGCTGGCGGGACACAAGTCAAAATGTAAAATCTTGCAATTATTACAAAAGATGATTTTTTTAAATGAGAAAATAATATACCATGAGTTCAATAATGCTTCTTTATATGTATTAACGACTTTAAAAACAAAAAAAAACAAAATAATCATACAAATTGCCCATTTGTAAAGATAACAACTTATTAGCTCAATCTAGATCAATAAGAGTTGGATTTTGTAAGGAAATTAGAGTAGAAAAAATAATTTCCTATGCCAATATTGAGAGGAGATATTATGCAAAACTTTTAAAAGTTGATCAAACAGTTACAAAAATTCTAGCAACATATTCATAACTAAAAAATAAAAAATTAACACAAACACTAGGAAACCCTTTCGGGTGAAAAATCCCACACTCCAAAGCCTACTCAATGTATTTCAAATCCAACAACAAGATTACATACACTTGGAGTATAACCAATAAACAATTCTAGAAAAAAATTTGTAGCAATTCGAGAACATAACACTACTTACAAACTCAACACACAAAACTACTCCTCAAGCCTTCAATTTATAGACTTCTAGCTATACAAGAAACCACCAGTGGTTTTCAAAACCATGTGCTTGGCTTATCCACCAAGATTCCAATCTAAAAAAAAATCTCACGTCCAAATTCATATTTCCCATTTTTGACCCTTACAGATGTCATAAAATCTGTCATAATGTGCCTAAATATAGGCCTTCCATAACCTACCACTATGTGGGAATCTTCTAAAAACAGGCCTTCCATAAGCTATCACTATGCGGGAATCTTCTGACATCTAATAAACTGATTTTCAATGCACCCACAATGTGTAATAGCTATAGGAAAAATATTAAATACAAAAATAAATATTAGAGGAAATCTGCAAGGTTGAGACACCTCATTTCCAATAGATTTTTGGGGCATGATAAAAAGTTTTGGATGCATACCAAAATCCAAGGCTAAAATGAACTTCCCTTACAATCATAAGACTTTTAACCACTAGCATACATATATTAAATATTAATATATATAAAATACGTCGAGACTTATCCTTCTCGAGGCACCTATTTTTCCCAAATTCTATAGTTATTAAAAAAAAAATTCAATTCAAAATAATTTTAAAAAATAGTAAATAATTTTGACATAATTTTATAAGAATTCATCAAAAATAAAAATAAGAACTTATATATAATTGTTAATTAATTTTCAATGAATATTTTTGTATCACATTTCATAAGCTATTATTAAAATTTAATAAAAAAGGTTTTCATGGAGCCACCATAGCACTAAAAGTAGGAGCCATATTAAGGAAAAAGGTATAAAATTTTGCCTTATTCTACCAAACCATTATAATTAGGAACATTTACCCATTATTAAGTGAATAACTATAATCTTCAAGATTTACCAGTTATTTAATTGACCATTGCAATGTTAAAAGATTTAGGAGGATAGGCATGGCAAAGCGATAATGAAAAAGAAAGTATATGATATTTTGATACATAAGGATATCGATATCTATATAACTTGATTGAATCCATTAAAATATATATATATATATTTTAATTCTTGAAGGATCCCTGAGCATGACCGCCTTGGTGGGATCGATTCTGAATTTTTTACATAGATTAGTCTTTGGTGATTTGCAGTATATGCACTCTCCACACTCGCCTATAAATAATGGCAACACATGATCTCCCTCCTTGAGATCTTTCATGCCTTCTCCCACACTCTCAACAACCATGTTTTCAGCCTACATGCATCGTGATTTTGTCTGATGTAGTTGCAACTGTCCTAGTAGACCTACATCCAAAAATATTGAAGTATATATATACTAGTTTGTAAATAATAAAATACATTAAAAAAACTAAACAACTTATATTCAAGTAATGGTATTCTTTACTGGTTAGATTCAATTTTGCATTTTAATGGCTGAGAAGTAAGAATGATTTAAATGTCAATTTATGCATATTTATAGTGGGTTGTATGATGTGTATCCAGTAATTACCAAAAAATTATATAATAATAATGATATTTATTTAATTAAAGATCCACGTTCTCTTTTTTTACCCATTTTAACTAAAATAAAATCAACATCAATATATTACATGCTTAAGAAATGTAGTGAACTTTAAAAATGAAAGTGTCATTCCTGTAAAACTTAAATACATCTAAACTCTAAAAAATACCCCAACCATTAATTTGTTTGCTTGAATAGAGATATATATAACGATGTGGGAGGGTAATACTAAAGATTTTCCTTCAGACCTTTAAATATTCTATCCAAAAGTTTCCTGAAAGTTCATTACCACCCAAAAATGCATATTATAAACTATTTTTTTAATTTTATTTCTCTAATTGTATCCCATCTTTGGATTGTACTGTGACAAATCAAAAGGGCATAAAGATGAAAATGTTCTTCATGCATTTGTTATCTTATTTGCTTGTAATTGTATAAATGTTACAAAAAATAACTGAAGTCATTTACTATTAAGTTGGGTCATATAGGGGTTCACGTTTCAGCTACCTTTTATGTTTTGGAGCCACATTTGTTCTCCACGAACCTAAATTGCAAAGATTTTAAGGCTAAATAAGCAAATAAACAAGTTAGATTGAAGAGTTTTGTTATAGAATTGGAGGTATGTACTTTGATCCCTGGTATTTGTTTCTTGATAAAAATCCTGAAGACAATAGGAATCAGTGCTACTGCTAATCCAGGGCAACCAAATGCAGATGCAAAAACCAAGCAAGTTGAAGGTCAATTTAGAGTTTTACAGAAATGTAGGAGTTGTTCTAAATTTGATATAGTAGATCACTCAAGTATGAATAAAGAAAATGATTTAGATTTGTAGGATGAGAGCATCGATATCTTTGAAAATCATAAGAAGTTAATAAATTAAATAAAAATCCTAAAGACAATAGTGATATCATATATATTAGAGATTATACTTGCAACACTTTGCTAGAAGATGGTACAAAAACAAAAAACAAACTTTTGAAAGAGAAAATAACTCAAATCCAAAAATTGAAATCCAATAACTCAAATCAAAATCAAGAAGGAAAAATAAATCATTATGTTTCATATTACGATTAAAAAATAATTGATTACACGTAAAATAAGAAATGCAGATACCTCCACAATCCGCAATTGTTTCCCTCTCCCAATCGCAATCCGGACTTCTGTCTCTACCTTTTCAAAGATGGTTGCCTTTGGTTCAATGTTAAATCTCTTTTTTAACTCCACCTTCATACAAAACTTGTGTAATTAAAATCATTTACTATTGATTGAGGCAACTTTGAACAAAATAAAGAAAGATCCAGATCTTATCTGTAGTAATATGCAACGAAGAAAATCATCAATCCAATATGCATAAAGTAAACCACGACTAAATCTTGCATTACCAAGTGAAGCTCTATACAATTCAAACAACATACACTCTTGACAAATTTGTTTGCTAAACAGTGTACATGCACTCTAAGCTCTTTGTGCATTATATAGTTGAAGGGTAGTGTTCACATAAATTTATGTATGAAATGAAATGTTGGGAATACAGTTTAACAACTTTAAAACTAAATATAATATTAAAAATAACAACATATCAAGATTTTAACAAGATTATCTTAATAATTTTTAAAAGATTTTTAACAAGATTTTCTTGAATTTTTTAATATCAATTTAGTAATTGTCATTTTATTGTAATATTAAATTCAAGATTTTGTTTGTGTAAGTTTTAAAAGTATTCATTATTATCATCCCATATATAATATTGTATTTATTTAATTTTTTGTATTAGATATTCAAGATAATCTTGTTAAAAATCTTCTAAAAATTATAAAAGCGTGAAAATATTGTAAATTAATATGTATTTCCATAGCAAATATTATAAATTAAAAATCATGTATATTCTAAAAATGTATATTTTTATTTTTTGAAAATATTCTAAATTAATATGTATTTCTATAACAAATATTATAAAATGATATATATTACTATATAAAATAATTGAAATTGCAGATGAAGCATTTAACAAGATTGTCTTAATAATTTTTAAAAGATTTTTAACAAAAGTATCATGAATTTTTTAATATCAATTTAGTAATTATCATTTTAAATTGTAATATTAAATTCAAGATTTTATTTATGTGTAAGCTTTAAAGGTATTCATTATTATCATCCTATATATATAGTATTGTATTTATTACACCAAGAGGTGTTATACTCGCATAAGGCTTTTAAGAACCTGAGTACATAAAAAAAAAAGTTGAACTATTACAAACGCTTTTAACACCACGTCGCCTTCCATCCTGAGTAGTCCCAGCATGTGCAATGCATACAATGTAACTGATGGAAGACGAAGGGTTTGCCGATGGGAGTGGAAAAGACACAAAGGAAGAAGTTATAAAGAAGAATTATTATGCAGGATACGAAGTTTGGCGGAAAAAAGTACGGTGAAACTTGGTTGAGAGCTGCTTGAATATAGTGAGTCATTTCAACTACACAGCTATTGTATGTAGTGTGGAATTTTCTTACGTTTGCTTTGTGTTTTGCATTCAAATTAAGGAGAAATTGGCAAATGATGAATATTGTTTTATGTTGATGTCAAAAATGGTGGAATAAAGGAAAGAATTGACATTGGGGGAGAGAATTTTATATTACAAAGGTATGTTATTTATGGGTTAGATGTGTTTTTCGAAGCTCCACATTTGAGACATCTTAATTTTGTAGCCTAGGAAAAGCCTTATGTTCAAAGAAATCATTAATTTTAAAGTTTATAGAATGGTTTTCTTTGATCGAAATCTTGTCTCCTGCAGATTCCAGTGAAATAAAATATAAAAGAGAAATAAATAAATATGTATGCATATAAAATATGCTAGATGAAATTAAATCCACCCACCTTCATTATAACTAGCACTTGCACCCCAATAAGGTGCAATACTTATGCTGATAGGCTGAGCCCACATTATTTACGGCCGTGAAAAATAGTGGACAACTTGAAGAAAGTAGTGATCTATCTCACCTATCCTCTGATGCACCTGGTAAAATCTTCCCCCCTTCTCTCTCCCTCCTCTCTTTTCTCTTGATGCTTCTTTCTCTCTTTCCCTCTTCTCCTATCTCCGATCTCCCTCTACCTCCCTTCGTCCCTTTACCCTCCTCTCTCTCTCTCTCTTTCTCTATCCTTCCCTCTCTACTTCTTTTCCCTCCTCTCTCTCTTTCTCTATCCTTCCCTCTCTACTTCTTTACCCTCCTCTCTAATTCATTAAAAAAACAACACTTCCTATACCAGGTCAGTTACCGGTTTTAATTCATTTCCTCTGTTTCCTATCCTATTTTTTGTACTTTGGTGCTTTACGATTGAATAGCCTATTGATTCACTATTGTTGGAAAAAGTAAGATAAAGTTAAACTCAACAGTTTAGTCATGTTGCAAATTATGTCCTAATTTATCTTGATATTAGGATTTTTATTCTGTTTCATATTCAACTTATCCTAGTGTGATTTGTAGCATGGTATATTAATTTAGCTCTAGTGGAATAATTTAAAATTTTGAAACGAACTAGACATGTTGCAAATGTCTACATTATAGGTGGCACACAACACAATTTAAGATGCTTCAGTCTGAGTTTAAATTCTTAGTTGAACCAGAACATAGTTTGTGTTTACTTCTGTTTTAGAGTTAGTGTTGTGAGCTTTATAGAGGATTCATGGGAATTGATGTGGTGACCAGCCTCTGCAAAGTGAACCTGCTGTCAAATAAGTTTCTAAATGCATTGACCAATAACTAGATTTTTGCTGCAAATTTTGTTCTTTTTGTGAATCCAAATGGTGGGCAGAAAAACATTATTGCTTTTGTTTAAGCTCTCCAAGGGCAGTAATGCAAGAGCAATTAGATGATGGAGTGCCTTAATTTCATCATATAGAATCATCACTCAAATTCAGAGCCAATTTGTTGTCTGTATTAAGTGTCTAGACTCCATGGGTAACACAGAACTTGGGCTGATTATCAAATTAAGGTTTCTTATTGCTATGTCAGACATTACTTTTTGAATGTACTACATTGAGAAAGAAATCTTGCTGAATGATTTATGGAAGTGTTGCAGTTGATACTAGTTAGTTTATTGAAAATAACATAAGCAATAACATGGAGTCATCACTGTTTATTTTGTTTCTTTGTAAAGATCAAAGTTGTTGGGGTTCGCTGAGGCTACAAACTAATCCTTCTTTGAATAATGCCAGTCTAAAACTGTAAGAAAAAACAATGTAGATACTATTCTAAAAATTAATAATTTGTTTAAACTATAGCGGTATACACCTTGTCCAAGATATAATTCCACATTAACATCTATCTCCATCCTTTTTCCATTACTATTTGATATTAATCTGCTTAATGTGACCATGCCCTACAATTATGGCAGAAACTATTTTCCAGGTAGAACAAAAATGATCACAAATAGTTATGGAACTACATTAATAAATAAAATTTTGTGGTTTTTACTTAAATCTAAGAAAATGAACCCAACAATATATGCAAGAAATAAATACAATTCAGCACAAATTTTTATATAGAAGCCTAGAAAGAGATTGTTGAGGAATATTATATCCAACATAAAAATTTCCTAGGTGAAAATATCAACAATCCAGCACTTCTCATTTACCTACAACCATTGATGCTGTAAAACTAATACATCCAAAATAAAAAATGGTGATATCTAGTGCTAATATAACCATGGTCGAATGTGTTGCTGCATCCTATGGATTGATCTTACAAGACAAACAAATAAAAATGACCCTTTTAACTATTTTGACAATATGGACCACAGACTAAAAATCAGAACAAAGGAAGAAACTTGAAAACCCAAACCAACATTTAATCAATACAATGTTTGGAATCCACAGATTGAAATCGCCTAGACAATAACATAACTGAACTAAAAGATGTCACTTGTTGGAAAATGGGCTTGTGTTGAAAGTATCTGTGTGGAAAGGAGGTTATGACAGGTCCAATCTAGAACGCCAAATCTCCATTTTCTGCAACAAATACGCCTGTTATTGACAACCACAAAAAGGTGTTCTTCCTTAGGCTGATGCCACAAACATGGGAAATCAATCCGTTGGAAATAATTGCTGTAATGGAGGGTTTGTAATGGATGATGTAAGAATATTCTTGCACCCAAACAAAAAATGTCTTCTTTAGATACACCTGCAAATGACCACTGGTGGTGTCGATGTTGTAGGCTAACACTCTATCTGGAAGGAGGCCTAATGGGAATCCATATTGCTCCAAAACCTCGTACATGCTCTCATTCACACTCTATAAAGTGTAGAGTTAGAAGTAGGGTCAGTAAACTAAAATAAACTGATGCCATCCTGAGCTCCTGATAAGCGGGCTTCTCCAGGGCTAGTCTGCCAACACATTAGCTTCTCTCACCGCTGCTCAAGGGTTTGATTCAGACCTTCGAAGAGCGCATCAACTAAGCCAGCACCAAACCCTTCAATTCCCGTGTACTTAATGCCCTTCAAAATGACCTCCCTCTGAACCTGAGGTGTCCACTGTAAACTAAGAGACCCTGACAGAAGCATAACATTTATGTCAATGGCACCGTTGTAGAGGAAACCACGATCAGACCTCATGTATCTATAGTCATGCACCATGGCAAACAAAAACCCTTCGCCCGCTACATGCCCACACATGGTCACAATAGTGGGCACATTCAATTTCATCATATGATAAACGACTCTATCAAATTATTTAAGGAGAAAGGGGAATCTTGTGGTGGTGTCTTCTTTCATCCACTCCAAGTCTAGTCTGTTTGAGTAAAACTTACTATCATTGATGGTGATGAGGGCTCTAGTGTCGGACTGTTCAACTATTTTCAGGGCTGAAAGAATGTCGGAGTAGAGCTTGGGAGTGAACCTATGTTCAGTTCCCTCCACGAATTTCAGGAGGAAGATCTTTTTGTGTCGCTCAAGGCTGCACATTTTTGTCTTGCACGTTTTCTCCCACGACACACCCTGCTTTTGCTACAAAGTCCTGTAGCGATGGGAGCTTTTGTTAGACTAAAAAGTTACCTGCAGGAAGAAAATTGTGTTCCGTGACAGGTGGATGGTACGAAGCATTGAATAGTGGAGAAATGCGTTTAATAGAGCGACCGTTGGCGTCAGACTAGGGGAAATGCCAGTGGGGTTCCCCCATGTAGAATAGCCTATCGGCTAATAAATAAAATATACTTCATATACGCTCTACAATTTGAATTCCTACTGTAGAGGAAATGTGGGTCGAATCTGCAAGAAAAATACAATCTAACAATACCATTTAAAAAAAATAACCCTTTTCAGATCGGGTGTGGCCTCCCTGTAATAGGAAAAACAAATCTATTTGCCATTTCAGATCTGTAGGAATTAAATTACCTATTAGAAGAAAATGAAAAAATATATACATATGTACCAAAAAAAAAAATAGAGGTAAATGAAAATAGCATGATTATTTAAAATGTGCAGCTACAGAGGAGATGTCTAATGCTGCGAGTAAACAAATCTGCAGGAATTAAAGTTTTAAAATAAGATTCATATTATATTAAAATAAGAGTATGTAAATAAAGTAATGTTTAAGTAATTGATTTGGCATTTATTTCATTCTTAGTAGATAAATAAATAAAAATATCCTCTCCCTTACTTTAGGTCCCTTTTAAAGTAAAAATATAAACATATGATATAATTCATTCCTTTTAAAAAGGAGGAGAGGCTACTTTTAGTTATTATTATTTTATTCATTTAAATAAAAAATATATATTAAATGAAGTAATATATGATTAATGGTATTAAGGAAATTAATAAGTAATTATTGGTATTTAAGGAAAAAAATATTATGTAATTGTAAAGGAATTTAAAATGTATTTACTTGTATTTTGTAATTTTATAGCTTTTAAATTTTTATATATAATTAAATTAATAATAATTAAAAAATGATAATAATGATAAATAAATTAAAATGGAAATTCAATAAATAACTTGTAAATTATAAATGTTTTATTCATTCTCACATTTATACATGTATTGGGATTTTAGTATTATATTAAATTTCTACATAAAATTGCAATAGGCACTTTAAGTATCTATTCATATTTTTTTATGTTGTTTTATTTAAATAATTTTTTGATAAAAAAATAATTATTTATAAAGATAAAACATAAAACAAATATGTTAAATTATTAGACATAAAAAAAGTTTCTAAAATTTATACGATTAAGTATAAAAGATATATTATAAATTTACTATTTCATATAAATAAATAAGTTTCTAAATTATTCAAGATATTTTTAAAACAAGATATCCCTCCTTGTTTTTTATAGATTTGTTTTAGTACTCTTTCCCAATAAAAAATGAAAATATTTATAAAAAATTTATATAAAAGAATATGTTAAGCATAAATAAAAAGTTTCTAAAATAAAGTAAGTTTCTAAATTATACAGTGCTAGAAATATTACACTATCTTGCATTTTTGGTTCTATTCATAAATTTCTCTCTTGTGCATTTCTTTCAATTTTCAAGCAAAAGGTTTCAAAACAGTTGAAAACTTAAAAGGAGAAAAATATAATAATACCAAATCCTGCATAAGTTCACATAGGAATGAAGATCTGAAGTGGGAGAGAAGTGGAGGGAGATTAGACAAAGGTTGGAAGAATCAAAGGTACCCAAAGTGATTAGGTAGTGCTTCCATTTCAATTTACTTTAAACTTGCAGAGCAATCAATGAATGATCTCATAAATAAAATTATGAATTATATTAATTTAATACAATTTTGGATATTCTAGCCGGAGGAGCTCTTATAAAAATATTTTATTTTTTTCATTGCTTTAATTTATATAAATTTTGGTTGCAGGTCTTTGGAATGTTGTCTACTTCTAGCGAGAGAAACTCCTATAAATATATTTTATAGTCATTATAATATTAAATAGCTACTTAATAATTCTGATGATCCAAATGTTGAAGGAACTTTTCACTATTTATTTTCAAATGTCTTGCATCATGTAAAACCCTGCCACGTAACCTAGAGGATGATGCAACGCTACGGAAGCGCAGCTATTTTTTTTTAAAAAGAGTAACAATAACAAGTAAAGTAATCTACTCTAAACACATGCATCCTCTAGGCCACACAATGCGTCTACATGTGAATACCAAAACTTACAAAATTAATCTAACCATAGCATAAGAAAAGAACTCATGATAAACAACATACATCAAAGCATTAACCCATTGCATAATATACAAAGTACAATAATGAATTCTTCCAAAGATTACATTAAGTCAATATACCATTACAAGCTCATCTCCAAGATGAGGTAGATCATACAAAATGATACAATTACAAAATACATGGATCCTCCTCAATTACAAATGACGAGTATAAATACATAGTGTCCCACTGATCCAATGAACATAAGAGAAGTAACATATCCACAAATACACATGAGCTCTCCGAACTAGAAGATCCTGCCATCATGAACAAGCAGAGAAAGCCCAATAGTGTAAGGTGCATGATCAACTCAACCATGTGGTACCCATAGGCCCAACCCCCATGCTAGGAGATAGTAAAAGGCAACCAAGACAAACCTACTACCTCTAGACACAGGCAACATACAAAACAACACTGTACTAGTAAACACATAACATAAGGTTACATTACTTCTAGAACCACTGAATCAAGTACATCCACTATACAATACAAATTGACTATCGTCATAGGAGGAGTGTCATCACAAAGTTTGCATTGGTTATCCTTAGGAGATCTTCCTAGGTCCCAGCCCCCATCCTAGGTTATCCTAGTAACCTCTCACGAATTTTTTCCCCACATGCATACCAGTGAGGAATCAATTATCTTTTGAGAAGACAAGATAATGATCTTGCCATCCCAGGCCTTCCTGACTCATCTCAAGTCTAATACAAGCCCTTGAGCCAATGAGCAAGGCTAAATTATCAAGTTAAATGTATTAAGCTACCATTTCCCCTAATATAGGTTATTTAATTTTCATTGATTAAACTAACTCTCATACGAGTTGTTCTGGCACCACTTTGTGTGCTATCCCTCATTGAAAGCCACTCCTCTATTTACAACACAATATACTTATTCCACTACCCAAGGGTAGACAGTGCACTAAAACTAATAACCAATAACCACCATAACTCAAAAGGTAACACAGCCCTACAGATGTCAAATACTGAATCCCAACTACGTGCACTACCCAAGGAAATCTCAAAGGGTGAACAAAAGACACAACAACCCTTTCACAATTTACAATCTCTTGAAGGCTTACATTTTCACAATAACAAATATCCCCCCAATACATAATTACAGAAGTACACAATTAAAATAAGTCACTCAAGTAATTAAATAAACTACCATTAAGATTTCCTAAATCCAAATAAATCAATAACTCATTTAAAACACATCATTTAAACATAATTCTAATTTATAAATCAACAACGAATTAAACTAAATGTTTAACTTTCAGTTTCACAACTACTCATAATAATTAACTCAATTTCCTTAATAAAAATAATCAATCATTTAAAGTTAACTATTCGTGCTTGCATGCACCTATTGCAATAAAAATAATTAAATAAATATATTTAATATGTATATATATAATTAAATATAATTATATATACATATAAAAATATGTATTATTTAATTATAAAATCAATTATACTTTTCCAATTAACATTTTAAAATATCAACTTATGCATTTTAAATTAACCATATATAATATATATATTAATTATTTAATATATATATTATACATATAATATATATATTAAATATATAATATATAAAAAACACATGCCAATATATATATATATATACATATTGTATATATATATAAAATATAAAAAACATATTTAAAACAATATGAATCGCAAAATATAAAGGGTGATAACATATGCATACACAACTAGCGGTTGTGGAAGGCAGCGACGCTACCTCCACAACAGTGCCTCCCTTATGGGGGCACTATGGGGGTTAAGCCCCCCAGCCTTCACAATAATTTTATTTATATATATTTTTTAAAAGTTTCCTGAGCATGGTCAATTTCGTCGTACAAATACAGATGTATTTATTATATATATATATCAAAACCAATTATCCAGAAAGACAAATTTTAACTAAAATATTCAAAGAGAAATATTTTTCAACAAAAATTACCAGAGGTTCTAATTTTCTCAAATTTTACAAAGGAACATGATGTCCACAAATTTAACTGAGTTCCCAATTTCAATTTCAATAGAGGTTTCCTAAAATTTAACTATAATTTTCTTTTGTATAAATCCATTTCTAAAACTCAATTTTAATAGAGGATCTAAAATATATTTTCTATAGAGGTTGCAAATATTTTCTACAAATGTTGTAAATATTTACGGCAATCTTTCAATTTAAAAGAAAAATACAAAGCTTCTACAAATAATGAAATCCTCTTCTACATGAAACTTTTCTAATTTGCAAAACAATAATAATTTAAATAACCTTATCAAATTAAATTTACAATTACCACTTCATAGAGAACAAAAAAATAATCCAAAACCAAAAGAAATGCAACAAAACTAGATCCCCAATTTTTTTGAGAGCTTTTATTTCCAAAATTTTAACAACCCAAAAGAAATTCAACCACTCCAGAATAACCCCTTCCTTTCATGAAATAACCTCTTTTCAATAATCCTAATAATTCTCTCTGGGAATCAATTTTCAAACAACAGTAATAAATATCTTCTAACTTCCAGTTACAAAACAAATATCTTTTCTACAACCATGGATATTTCCAAAGATCTTTTACAGATATTATGCATTTGAAATTTAAATAACTTATTTATTTCAAATCAAATTTAATCTAATAATAAAATCACTTTATAACATAAATTAAATTAATTAATTTATCAATTATAAAGCCTCAACATAAATAATCCAAATAAATTTAATAACCAATCATAACATTTATAAATTAATTCTCACAAATAAACCTTGCACAATAAATAAAATAAGAAAGCAAATGTGGATAAAGAAATACGACCAATACATGGATTGACGACACATTGTAACTAGGGTAAAGGTTTGACTAGGTAAACCTGTTACTATCTCCCAATCAACATTACTGTTCGGTAGTGGACACGCTCAGACCTATGAATCCAGGTGAAGTCGTTGTCCTATACCTGCAAACCTACAAACAAAGAATATGTCGTACATGTATCCAAATAATAAATCACACACCGTGAAGAGAGAATTACAGAATCGTAGGGCACTCGCATGTGAATGATGCAATCTCCTTCCCTTCACCAATACAATATCATAATAAACTGATGAACTACAACATCAAATAAAATACAAATGAGCATATATCAATCACTCAAATAATCACTTAAAACTAACATAAAGCATGTCATAAACCCTCAATATAGTGTATCATCTCATCAATATAGATTTATGATCACTCCACTATTAGCGATCGAATAACAATAACATAAAATATGGTCTATCAATGTATCTGAATTGTGAGAGAAAACATAGCAAATCGGAGGGGTGTTACACATCAATTGAGATTTTCATCTTCCACATTCAATGTGTCTATCTTAGAAATGCCTAATTTGATGGAAAAAAATTACAATAGATGATATTACTAATTGAATATTGTGTAAATATTTTTTTTTATCATCATTGAATATTTTTCAATGTTCTTATGAATTTTAAAAAGGCTAAGACATATCTTAAATTTTAAAAAATAAGTATAAAACAAATATTCTAAAATTCATAAGAACATGAAAAGAAGTTTCTAAAATTTAAAAAATTAAGTATACAACAAATATTTTAAAATCCATAAGAACATAAAAAGAAGTTTTTAAAATTTAAAAACTTAACTATAAAACAAGTATTCTAAAATTCATAAAAACATAAAGAGAAGTTCCTAAAATTTAAAAAATTAAGTATAAAATAAATATTCTAAAATCCATAAATACATAAAAAAAAAGTTTCTAAAATTAAAAAAATTAAGTATAAAACAAATAAGCTATTTCATATAAGCAAGATTTTAAATTAATATACTTAAAATTTACAAAATATTGAAAATATTAAAAATAAATCTTTGATTCATTGTAAAATATTTTTCTAATATTATAATGAAAAAAATATATTATAAAGCAATGAAAAAAATTGTTTGTTTTAAAAATTCTAAATAAATTTAATGTATTTAAAATTTAAAAAAAAATAAATTAAATTAAATAAAAATAAATATTATAAACTTAATTAAGGTTGAATGATGAAAAATTAATTATAAATATACATTTTTCATATTGTTGATTTCTTTTTATGTTGCTAGATTGTTATCAAGAAGATAATATTCTTTGTTTCATGCTTTTCAGTTTTCCAAGATTAGACATGAAAGTGGGAGTTTATAATTTATTTATACAAAACATGGACTAATCAAATTTTAAAATAAATAAATTATTTTATTTACGTTGTCTTTTAAAATAATTGACATAATTTTTAAATGATTTTATAATTTATTTACATTGTTGTTTAAAATGATTGACATAATTTAAATTTTAGAAAATCAAGTGCATGAAAAAAATATTCTAAATTTACTATTTCATATAAAAGTAGTTTTTAAATAAGAAGTAAAAAGAAGTTTCTAAATTTTAGAAAATTAAGAGCAAAGAAATATTTTAAATTTATTTGTTTACAATAAATTTTAAATATTTTTTTTGCTTTCTAATAAATCAAAAAAAATTGATAAAACAAAAAATCAAAATAAAAGAGATTTCAAAAACAAAAAATAAATTCAGTGATATTTCATGAAAAAAAAATTAAAGAGATTTGATGAAAAAAATTTCAAAACAAAGAGATTTGATGAAACAAAAAAATTAAAATCAAAGAGATTTCATAAAACAAAAAAAAATCAAAAGTAAAGATATTTGATGAAACAACAAAAAAATCAAATCAAAGAGATTTGATGAAACAAAAAAATCAAATCAAAGATATTTGATCACAAAAAGAAATCAAAGATAAATCAATAAGTTAGGTTCAAGTATAGGGTTCAATTAGAGTTACTATTAGTGTTAGTGTTAGGATTAGTTTAATTATTAATATTCAATGAGAGATAAGATAAAATAATTATCTTAACCTTTATAATTATTAAATATAAAATATTTAATATATAGAATTAGGATATAATAATTTATATTAATCATATCAGGAGGTAACATTCTCCACGTCTTTTCCCCTGACATTTTGTATGTGCATTTTGATGTGCTTTACAATCATTTCTCTATATGCCATGGATGGTGAAAAATAAAAATAAAACAAAAGGGGTAAATTAGAACTAGATATAATTAGGATTGGATTTGAGGTTTTTTCTAGGATTAGGGTTATGCTTGGGGTTAGGTTAAGTGATAGGGTTAGGATTAGGGTTAGGGTTAGGATTTGGGTTGGGGTTTATGTTAGGATATCTCAAGGTTATGGTAAGAGTTATTGATTGGGGTTATGGCTAGGATTAATATTTAGGGTTAGCCTTCTAATTTTAAAATAATGCTTGGGCTTAGGTTTTAGGGTTCAAATAAGGTTAGATTTAGGGTTTAGGGTTCAATGTTAGGTTAAGGTACAAGGGTTCAAATAGGGTTAGATTTTAATTAGGGTTAGAGTAAGTTTCAATTGGTAATATAGTTAGAATTAAGGTTCCCACTAGAATTAAGGTTAGTGTTAGATTTAGAATTATGAGTAAAGTTAGAATTATGGTTAGGATTATAACTATAATTAGGGTTAGGATTAGGGTTAGGGTTATCATCACGAATATGTTTATCATCATGAATAGGGATTACAGTTAGGGTTAGGGTTAGGGCTATAGTTATGGTTAGGATTAGGGTTATAATCACAAATAAAATTATCATCACGAATAGGATTAGGGTTAGGGTTAGGGTTAGGGTTAGGATTAGGGTTAGGTTTATCATCACAAATGGGATTAGGGTTAGGGTTAGGGTTATGGTTAGGGTTAGGGTTATCATCACTAATAGGTTTATCATCACGAATAGGGATTATGATTAGGGTTATGGTTATGGTTATGGTTATGGTTATCATCACAAATAAGGATCACTATTCTAATCCTAACCCTAACCTAATTAAACCCTAATCCCTAATCCTTACCTAATTAAACCCTAATCCCTATGGTTATCCTAATCCTAACCCTAACCCTAACCTAATTAAACCCTAACCCTAATCCTAACCCTAACCCCAACCCTAAACCTAATCCTAATCCTAACCTAATTAAACTCTAACCCTAATCCTAACCCTAACCCTAACCCTAACCTAATTAAACCCTAACCCTAACCCCAACCTAATTAAACCCTAACCCTAATCCTAGCCCTAAACCTAATCCTAATCCTAACCTAATTAAACCTTAACCCTAACCATGATCCTAATCCTATTCTAATTAAACCCTAACCCTAACCCTAACCCTAAATAAACCCTAACCTTAACCCTAACCGTAATCCAAACTATAACCCTAATCCTTATCCTAACCCTAATTAAACCCTAACCCTAAACCTAATCCTAATCCTTACCTAATTAAACCCTAACCCTAACCCTAACCCTAATCTAACCCTAACCCCAACCCTAAACCTAATCCTAACCCCAACCCTAATCCCAATTCTAACCTAATTAAACCCTAACCCTAACCCTAACCTTAACCTAATTAAACCCTAACGCTATTCCTAACCCTAACCAAACCCTAAACCTAATCCTAATCCTAATCCTAATCTAATTAAACCCTAACCCTAACCCTAACCCTAACCCTAACCCTAATCCTAATCCTAATCCTAACCTAATTAAATCGTAACCCTAATCCTAACCCTACCCCTACCCCTAACCATAATCTTAACCCTAACCCTAACCCTAATTGTAACCCTAATTGTAACGTAATCATAACCCTAATCATATTAACTATCATATTATAATATATTAATTATTATAATAATTTTATCATAAAATATATAAATATAAAAAATAATTTATTTAAGATATTACTAGCATATATATATTATTTTAATAATATATATAAAATACGCCGAGAGATATCCTTTCAAGGTGCCTATTCAATTTAAATAATCAATATAATCTTGTTAAAAATCTTCTAAAAATTATAAAAGTATGAAAATATTGTAAATTAATATGTATTTCCATAACAAATATTATAAAATGATATATATTACTATTATAAATTAGAATACTATATTATATTTCCTTAAAAATGTCATATATAGTAAAATTATAAAAAGATGATGGTAATGTATGCTTTTAAAGTTTACATTAAAAAAAATCTTAAATATAATATTACAATTAAATAAAAATTCTAAATTGATATTAAAAAAAAAATATTCAAGATTATCTTGTCTAAAAGAAGGAATTTTTTGTAGTATGTAAACTATTTTAAAATTTGATTTAAAAGCATAAATCTATTGATAAATACTTTAAAATCTTAAATATAATATTGCAATTAAATAAAAATTCTAAATTGATATTAAAAAATAAAATATTCAAGATTATCTTGTCTAAAAGAAGGAATTTTTTGTAGTATGTAAACTAGTTTAAAATTTGATTTAAAAGCATAAATCTATTGATAAATACTTTAAAATCTTAAATATAATATTACAATTAAATAAAAATTCTAAATTGATATTAAAAAATATTCAAGAATTATCTTGTCTAAAAGAAGGAATTTTTTGTAGTATGTAAACTACTTTAAAATTTGATTTAAAAGCATAAATCTATTAATAAATACTTTACTTTGTGACGAGTTAGTAGACGTGAATTTAAATAGGGAGAATAAAAATGTACACATACTCATTGATGTGAGTGTAAGAAGCCTCTTGACTTAATAATTAAATAATTATTAAAATATGATATTTAAAGAAATAACAATAACCGTAAAAGTAATTTGGAGATGATTCCTCCCCATCCCCCTTTGTAATAACGCTATCAAAGAACATTTTAGGAGAATTAGGTTGTAGAGAATATAGAAAGAGACCAGCAAGATATTGAAGTAATCATGGCATTACCATTTTTATGAAGAAAGTCGATCGTTTGAAACACAACCAGAGAGAGAGGAAGTAATTTGGAGATGATTCCTCCCCATCCCCTTTGTAAGTAACGCTATCAAAGAACATTTTAGGAGAATTAGGTTGTAGAGAATATAGAAAGAGACCAGCAAGATATTGAAGTAATCATGGCATTACCATTTTTATGAAGAAAGTTGATCGTTTAAAACACAACCAGAGAGAGGGGTTCGAGCACCTGGAAGCTTCTCTACTTGACGACACATTTCTCCTCTCGTCTTCTTGATCTGTTGCCTAAGAGGAATCACCTTATCCAATAAATTGGCCACAATATACTCCTTCGTCTGGGCACGTTTTTCAAAGAATCGATGCTTAAGAAGCAAACCTGCAGTGGGTCTTTCTAGCGGATCATCAACCAAGCACATACCCACAACATCCTTGAAAGCCAGGGAGAATATACGATCCTTATCTAATCTTGGAACAAATCCTTTTCTCACTTGATCAATCATTTTCTCTGATTGACTGCAACCCAACGGAGGGCAGCCATGGCCAAGCTCAATGGCAAGAACACCGAAACACCATATATCTGCCCTAAAATCGTACCCTTGTGAAGAATTTCTCATAACAGAGCCTCCAAATTCTCCCACTTTTACAGTCCCATCACCCTCCAGATAAATATTTCGGGCTTTGATATCCCCATGGATTAGCTCTTCCCCATGAATATAAGCCAAGGCCTTGAGAACATCTTTGAGCACAGCTGCAATAATGGGCTCTTCTAAGCCATTAGGATAACCATTCTCCATAATGGTTTTCAATGAGCCTTCCCCCACGAACGGCATAACCTGCCAAATATAGTTTTTCGACGTGAAAGTACTGTAATAGTTCAAGATATTATCATGGGACAACAGCATTAGCGCTCGCATTTCAGACCGCACCCGATTCCAATCAACTTTTTCTTTATCCAGGCATTTGATGGCAATTGTCTGGCCATTACTCCAACACTTGCAGAGATACACAATTGAATTTGTGCCCCTTCCTATTTCATCGATTATTTGGTATTCCTGGGCCTCCCTAGGAAATTTGGCACAAGGGTATTCTGAATCTTCTTTAACAAAGATGTTACCATGCGTCGGACTTGAACGAATATGAAAGGACACACCTTTTTTTTTTATATTATTGAGGGCTTTGCTTAGAAGAGACTTGCGACGAACAGGGTTGACTGTGGAGGATTTGAAAGAGCTGTTGCCTTCCATTTGATCTACTGTTAACTGCAAAACACTTCTTCTTCTCCTTCTCAACTACAATATAAAATTATCTTTTGAGCAAACTGATCATGTATTAAATTGAGTTGTATCCCCAAAGGAACGCGTCTGTTGGTTTTTTAGAGTATATAAACCATCTCCCATAAATATTTGGATTATCCCTTGTAATCTTTAGGGCACCTTACTTAAAAAGAAAAATCTTATTTCGAGGGCGTAACGGATAAGAATCCATTCTTTTTCCAGAGAGTTTAGAAAATAATGAGGGGAGACAAGAAGTCAAGTGGACATGTAGTGGGTTGTAAGTAGTATTCATGCAGTTAAGCATGTGGCACACTTAAAATAAAGAAGAGTCTCTAAATAGCCATTGTCTATGCAGCCATCAGACTGCATATTTGACTGTAATTATTAATTTATGGAAAATCAAAATATAGTGTAGTTTTTATTTTCAATTAATTAATAATTACAGTCAAATGTACAATCTAATGGTTGGTAGATGTTGCCCCCTAAATAAGTGGTAAATTATTAACTCTAAACTTGATAGATGGGGTTTGCATAGAATTGAATAACTTAGTCTATTCATCCTTGTTTTAGTATTAGAAATAAATAAAAAATCTCATGAACATGATGTACTATTCTAACATGAATGTTCTTCCTAACTACTTCATGTTTAATTTCCTTATTTTAATGTTATTTTTAAAATGAGATGTTTTTTTGTATGATTTGGAGTGATTGGATAGATGTAGTAAAATTTATATAATAAAATAAAGACATAGATGTGCAAACTATTCTAAAAATGCTTATAATATAAATAGACATATAGTTGTACAATCTAAAATATATAGTAGTAATAGATTTGAGTATATATAATAGATTATGTTAAGTTAGTAGAAGATTGAGTTTTATTATCTATGATTTCTTTCATTATTTCTTGAACATTTCTCTAATTTAATTTATATTGTCTATTTAAATGTTGCAATATTTGATTATAAATGTAAAACATAAACTAATTTGGTAACAAGTAATGTCTCAACTTCTTCAATGCTTGAATTATAATATAAAATTCTTGATCATAGATTTAATATATATTTTTTGCTTCATTCAAATTCTCACTAAGTAAAGTTAGAGTTCTTTCTTTTTATGTAATATTGTTTCTATTACACTTCCACTTATGTCACAATCCATAAAAATACATTGTTAAAATCTAGTAATGTTAAAAATGGCTATTATATTACCTTCTTTAGCAACTCAAAACTTCTATTTTCCTTCAATGTCCATTTGAACTTCTTGTTTCCCTTCATTATTTTAGTTAATAGTGCATAAGTACCTCTAAAGTCTCTAATGAACTTCCTCTATAAACTTTCCAAATCATGAAAAACATATTACCTCTCCAATATTTACTGATATAGGCCACTCTCCAATCACTCTTTCTCTGGATCCATCTTCAAAACATTAACTAAGATTATAATTTTTATGTATATATCAACTACTCCATGAAACTACAATTCCTCATAATAATTAGAAATTTTCTTCCCTTAATATCTATAATACTAATATAATGTGTTCTATATATTCCTCCTTAGACTTACTAATGATTAAAATATCTTTCAAATAAATAATAATAGACTTACTCGAGAATTTCTCTAAAACTCCATTCATCAATTTGATAAATATATTTGGTGTGTTAGTCAACCCAAAGGACATAACCAACCACTCATATAAATATTATTATTTCTTAAATTTTTTCTTTGATTCATATCATTTTCTAATTATAATCTAGCAATAACCTTTCTTTAAATCAATACTAATCAAATACTTGGCTCCACTCAAATGACCCATTATGTTGTCCATACTTAGCAATTAGAATTTATAATTCATTATGATCTTGTCTATTTATCATGAATATTTACACATTCTTTAAAGGAGCAAAAAAATAATGAACACAATATCAAAACTTACATAAAATTAATTAAGAATAATAGATAAGCTAATGAACTAGCATAGAATGTGTGTATATACAATGAACTCTTCTCATATATAGGACAAGGATGAAGTAGGAAAGTGAAACAAAAATACTGACTAACCCTCCAAGAGATGTGGCACATGTAGAAAACTTGGGACAAGAATGAAGGCATGTATCATGTGCCTATGAGGCAAGACAATTAAACCACTAAATAAAGTTAAGAGAGTGTGAATAGGACTACTAGGCATAGGAACTAGATAAATGTTAACTAGAAGCATAAAAATGATGTTCACACTAACATTCTTCACTCAAAATATTTCTTAAGGGATAGTACCACAAGAATTGCACATGGAATCAAAAATTCATTGATTAAACTCTTACTCAAGAATTTTTGCACTTATCAGTTCAACTCTTCATTTTATGGTGGTGTTATTCTATCCACTAGTTTCTTTAGCAAACTTTCTCCTAGGATTAGAACCATATGGTGATTGATACTCTTTATTGGTGGCAATCCATTGTGCATATTATTTGATATTATATATTTATACTCAATCAATATTTATACAATTTTTTCCTATAATATTTTCTCTTCATTCATAGTGGTTTATTTTGTGATTTTCAAGTTTCATGTCCTTTAGAATTAATATAAAACACATATTCTCATTCCTCAATCCATCTACAAAATTTATTCCATCCACTAAATAAATTTTAGCACTATAATGCACTTGACTATCCTTCACCTCTAAGAGTACCATAGTATGTCTCCTATCATCTCTTGTTACAATAGAAGTATTCTTTTTTCTACCATGTATAGTTTTTGTATCACACTACCATAGTCTACCCAACTATTGATATACTATCACACAAGACTTCATCATGATATGTTCCTATATTTAATTTTATTGAACATAATTCACTTGCCATTACTTTATGTTCATCTTGCAACCATGTAATTTTGTATGCATTAGGGTGTTCTAACCTCTTAAATTTTAATTTATCAATCATTTAATCTAAAACCAAATTATAAGTGCTACCACTACCAATAAATAACTTTGCTAAACTTACATAGATATATTTGTATATTATTATTTTTAAATCCCTTTGTACTAGTTCCTCTTCATCCATAGTATATGACTGTAGCAAAGCCATTATCATGACTAATGATTCTCCTTTCTCTATTTTATCAAGTTGACTTTGTGATCCTATAGATTCTTCCTCTAATATGTAGTTTATGTGCTACAATTAGATCTCTTATTAGTGCTTCCTTGGTTTTAATAACATTCAAATTCTTGGTTTCATTCTTCTTTGCACTTTAAATAAGTTAAATTTAAATATATTTTCATCATTTCTACAATATCTTCCATTACCTCTCTAATTTACATCTATTTTGTTACTATGGTATGTATTACTAACTTTTTTGTTATTGTGCTAAGATTTTTTTCTTTTTTCATAATTATGGTATGCATTACAATCATTAAAATTACTCCTTTGTACTTCCATATCTTCATTGTAGGGTTCTCTATAATTAAATTATGATCTACCTCTTTGAAATATTCCATCTTTTCCCCTCTCTCACTTAGTCTTATTTTCTTTCAAATATTTTATTTAGCTTCTCTTCGACCATCATGGAAATAAAAATTCTTCTTCTATTATTTTCATTCTCACCAAGCTCGATTCTTCTTGAATACTTTATATTGGTACATTTGTGAGGCCCACCTTTGATAGACCTATTAATCAGACTACTTTGATTTCATTCATTGATGTTACCTAATGATAATATTGATGTTATGATGATTTAAAATTTTGACTTCTCATTTATTTCCATTAATGATCAACTTGCATGCTTAGAATAGTTGATGATGTTTAATTTGTTTTTAATGTTGAAACGTAATTGGTAGAAAATTTGTTTATTTGAATTAATATATGTTTATGATGGTTATGAAATTCAGGTTCATGGATACTGATATAATTAGCTATTGCTAAAATTTTCTTAAATGAAATTGAAATGAATATTGATTTATGAATGTTTGTATGGATATGAATGTTTAAATTTTTTTTGTTTTGGCTATGATGTTTTATGGATGTGTTGATATTTGAAATGAGTGTGAAAGTTAACTTTCCTTATGTGCTTAGCCATGTTATACTAGACTATATTCCATTTTAAGGGACCATAATCTCATGAATGTAGTGGGAAACTTTGTGATGTGGAACTGTGAATGGTTGTGTGTTAAATTTGTTTCTTTTCCTAGGATACTACAATGTGAGCTGGCATCCTAGTTGGTTAATTTTGGATTTATCCTTTTAATGGTTTTTAAAGGGTTGAAAAGTGTTATTTAAAAAAAAAACATGGTTATTAGAGCCCTAAGGATATTTCCTTTGGGAGGTATCTTTTTAAACCCTCATTTTATACTTGGGCCAATATGTGACCCTTCTAAAACTTCAATTTAAAGGAATGATGAAATTGTAGTGAGGATTCTTTGAATAGTGAATTGTCACTTTCCATTCCTCCTCTCCAAAGCTCATTTATGAGCTTTGGAAGGCCCACAAGGTCTCTCACATGTGTGAGCCACCTTTATAAGTCTTGTGGGGTTGAGTGTACAAGTACATTTTATATCTCCCAAAGTCTCACATTGTAGTATTGTAAATTTTTTATCCTAATAATTTCACACTACATGGACACCATATTTCTCCTATAACATTAAGTATATTACTAATTTATTCGTTATGGGCCATATTGGAAAATAGATTAAAATCCCTAACATCTCAACAAATTTAGGTAAATTACACCCAGTCAAGGGCGAGGACGTCGTTGACCTAAAGAGGACTTATTTTAATCATTAATATTTTGGTGTCAGTCCTTGGAGATTTAAATGAGATCTTAGGTTGGCCTATAATCAAAAATATCAAATAGGATGCATATATAAACAATTTTTCTTCTAATTTGAATATTAAAATTTGTTATTATTAATCATGCACTAGCATTGCTCTTATGAAAATGTATTGAGTTATCCTCTACATGCTAACTACAACAATCTATTATGTTATGTGGAATAACCTCTTGCATGTCTTCAATAAATCCAATCATCCATCAAACAACCTTTGGTGGAAAATTATGGTGTGAAAATCACTTCAACAAATATTTCATGCCCAATATAACATTACTCATTATCATTTTTCTTTGCATTCAATTATTGTTATTTGACCTCTACCCAATCTAGGGCAAGCCCTTCCCTCTTTATCATCATAATTTTCTATTCATGGATATGGAAACATAAAAATGGGTTTTGACATAGGAAATCCCCTAAATAGCATAACCTTTCCCCCCATTTTCATGTGTGCACCTATCAGATCCAAAGGTTTCATCAATAGGAAGCTACAAGAAAACAGAGAGTAGACTATAACCTCCATCTAATGCTTATAAACCCCCAAATTTAAGTTCATTTTTTTATGAAAAGTGCATAGATATCACCCCTTCTCATGGGTGGGTGCAAAAGGATAGGGGGCCAAAAGGTGGCCACCCATCATTCAAAAAGTAAAAAATCATATCATGAGCACATTATGTCATGTTAAAAGAAAAAAAAAGCACACTCATTTCATTTGTGACTGTGCTATTTCCTCCATCTTTGGCCTACAAAACCTTCCAAAGCATGCTCGCACTATTGAGAGCTCAAACTTCATGGTTTCTTCACCGATTCTTTGCTATAATGTCGCCATGTTGATGGGGAGCTCAAAAGAGTAGTTTTTATTGTTTTAAATTGTGAGTTTGTTATTAAATAGGTAGATTTAATATGTTTTTGATGTTAATTTATTTAATTTTTAGGAGTTGATAATCCACCTCCTCAAATTCCTCCTTCACCACATGCTCAAATACCTACTGAATAAAAACCCCAACAAACACCTCCAATATTTCCTCAACATCCCCTAGAACTCAACAAAATTTAATGGGGGAAATTGAAAAAATAAAATAAAAATTGAGGAGCTAATTGTGAGGTTGAAAGATCCTGCAAGTTCAACCTCGCAAAGAACCATGCTTGCACAATCACTTGAATCTATGTTAAAACATGTAGATTCAATTAGCAAGAAATTAAGTGGTTGGGTGGAGAAGAGACAAGAGTATAGAGAATATTATGCAGATAAACTCTCCTACAAACAAGTCAAAAATGAAAAAATAAAAAAAATTGACTTGTGTTCCCTTTTCACAAGCCCATGAAAAAATCAACCTCTACACCCTAAAAGCAAGAGGTTCCCTATCTATTGGTGCAACCACCCAGGGATAAAGAACCATTTTTGGTAGAGGTGGTGGATAGTTTTTTACCATCCTCCATGCAACAATAATGAGGTCCCACAATATTTTTTGAGGAAACTCTATTGCGAGTTTGTCCTCAATAAAGTGCCAAACTATTTTGATATATGGGACTTCTAGGGTAGAGGTGGGGGGGTTAGCACAAGATAGACTAGGGACATGTCTTGACCCACAACAACCGGCTAGATGAGAACTCACCATAACATTCTATGAGCATGTGGCTATCCCTTCCGTTGTGAAGGATAGTGTTGAGGTTGAGACACTATAGTCCATTAGTTCCCTGACCCAGAGCATCATAGAGCATGCTAGTCCTACAACACAACATGAGTTGGGGGAGACTTCAAGGAGTAGGGTTCCACCACATATTTTTCAAGCTTGTGAGTCATCCTATGGTTATGACCAAAAATAGTCAAGATGCTGGTGTTTAGGCTACATCTATAGCTCAACAGTTGGTGATGATGTATTCCCTCCTAAATGAGGCTTTCAGCCTTAATACTCAGGTAAATGTTAGCAAGTTCATTGAATTTAAATTATTAAATTTTATTTTTAAAATTCAAGATTAACTAATTTAGTTTAATGATTGTAATGAAATTTCACGGTCATAGCATTCATTCAATTTTCAGCAATTCTCCACCTCCGTATTACACTATGACATGCATTGTCAAGGTATGTAACTAGTAAACAATTATAAATATTACATGTGAATAGCATTGTTATATGAATGGTATTTTAATATCTAATTTTTGATGTTGAATAGGTTAATCTTGGAGATTTCACAACACCTCCCAATGGAGGTGGAGTTCAAAGCTTCACTCGGGTAATAAAATAAAGAATTTTAGTAATGAATTGTACTTAATAGATTTTTGTAGTTTATATTCATATCATTGATTACATTGCATTGCACATCTTTCAAACTTAAAGCATTACTTCACATTGCATAACTAATAACTAGATTTTGATAGATAACAAATTTTAAATTACAATATAGGTTCTTAGAAAGTCAACATAAGCAGTTATACAATTACTTCACATTGCATAACTAATAACTAGGAGTAGCTACCAATTACATTTTCTAGTCATGGCATTCCATGAGACCACGTTTTATTGAGGTATTTTTTCAAACAGTTCACTTCCTTGTCTATTTTATGGATGCTTGGAAAAAATCTATCAAAGCATAATAGTAAGCTATAGCATAGACAAGGAAATGAGTTGTTTGAAAAAATGCCTCAAATAAATGTGGTATGAGGAAGCACTACTGTATTTGACTACAAATTCTGACGAATGTTTGGTGACATATCGACAAAATATTGTCGAATTACCAATGAAACACTGTTTTAAATTTCGTCACTAGAATTCCATCACTTTAACGACCAACTTTTATTCGTCGAAACCATGACCCAACATCATCGGTCAGTGCCACAAAAAATGTTGGTGATGTCCATCACCAAATCGACGTAACTTTGTCCATCTATCGACGACAAAAAACATAAAATGTTGCAGAGCACCCATTTGAAAGCGTCGAAAAAACACCAAACATTCATCCTTTTTCCGACGAGGTGGTGTTTCCATTATGATGAAAACTACGTCACGTGTACAACAACCTCGTCACAAATTTTTTTGGTTCGTCGGGCTATGTTCATCAAAATTGTGACGAAACCCTGCAATTTTTAAAAAAAAATTATTCGTTCAAAAATTATATTGAAAAGTGCATTACCTTATTGAGCTTCTCTTTGTTTCGAGAATAGTTTAATATTCTCTACTTAAGAAGGCCAACCACATGCATCATTTATCTACCACCGTAGTGAAAAGTTAGCAATTGCATTTGGTTAGTTAAACATGGCCCCTGGTACAACTATTAGAGTTGTTAAGAACCTTCAAGTATGTTCTGATTGCCACACTGCATCTAAATTCATCTCCAATATTGTTGTACATGGACTTCATTGGTATTGTTTTAGTGCTTTCATTCTTCCCTAATGTCAAGCATGGGTGGTTTTTTCTATAAAACAAAATATATATCACATTAAATACTAGAAAAGAGATTTCAAGTTTAATGCAAATCATCCCATGGAGTTATTTTGTTAGATCTTATTCAAAGTCCATATCATATAGAATTTCACTTTTTAAGAGGTTAAAGGACAAGCCTTCTAATAGAAAAAAAAAAAATGAATGTTGGAGCATGTCTGAAAAGATATTGCGCTCAAATGAAAAAATTTGTATTATTGTTGGTTTAAGCATTGAGGCAGTGGTATGCTTCTACTACAATGAAAAGTTAGCAATTTCATTTGGTTTGTTAAACATGGCCCTTGGTACAACTATTAGAGTTGTTAAGAACCTTCAAGTATGTTATGATTGCCACACTACATCTCAAAGGAGAAATTCAATACTTGGAGGGCTCAATATCATGATGCCCACACCTCATGCACTATAGGAAATTTCTTTAGATCAAATTTTATGTAGAACAAGGAAAAATATTCTTCAAATGCAAATGCATAATGTCTGGAGAGACCTAAATTTGTTGATTTCTAATGCCAATTAAATGGCTGGAATACAACCCATAACTTAGGGAGTCAATCTCCTCAGTTTCCATGAACACTATGGGAAAAAATCAACTCTCAGCTACCATCTTCCTAAGCAGCAACTTGGCATCCAAATCATGGTCTACCTTTGAAACTATACCCTTACAAGAAAACTCCTTGAACAATAAGAGTTAATCTTACCATGCCAAGTGTCCTTCAAATGTTTCCTATTCATTACTTGGATCCACCACCTTAATTGCCTAAACACAAGACAAGATTAACAATTGAGATGCTTTGGCTTTGATGATCAATGATATCAATGGGTAGATGAACTACCAAGGTGGAAGGTGGACCAATCTACTAAAATCTACCAAATGACACCACATGGTTCTACAAAATCTAATTGATCATCCCTTATAATTCACTCTAACCCCACTCAATTAATGGTCTAGATCAATTTTACATCAATATTAATGGTCAAGGGAGATCTTCTCTTCAGCCCAAAATTACTTGAGCATATTTGACTTCAAAATCCAACCAAGACATGTCATGTAAACTTATGTTTTTGCACTTGACTATATACCCTTTGATTCACCTTGAAGATCAACAACTTGAGCAAATCAGTAGACTACTAAAGTGTTGAATGGTATGATTTATCAAAGTACCTACATCCACCAAATTTCATTAGATCACACCACATGGTTTCACCAAAACCATTTGATAAAACTGCTCGATATCTATAGGCTTTACTTAAACATAAATCAACATTGAAAGTGTAGATCAACTTTCCCCAAAGATTAGTGATTACGGCCAATTGGTGGATGGCTAAAGTGTTCAGTGGTTTTATTCATTGAAGTGCAAACATTGTTGAAATCCACTAGTTCATGCCACATGGACATATCATATATGCACCTAGCCTCCTACTTTCCATCAATGGCCAAAATTTTCTCCTCTCAATATTGACACCTTCAATAGATGGTTGAGGATATTGGTAGCTTGATCTAATAATATGCTACAATACACTAGATTGTGCCAAGTAGCCACAATGTCCATCAAGCCAAACAAGGACCTTAACACATACTTGTTGCACCTCTATCCCAATAAGGATCATACACCTCAACATCCCTTTGAAAAAGGCTCCATGTTGGAGATGCCCATGCTAACGATAGCGAACTTTTTGGTAGATCAATATATGGAAGGCCATAGTATGATTCCAATGGAGAAGGAATAATATTAATAGGTCATAGTGAGCTGCAATATTATCTATCCCTTATGAATCAACAATTACCAATTGAGAGCTAGTTTATCTCAAAATTAGTAAATCATTTAAATGCAGAAATTGCCCTATGTACAGTTCAAAATGTAAGGGAGGCATGCACATGGTTGGGATACACTTATCTTTACATTCACATGCTACAAAACCCAGTTCTATATGGTCTATATGCTGATGCTTTACAGAAAGACAATACCTTAGAAGAGAGAAGGGCAGACTTGGTAAGCATAGCTGTGATTTTCAATTTAGTACATAGTAATTTTACTATGGTATTGTTAGACAAGTATTACCCTTGCATTTTAGTTTAATGGTACTTGTTAGTGCTTCTAATAATTGAACTCTTTATGTTAACAAATACATTTAGCTGCAACTATCTTGGACAAAAGTAATTTGGTGAAATATGATTGGAAAAGTGGATATTTCTAGGTTAATGATCTAGGATGGATAGCTAGTTATTACTACATCACTCATGGGACAATGGCTACTTATAATGAGCACTTGAAGCCAACAATGGGTGATATTGAGCTATGTCGATTGTTTTCATTAAGTGAAGAGTTTAAATATGTGACAATAAGAGAAGAAGAGAATATGGAACAACAGTATTCATATTTTTTTGGTGTTTTAATTTCTAACTCTTTATCATGGGGGAACAAGATAGGAGAGAAAGGAAAAGCTATTCATAATATTACATTATTGAAACCATAAATCTATTTTTTATATTATTATATTACATTATTTAGCCTTTCATTCATCTGAGCGGGCTCCTATCAGTGATGTGAGAATGCAAATTGATTAATTATTTCAATATTCACAGGCAGGTGTTGTATTGTTGTGTGCTAGTGGAAGGGGTTTGTGAGATAGTCTTTATCCATCTTGAGGTTGCAAGTTCTGAAACATGGATGAATTTGCATACTGAATTGTAAATTCACTTTTACAAAATATTCCAAAAGTTGTAGTATAGGAAAATAATTGGAATTACAAAAAGAACAATTGTATGAGAGTAGACAAAATGTTGCTTTTGTTTCAGAGGTAGTGTTCAATACAATGCTAGAAATATAGAGAGGACCTATAATAAGATCAATACCATAACAGTAGAAGGGGGGCATTGAAAAAAAATCACATCTATGTCTATATCCATGTCCATGCAACTCTTATTGAAACTAGTGCATTGTTATTTATTGTTACACGTACAAGTCCTATATTGTTATTCTTCCAAAACTTCTTAGACATCCAATCAATTACAGTTTATATACATGCAACTCCTTTCTTGGGCCTTCCTAGATATATCCAAGATCATAATACTTGGATACAACAATATATGTAGTACATACTCATGTATTGAATAGAGTTCTCTTCCTAGTCTGTATGTTTAAGAATTTTAGGAATAATGAATAAATATAACATAGTATAAAGAATGATTGCTAATGATGGTTGTTTTAACTTACACGCCCCTTTTCACCCTCTATTCATTGTAAACTATGCATAACTTGAACATATTAAAAAAACTATAGCCCACATTGACATTGTATGCTACATTAATCCAACCATATGACAAAAGATGAGTGATCTAGCCTCTTGAATGAATGTAAGTAGAGAAATTTTTGCATACCTATAGATGGTACAAAATTTCATGGTTAAGTGGAAGCCTCCCATCAACAACAAGATCCAAATATTCATGTATCTCTCTCAATCGAGCCTCTAAACCCTTTAGAGCTATCAATTTTTCCCCTAACCTGTTATGCACAAAAGTAAAATTTTAGAGTTATGTCACCACTAAAAACAAAAGAATCAGAGCTTTGAAACCAAATCCACACACAACACAATGTGGTATTCATACAAATCCATACAAACAAACTAAACTCAGAACATTGGAATGGAAACAACTTCAAATTATGATGCAAAGCATGGATTCGAGGCACATTTCACAATAATGGGTTCTTCATCTAAAAAATTTGTACGAGGTTCAAATAGTAAAGAGATTGATGAAAGATAGAGGAATTAAAAAGATACTTGGATATAGTTGGATTGAAGGTCGTAAACTGGTACATGTTTTTTGTGTAGGAGACATATCACATCCACAAACATGGCAAAGCTATGCAAAGTAGGAGAAATTGGCTTGGAAAATGAAGGCATTAGGGTATAAAGAATCATTTTTCTGCCATCATAGTGAAAATTTAGCACTTTCTTTCATCTTTGCATATTGGTTTGATGCTTCAAATGATGCATTTCTTATATTGAAAAGTGCATTACCTTATTGAGCTTCTCTTTGTTTTGAGAATAGTTTAATATTCCCTACTTAACAGGGCCAATCACGTGATGGTGGAAGCTCATTTGGCCCCTCCCCCTGCCCTCACATCACTCTCAATTCCCCATACTTGATCATATAACATTAATCATTCATTCATCCATTAATAACATATAGCATTCATTCATTCATCCATTAATAACATATAACATTCATTCATTAACATATTCACATTCATTCATTCATCCATTAATAACATATAGCATTCATTCATTAACATATTCACATTCAATCATTAACATATAACATTCATTCTTTCAATTTTTACATATTATCAAAAATATGGTTGTCATAATATGATTACAATCACTTTTTTTTTGTTTCTTTTTTGCAGCTAAAAAAAGAAGTGGAGTATCATTTTCTAAATCATTTGTCCCCCCTTTAGTTGTTCTTCCCTCTACTCCTGATCTTAATGTATGCCTAGTCGTGTACTCACAACGTGGAGGCCACTGCAAGGGGGGGTCTGCTGCAATAACAAAGAAATGTTAAATTGATATGTTTTATTATTATTGTTACAAGTATTTCATTAATTAAAAGAACATTAGAGTGGTGCTCTTTACCTGATGGGGCCACATCATGTTCCTGATCTTGTCTTATAGCCTCATGCTCAACATTTTGAACACCCTCTAAATCCTCATCTGGAGTTGAAACATGAAAGGTTACATTAATTAATACACCAATTGCAATTAAATATGTTTAAAAGAACATTAGAGTGGTCCTCTTTACCTGATGGGGCCACATCATGCTCCTGATCTTGTCTAGCCTGATCATGCTCAACATGTTGATCACGCTCTACATGCTCTAAAGTTGAAACACGAAAGGTTACATTAATCAATACACCAATTGCAATTAAAGATGTTTAATTGTATTAATCCATACTGTGTTTTGTATACCACATGAATACATCCAATACCAAGATGTACACCATGACCTTCATCTATAGGTTGTGCTCCACCCTCACTAGGTTGCATTCCAATGTCGTGCAGTATTATCATTTCTTTCCTGTTTAAAACAAATAGGCACATAATTACTTTATGGTGGAAATTAATATTGAATAGATTACACAAGTATTCAATTTTAAATAAACTTCATTGAGTTATTTACCTGCATGTCAGATGCAGTGGAAGCTTGTGTTTTCCCAGTCAATAGTCTTAGGCATTCATCCATGGTTCCATAGCCTTGCTCGAAGGCAATCTTCAAGTTCTCTTTTGTGAGCACCCTGTTGAATTCAGAGCCTTGCATTTTTGCATAAGATCATGAATTTTGCTTCTATGGTGTGATAAAACCAAAATTGTTTGCAATTTATTATTTGGATGCAATATTTCATTTATTGATACTTACAATTCGTGCGGATAATTTCATATAACCACTAGAGCCAAGTTTGTGTTTCCCATGTTTTTCTAGTCTTTCCTTTGTTTCCTTTGATGTGTTGGGCAACCTATGAAAAGTTTGAAATACGTTAGATTATGTAAAAAGAAAGAGAAATCAGTATATAATTACATTGTTGATAGTATCACATACCTTCCTTGGCTCGGTGGTGTCTTTCCTTTTTTCTTTTCATCCTTCTCCTTTCTATCTGACACCAGGCCCTTTCACTCCCTCTCCAGAATCATGGGGGGACACTTGTATTTTTTGTTCTTCTCTAAATGTGACCTATATTGGTCCCTCACATACTTTAGATAGGTACCAGCTTTCTTAAGGACTTTGGTTCAGTTGAATGTGTTATTACCAAACAACACAACTAAACAGTTAATGAGCTCATATTTTAAATCTTTATTTTGAGCATTCCACCATGTACGTATGGTGGGCCCGAAGATATCCAATGTAATATCATTTAGATGTTTATAAAAAAATCATTTCCTACAAAATGATCATGGGATCATTAGTCTAAAAAGAGTGATCAATAAGTAAATTTCAATTGGATTATATATAATAATAATATATATATATAAATATATGTGTTCCCTTTCATTTTCATTTGTTTTGAAGTGCTAAATCACTGTTTTGTGGGAGAAAACAATCAAATACAAGGACTACCCTGTTTTTCCTGTGTAAGGGTTTGAGGGATAAAAACAAATGAGATCCACCAATCCACCCACTGTCTTGGAACTGTAATTTGGTGGATTGGTGTGCAACATGGTAGGATAGAGGTTCATTGTGGCACATTTAGGGGTCTTTTAAAGAAAGAAACTTGGCATAGAAGTGATTCCCTAGGGCTGACATGGGCAATTTTCTTATGAATTTGTGGTTGTTAAGT
Organism: Sequoia sempervirens; assembly: GCA_007258455.2. Classification (NCBI taxonomy): domain Eukaryota; kingdom Viridiplantae; phylum Streptophyta; class Pinopsida; order Cupressales; family Cupressaceae; genus Sequoia; species Sequoia sempervirens. The sequence continues at coordinate 215,366,614 of VDFB02252616.1, read as the reverse complement.
CAAGGTTTGTCAACTTGATGGATGGAACATTATGAATGAAGGTTGTTTGTCCTATTGCAGGATTATTTTAATGTGTTGAAGACAATAGTTGAGTTAGGGAGGTCAATTATATGGTGTTTCTCTAAAACCATAATGTATTGAGGGAAAATGGAGGGTTTTGTAGAACAGTGACAAAAGGGGCATGGATTAGCCCAACAATGGTGAAATCTGATGTTTTGTGTCATAAAAAATCTCTTTCAATAGGTTGTGGAATAGAACTAAGCGGTTGGAAAGGCCTTCCTTTGTAAAACAAGGGTAATTTTGTAGCCTTTTTGGTAGGACAAACTAATGAAACGCATGAATGTTGTAAAATAACCTTGTGGAATTGGTTGGGATAGTGTTTAGGGACTTGTTTCAGTACTTAATCCATGATTTGGTGGCTTGTGTATAGCCTCATTCAATAATTTCATCAAAGGATGTGATTTGAGGCCTAGTAGCCTAGTGAGGCTATTGTGTTGAAAATAGACACTTTGTTTGTATTTGAATCAAATTGAGGTTGGATATTTAGTCACACCCCTAGGTCTAAATCAATCTCAAAACTTTTAATTGTGTTGGTTTCTTGGCTTTGGTGCATTACGTATATCGACAAAAAATCCAATAATGAGGCTAAAACTATTGTTTCCTAGTAGGGATTAATAAGAATGAAGGATAAGGGTTATTTTAATGTTGAGATTGAACATAGGGCTAAAATTTGATTATACAAATATTGAAAGGTATTTTTTTTTCACCTTGGAGGATCAAAAACATGATGGATGAATGCATAAGTATGATTAAGGGTTTCTCTAAAACCAAAATTAACCATATCTTTAGAGGCAACTCAGTTGTTAATGTTGTCTCTAATGAACGGCTGTGTTGTAATGAACAGAACTATTGGCTTTATTTTTTCTATGTTGAAAAAATGGGAAAAAAAATGTTTTCCTTTTCAATTTGAAAAACTATGGACTTAACATCCTGATTTGGCTAATAAAATAGCTAAATGATGGAACATAAAAGTGGAAGGATCGCCTATGTTCCAAATTGTTGAGAAGCTAAACAATGTCAAGCTTAATGTTAGAAGATGGAATAAGAATTCACTTGGTAACATTTTTTAAAAGAAATCTGAAGTTATGGCTCAACTAAACACCTCATAAAAGGAAATCCACATTCTAGGAATGAGTTAAGAGATGATAGTGAAAGAAAAAGTTCTTTTATGTGAGCTCTAGTCATTAATTGCTAAAAAAAACTTTTAGGGGCAAAGATTAAGAACGATTTGGTTAAAGGTTGGGGGTAGGAATACAAGTATTTGTATATGAGGCCTCTAAAACACAACTCATCTAAAAAATTAAAAGAGATTTTGTTGGATGGTAACCATATGTCTAATGAAGCCTATATAAGAGACAAAGCAACAAAAAATTTCAACAATCTCTTCACTAAAAATATTTTTTTTGGTCCTATGAATTATAATGTTATCCTAAAGCTTATCCCCACAATTGTTGATGAGCAAGATAATATGGATTTGATGAAGCCTATAATGGAGGAAGAAGTGAAATTTTTTGTTTTCTCTTTTTAAGTAAGGCCCCCAACCCTAACAAGTTCCCTCACTTCTTTCAAGTGCATTGGGATATTGTTGTTGATGACATGGTAGCTGCAACTAGGGAGTTCTTTAGGGGTGGAAGATTACTAAAGGATTTGAATACTAAATTTTTGGTTCTTATCCCAAAAAAGGCTAGGGTTTTCTCCTCAATATTCCAACGAGTCAACCATTGTAACTCGATGTATAATTTTTTTGCAAAAATTATTTCCTTAAAACTGCAACAAATTCTCCCAAAGTTGATCTCTCCATAGCATAGTAGTTTTGTCCATGGTAGGAAGATTCTTGACTGTATCATTACCATTCATGAAGTGCTCCATTCTATGGAACTCAATAAAAAGGCAAGGTTTATTCTAAATTTAGATTTGATGAAGGCTTACAACCATGTTTCATGGGAGTTTCTCAATAAAGTTCTAGAAATTTTTTGAGTTTGGAAAAAAGTTCCTAAAAATTGTTATGGTTCCAAATTTTCTATCATTAGTGGTATCTCTTATGGCTTCTTTAAGGGATCTATATGGATCTAACAAGAGAACCTTGTATCCCCCTTCTCATTTATTATTCTAGCGGAAGCTTTGGGAAAAAGCCTTCAATAAGTGATTATTCAAGGGAAGTTAAGGTGAGAAACCTACTTCAACTAGTGTACCCATTTCCCATTATCAATTTGTGAACAATATCATTGTGGTTTTTGAAGCCTCAATTATGGAATCAAAAGAAATAAAACAAGTTTTATGTAAATATGATAATGACTTGAGGCAATAAATCAACCTTCCTAAAAGTACCATCTCTTTTTTTCAATGCTCCTCCTACGAGACAACAAAAAATTTCCAACATTCTTGCATGTCAAATAGGATCTATCCTATCCTTCTACCTTGGGATGTAACTCTTTAAGGGCCCAAAATACTTTTTTGAATATCCTATTGGATTGATTCCAACACAAACTTGCATGATGAAAAATCTCTCTCTTAATTCAAGCTAACAAGCTTCAACTTATTAAGGCTACTCTTCAAAATCTCCCATCATACAATACAAGTTTGTTGCATATGCCTATGAAAATTATCGACAATGTGGCAAATAATGCTTTTGGTCAAAAGTGGAAGATAAAAAAACATATTCCTATGTTGTCTAAGTTGGAGTTTGTTTCTAAACCCAAGAATAAGAGAGGGTTGGGGTTAAGGCTAATCAATGATTTTAATCTAGCTATTAATGCTAAAATTGCACAAAGAACTCCTTAATAAAGAGAAGAAGTGGACAACTATTACCTCTAAGAAATGCTTGGAAGGGAGGAATGGAGATATTTTATCAAGCAATGACCTACCCCACAGCTCTACTATTTGTCATTATGGTAGATGCTCTTAGTCGTCGAATCACAACAAATGTACAACAAGATATTTGGAAAGGTATGAAAATTGTAGGTTAAAGAGAATGGGGGTGCCAATGTATGACAAGATCTTTGGAAAGGAATTAAAATTGTAGGTTAAAGAGAATGGGGGTGCCAATATAAAAGATATAAATCACTTATAGTACTCATTGTCCCTTGGTCATCGATTTTCCCTTTCTGAGTGCCCTCAACCTCGTCGCTTTGGCTTTCCTTCTGCCCTTTTTTTCCAGTTAGGGTCTCAATACACTAAGCTATGTCATGCTCCTACGCACACAGGGCCAAAAATCAAAATAACATGTGAAATTCAAATTAATATTTAAGTTTGATTTGTATGTTTTATTTTAGAACTAGAATGGTAGAGATAGGATAGAATAATACCATTGGGTGAAAAGTAATTGTGAGAACCTTAAATTCAGACCTTAAACCTACAAGATAAACCTTATAATCAAAACATAAATCTAACACTTAAAACTAAAAAATATTGTATTTTGTGATAAAACAACCTTGTTTGACCTTATTAAAGATGACTTATCTACTTGTTACATGATTAGGGCATAGTATTTGATGGGACCTACAATAAAACCCTTATGAATACAATGGGGAGTTTGTAGAAAGAGAAGACTATGTATGTGGTATTTCTAAAGTGGTACTTGGTTCAATTATGTGATGGTCAAGTAACACAAATCAATGCAAGGTGATATCATTGGATGAGTATTAGTTGGATAGTATGTTATTACTAGATCAATCAAGAGAAAATTGATAGCTAAGCACTTGAATTTTATTTTATTGACACTTGATAAATGCAAGATTATTGAGGTATTATGTTTCTCAATTGAAGTAAAATATTTTAGAAACCTATAAATGATACATATATAGATATATCTTCTTTATATTATCCTTGTAATTAGTTATGTATCTTCAAATATAAAAAATTAAAAGGAATCCATTGTGTATCATCTAATAATAACTTATAGAAAATATCAAAAAGATCAATAATAAAAATATATATATTAACTAATAAGCCATGCAAGCATACAATAGTATATGTTGGTAAAACTATAATATATACAAGAAAGCAATATATGCATACAATGTCACATGTTAGTAATACAAAATACATGTACAAAAATCTATATAGGAACATAAAAAAACATAATATAATCAATCCTCTCAACTAGGATGGAAGAGTTGATGGCCTTTTGATTATTGAGTAGATAGAGAGACAAGTGATGATTTTTTATTTTGAACCTACTAACTTGAACTCCTCTCTAACTTTTTGGAGCTCCACATAATATAATAAAAATATATAAATTAATATAGAAAAAATTAATTATACAATGATATATAAGGGAATAATCACTTACCACCATTTGATAATTAGGAACAATATATGAAAGAGACGAAGAATAAGGCAACTTGTATTATTAGGAAGGACGAGATGCCTTTATATAGCATGACGTCATGTTTGAGTCTCGAAACCCTCCCATATCGTCAATGCATGCATCTAGGCTAACCATGTCAAGTTTCACTCCATACAAGCACAAATTGAAAAAAATTCAATGTTGGCCCCATTCACATGTCACTATGTGGGGTCAACATAAGGAAACGCTAATTTTTGGGAATGAAATAACCAAAGATATGATCAAATAATATCTAATCATAAATATTCGTAGAGTAATTAGGATTTGATCATATGCAAATTTCTAGGAGAGCTATAATAGTTGTAACATCATGAATTAACAACATTAAAAAGTACATCATGAATTAATTATGTAACCATATAAGTCAAATATAATTCTATCAAGAAATCAATATCAAATAGATAATATAATCGCATAACTCATACACTTCAATGTCATTGATCTTCTTCTTCATCCAACTCTTTGTTTGTATCATCCAATCCAGATTCGACATTGTAAGGATTGGTCATATCATCATCATCGTCATTGATATCAGTTTTGATAATGTCATCATCCACACAGATATCATCTTCATGAACATTAACTCCTACATCATCATGATCTAGTTTCTCTTCTTCGACATCTTTGTCAGGCACATCATCAACTAACTGTTGATCCTGATCGTCATCTACATCATCTTCTAGTTCTTTGGTATCTTCTTCTTCCACCACATTATACTTTATCGACCTTCCTCTTAGATCATGTCTAAAAAAAATGACCAACTCAGTTTACCTAGAACCTTTGAGTAAAATACTTGTTCACATTGGCTTGGAAGAACATAGTGCTCATTTCCAGCTCGCTCGATTGACCTTTTATTAACCATGGTAAATCCATTATCATGTTCAATAACAGTTCTCTCGGGATCATTTTCATTCAATCATAGCATGTACCATTAGACGGCGAACATAACTAATTTGAAGGACTTAAAGTCACACTCAACTATATCATCTAAAATCCCATATGTAGTATCAATTTTCTCAAACTTCTAGATGTATGTCACTTCTAGATGAAACATTAGTCACTTGAAAGACTACAGTTATCCTAGAATCACAAGTTTTCTTTGTGTCATCCAACTTTTTGATTCAAAATTTATGACCATTGCACCACATAGCCTTGTGGTGTTTCACCTGCAATATGTCAAACATGTAAAAATTATTGCATCGTCAGTTGATAAACATATTTATTCTTGGTGAATGTATGCAAAAGAAAAAACTCAACATATATACATCAATATAATTGAAAATAATTAAATAATATGGGTGATTAATATATTTATGCGTACCTGTTTATCTCTTAAACCATATGCTAAATCAATTTCCCTTTGTGTAACATTGGAATCTCCATTACAATGAGCTTCTTTAACCAATGAAGCCACGCCTTTCCATGTTAATGCGCAACTAGATTGTTGACATCGTTCAATCCATACCGTCATCCAATCAAGATTGTTTGTGATGTACAAAAGTAGTGCATCTCACTCTCGACCAACTATATCAAAATAAAATAAAATTCACAAACGACATATAATTAGTTAATTACCACGGTATACAACTTATTTTCTGGAGTAATACAATACCAATACTTTTCTATTAGTGTGTGGAATATTCTTTCATTTGGACTAGTTCTCTATTGTTTCTTTTCAAGCAATTGAAGGAAATGTAAAATTTATTCTAATTAATCTCCATGGCCATCTTATAATTACCTCTCGCTTTCCTCAATCTACCTTTCCTCATCAAGTACTCCCCTTAAAATTTGTTAATGGAGTTGGGATCCCAAATGCAATTTACATGAATCTTTGTTGTGAACTTAGGAAGATGTTCAGTAATGTACACCATGGTCTAGTATACCATATATCCCTCCACCATAGAACCCTCAAGATGTTCTCTTTGTCTAACCAAAGCCTTCAAAAATTTCAAGTTCCTCTCAACCATCCACATTGACCTTGTGTGTACAGGTCCACACTATTCAATCTCTTCAACTTGGTGTATGAGATAGTGTTCTTGTGCATTGAAAAATGTCGAAGGTAGACACTTTTGCATTTCACACATTAGACGAGGAATTTTTCTCCTCCAATAATTTATATCTTATTTATGGATTTCTTTAGATGAAAGACATCTACAAGTGATTCAAGGCGCAAATATATTAATGAGATTTAACAAAAATATATAATATATTGCATAACAAGTAAAACAAATGGAAAATATAAGATCTATACAATGAATTGAACAAATATCACTACTTACCTCATGTATTTTCTAAGATCATATATAACTTGCTTGACATTGTTGTCGAAGTTGTCTGGGAGAGATAGAGCTAGAATGTACTATAACAATTATAAAATGATCTTTTCATTATTTTTCCAAAACTAGTAAACATAATACACTAAAAAGTACATGCAGTATACAAATACATATAAAATATACCAGAATAATTACCTTAATGAAGGTGTATCAATCATGCATTTTCATCCCTGACCCAAATTCACCTTTCTTTGTTATGATATTGTTTATGTTTGCAGCAAAACCTGTGGAAAATCAATTTTTTTGTATGACTTTTTTTATAGCATCGTTTTGTTGCTCCATTAATAACCAAGGAAGGGCACTTATATTAATTTGGTCTCCATCGCTATTTAATTGAATGACATTTTTCATTGCATGATTGGATTCCAAAATGTCACTACAAATTTTGACATTGTTTTCTTTGTCATGCCCTCCATCCAATATTTTCCATAACTTTTATGTTATATTCTATCTGATATGCATTGTATCAAAAAAATGCACAATTTGTAGCTACTCATAGTAGGGCAACTTACTAAATTGTCTAGGATAACTTTTCAGTCCCTATGGATGCCGACCATTAATACCTTGATGACCTTCATAAAGCACATAAGTTAAATAAATTAACAACAACAATCATTGTCAATTATAGAATGAGTAAACAAAACACAGTATAAAATATATAAATTCCAAACATATCATATATGATGGATAAACAATTTGATCTAATGTATAACCTTGACAATTAATTCTATTATATTCCAACTTCCATAGGCGAGGTGTCATTCTTCATGGTTTTGATGTAGTCTCTTCTTTCCCATTGAAAAGATGTTTTTCAATAGTTTGATACTTATGATTTATGTGGAGGAAGTGCCTATACTCATCAAACACCTACTTTCCTAAACTTTTTGAATGATGAGATTTCATCTTTGGACCACAAACTGGACATGCAAATTTTCCCTTTGTTTGAAGACCTGGAAGATCATATATAATTGGATTAAATATGTCAATTTTTGTAATTATATATAATGAATAGATTATTTAAAAAACATGCATGATATCTACTTCATAAAATTAAATATTGTTAAAGTGTAGTCGAACATTATAACATACCACAAAAATGTGTTAGCCCTAAGGCATCATGAATTGTCCATACAACCATTGCGTGGAATTGAAATTGTCTTTATCCTATTGGTCTAGATATGTCATACATAGTGATCCCATTCCATAACTTTAGTAACTTGTCGATAAGAGGCTCAATATATACATTCATATCTTTAACTTGGTACTTACCTAGTTGAATGAACATAAATATTACATAATTATTATAACCATTTTATTACAATAAATATAAATTATTGTACATGACTATTAAATAAAAAAAATATGTCATTATACAACAAATAAGATAATTGAGATGCTACTACGTTAAAGAAAATTGATGTAAAAAAATACCTGGAACAATCATTTCCAACATGATGTGCTCCCTCTTTATTGACATCCATGGAGGAATGTTATTGTTGATAACAAAAATAGGCCAGACCGAGTAAATAGATCTCATCTCTCCAAATGGATTGACACCATCTGTTGCCGATGAAAGCCTGAGATTATGAGGTTATTCTTTAAAGTGTGGCCATTTTTCCTCCATGTCCCTAAATGCATAACCATACGCAGGCATTCGAAGAATGTCATCTCCATTTCTATTTCGTGCATGGTAATCCATAAATTGCGCTAAGCTTTCGCACCTAAATAATCGTTGCATATGTGGAATAATGGGAATATAACGAAGAACCTTGTGAGGCACCTTTTTTGTTCATTTGTTCGATATCTACTGATATGACATTTCGAGCATTCTGTTGCAAATTCATGTTGTTTATGATATATAATATGATCATTGGGACATGCATCTATTGTTTGATACTCCATTCCAATATCTTTCATAATGGCAAATAAATCTCGATATGAACGAGGTAAAATATTTGATGGTGGTAACAAAAATTCACCTATCAATCTACAACAAAAAAATAATTTGTTAATATAAAGAATATTAATGGTGCATATTTCATCCTTTATTTACTAGTGATGAACTAAAAACAAAAAAAGATGAAAAAAGATGACATATATGACATACCTTAACATCCATGAGATTGTTATGTTGGATAAACCATTCATAACCTTTAAGTTCACTATTAACAATACAACAGAGAGAAGAGTTTTTTGGAGCCTTCATAAAGGGGCTCATATGCCTTCTCAAGTACAAGTAAATCATGAACATCATCAAAGTCATCTTGATCATCATGATCAGCTGCACCACTAAATGTGTCATGGATCAATGTATTTGTACCATCATCTTCAATTGTGTTTTCTAGCACATGATCATCTTCTTCCAAAGGATCATTAACTTCATCTTTGATATTCACAACTCCATGTTCCTCTACTTGTAAAACCACATTCTTCGGGCCGTGATAATCCATATCATGTGCCCTAGGGCACCCCACATTTATAATAATGATCGACACAAATAAACCATGATCATGATGTGGTAATTTTTTATATATAAAAAAAATGTTAAAACGATATAAACATTTACAAACTCAATCAATATAAAGACATATAATGAACAACTTACCAATGGGAAATAATCATGCCTTCCTTCAATGTGACCATGCTGCCTACAATGTTTCTCAATTGTTGTGATTAAAAGTCTTCTCGTCTTTAAGCCCTTGCAATTATTGCAAGGAAAATAACATTTCCCATCACCCTTTCTTTTCAATCTAGCCCACAATCTAGCAAGTGTCTCTTCATTTTGTTCTACACTAATATTATTTGACATGATTTTTTTCTTTACCAAGCTCGAATATTTAGATCTTCAAAAAATATCAAACTCACACTCAATAATTTTTAATCATAGACAGGTAACAAAATCTAATAATTCTTATATTTTGCACCAAAAAAATTCAGCCTAGAACCTCCACAAATTGTCACAAGTATAGCATGAAAACAATATCGCAAGTATAGATAAATTGTCGAACTCACTTTCATTTATTAAAATTGATGCCCGACGCTCATCGAAAGAGCGATGAAAATCACGGAGCATCGCAATTTCGACAAGAATGGGCACAAATTTTAAGAAAATTTGAAAATTTCACACTAAATACACAGATACTTGATGATTCATCTAATTATACATCTTTCATCAGAAATTTTTTTCGTATTTTGCAGTCAAATGAGTTAGTGAAGATTAGTAAATTTCAAATTACATTTGTTGTTATAGTTGTTTATTGTTGAAAAAAATCAAATGATTATTGATTTGAAGTTTAATTTCTATCTAGATGGTTTCTATAGGATATTAGAACATCATGGCCTGATCCTACCACTATGGAAAATGAGGAGAGAGATCATTTAGAGGTGGTAAGTGATTATATTTTTAAATATTTCATTTTTTATAATGTAATTTCTATATATTAATGTCTATAATTTTTATTGTATCAACTAAGGCTCCATGATGAACTAAATAGGAGGAGGAGCCATTGGATTTGAAGTATACCACTCTCATATGTGTCTCCATCCCCTCAAATATCAAAGGCCGCCCATGAAATATTTATTCACCTAGAGGCGAATGACTTTTTATTGGGTTTCTTTGTTGTATGCCTATATGAAATTTGTGGACATATATTGTGTATTGCATATAGTTGACATTGTATGCCTATATGGTATTCTTGTAAGCCTATATGGCTATTTTTTATATATGCTATACTTATATCGATAGATATTGATGTATTCCTATATGGTGATTTGATTAATACACATCTTTTTTGTTGATGGTGTCCATATTTTAATTATAAATCCAGGCTTCAATGAATATTTGTAGATGGTTTACTTCAAATATTTAAAGTCCAATTGTATTGCATGCACTCTTCCTTTATATAATTGTAAATATATAAATGTTGAACATTATTCTCCTCTAAGATTATTAAACATTAAATCAATCATATGAATATAATAATACATGATGCAATCTAACACCTAGGTCATTCTACCACTACACATCTAAGCCCATACTCTGTAGGATCATTGTAGCATGGTAAAGAAATTCATGTAATTATACAGTGCACTTTGAATTTTATGCAACTAAAAATGAGCAAGAAATTATTGCATGTGACCTCATACCTCTAGAAGTTTTCCATATAATTCTTGGAAGACATCTACCATTCCACGTGTATGCTTTATCCTATCATTCCACATGTATGCTTCATGCTTTCATTCACATGTTCACGTGTATGATTCATGCTTCCAGTGTATACTTCATGTTTTCATGTGTATGTTTCATGCTTCCTATGTAGACTTCATGTATTATGTGTATTCACATGTATGCTTCATGCATCCTATGTATACTTCACGTATTACATGTATTCAGGTGTACGCCTCATAATTTGTATATTAGATATATCTATTTGTTTGCTTCATGACTAGATGTATCTTCAACAAGATTACTCCATGTGTATTAAAAATTTTGTTTGTCAAAATACTTTCTAGGTTGATAAGCACTAGCATAAAAGGGAGAGAAATTTATCGTTGAGAAAGACATCCATAACATCCTTGAAAAACATAATCAAGAATACAACCTTAGGAAATATTGCAAATAAATTAATTTAGGTTCTCACAAATAGTGATGATATGATTTAGGTTGTGACATTTCAAAGGCGAAAAGTTGTAACCCTTCGAATAGGAAAGATTATGACCCTTTTAAAATGAAGGGCGATGACCATGCCTAGTGTAGATGTACCCAACTAGATGTGTTGGTGCTAACGGTTTGGCCCCACGAAGAACAAAAAAAAAGTATCCTACCTTGCAACTTTACACTACAAGCATCTGGCAATTTTTGGAGCATCAAAACAACTTTCACCATAGGAAAACACCTCAAATATATCAAAAATTGATAGAGGTTATTGTAGAGGGGCCCTACATGATCTCATAGCCTCAAACAGATTGTTTCTAAGTGACACAATTTTTGAGTAATAGCTCCTCAAGGATTGTACTTTTTTGCACTTTGATCTCTTAAGAGACTTCATTGATAAAATGTAGCTCGAACTATTTCGGCATGTTTGGGTGTGAAACAGGACCTTTCCTAGTATAAACCCACCAATCTAGACATGTTGGAACTGTCGGTTTGGTCACATAAGGAGAAAAATAAAAGTTACACCCCTTTGCGACTTTACATTGCATGCATGCATTTGACCCATTTTTGATCAATTGAAAACTAGACACCACAAGAAAATTCCTCAGAGATATCAAAAATAGAGAGAGGTTATGTTAGAGGGGCCCTACATGATCTCATAGCCTTAGAAAAAATATTTCTAAGTGACATGGTTTCTAAGTAACAACTCATCAAAGATTGTTGCATTTTTACACTTTGGACTCTTAAGGGATATCATTGGTACAATGTAGCTTACAATTTTTTGGCATGTTTGGGTGTAAAAAAGGACCATGTCTAGCCTAAACATACCCATCCAAACATGTTGGAACTATCATTTTGGTTGCATGAGGAGTAGAATGAAAGTTACAACCCTTTGCAACTTTACACTACATGCATTTGACACTTTTCCATCAACTGAAAATTGGACACCATAGAAAAATGCCTCAGTGATATCAAAACCAAGATATGTTATTGTAGAGAGGCCCTACATGATCCCATGGCCTCGAAAAGTTTTTTCTAGGTGACAAATTGCTACCTTTTTGCACTTTGAACTCTTAAGGGATATCTATGGTACAATGTAGCTCGGATTGTTTCAGCATGTTTGGGTATGAAACATGACCTTTCTTAGCATAAACCCACCAATATGGATGTGTTAGAACTATTGATTTGGTCACACAAGGAGTAGAACAAAATTTACACCCCTTTGCAACTTTACATTGCATTCATCTAACCCTTTTTCCATCAACTAAAAACTTGACACCATAGGCAAACACCTTAGAGATATCAAAAACTAAGAGACGTTATTGTAGAGGGGCCCTACGTGATCCCATAGACTTAGACAAAATGTTTCTAAGTAACACAATTTTTTATTAATGACTCATCAAATATTGTTGTCTTTTTGCACTTTGGACTCTTAAGGGATATCACAGGTACAATGTAGGTCAAACTATTTTTTCATGTTTGGGTGTAAAACATGACCATTCTTAGCCTAAACGTACCCATCCAGATGTTTTGGAACTACTGATTTGGTTGTATGATGAGCATAATGAAAGTTACACCCCTTTGCAAATTTACACTACATGCATTTGACACTTTTTCCATCAACTGAAAACTGGATACCATGGGAAAATGCCTCAAAGATATCAAAAATAGAGAGAGGTTATTGTAGAGGGGCCCTACATAATCCCATAGCCTTAGAATTTTTTTTTCTAGGTGACATAGTTTCTAAGTAACAACTATTCAAAGATTGCTACCTTTTTGCACTTTGGACTCTTATGTGATATCATTGGTAGAATGTAGCTTGAACTATTTTGACATGTTTAGGTGTGAAATAGGACCTTTCCTAGCATAAACCCACCAATATAGATGTGTTAGAACTATTAGTTTGGTCACACGAGGAGTAGAACAATAGTTACACCCCTTTGCATCTTTACACTGCATGCATCTAACCCTTTTTCCCTCAATTGAAAACTTGACACCATAGTCAAACACCTAAGAGATGTTATTGTAGAGAGGCCCTATCTGATTTCATAGCCTTAGACAAAATATTTCTAAGTGACACGGTTTCTGAGTAATAGCTCATCAAAGACTACTATCTTTTTTCACTTTGGACTCTTAAGGGATATCTTTGGTACAATGTAGCTTGGACTATTTCAGCATGTTTTGGTGCAAGACAAGACCATGCCTAGCCTAAACGTGTTATCCTCAAATCCAGCTATGCTAGATTCATGGGATAACCCCCTATGAAACTTATTTGTTTCATAGTTTTGATTACTTCAAGCATGCAAAACGAGGCAATTAACAATCCACCTCAATCCATGGTCCAAAACCTCAAATATTTCATTTGAGTGTCCCCCCTCATTCGTCTTTTGAAGAGCTTTGAAACGAGTATCTTTGTGAACTCTCAACCTTTGGGGGTTAGTCAAATTTTGACTCATGTCAGAGGGCTGCTTTTCAATGCTCCTACATGAGGCTTAGAAAATTTTAACTCCAAGTGTTGGAGAACTAAAAATTAGTGCTCCTACACTTTGTTTACTTAGCTTTTGATGCACAAGTGGTGATTTTCACCGCTTGTGCACTATTTTGTTTTCTCAAGTCTATTTGATGCACAAGCAGTGAAAATCACTGCTCGTGCATCTATTTTGCCTTTATGTCTGCCACAATTAATGTGAACATTAAGTTGCATTTATGATCTTTCCAAATCACTTAAAAGTGATTTTGAGCTAATCTTCTTCATTCTAATCCTTCATTAACCTCTTCCTCTAAATGCTGGATGTATTCCAACCTTAAGTGGATCGGTGTTTGAAGATCTTTCATGTCTTTGAGCTAGGGTTTTGACATTATTTATAGGTGCATTTTGTCCTTCCTCTTCGTTGGGTTTATTCTTTCTATTAGCTTTTAAATCTCTATAAATTATGGTTTTCCATGCTCAATACATTTTTCATTACTAGCGTTTCGATCTTTTCATTTTTTGAGTTCTCCTTCCTTTTAACAACCACACCTGCTTTTATTTGTTTTTGTTTTACACATTTTTCTTTTAAAAGTGCCCTAGGTTTGTGTCTCTCCACACATCTCCTTAAACGTTTTTCCACAAATCTTTATCTAAGTTCTTTTACTATCAAGGCAGTGTAAATTTTTGTTTTAAGAATTTCAAACCTCAAATGTCCTCATGTTTCTTTATGAGATATTTCTTTTAAATGTCTGAGTGGTATTTTTCACTGCTTGAACATTGAGTCTATCTTCTCTACTTGAAAGAGTGGTAAAATTCTCTGCCTTTACACTTTGTTTTTCACCAACTCCAAATGTAGGAGTGGTGAAAATCACCACTCCACATGGATTGCTTTCATGTCAAATGCTATGGCGCTATTTTTTCTTGCTTATACACTTCACATTTTCCAAGTATTGAAGACATGCTCAAGCATTGATTTTCAACACTCGAGCATAAAAATGAACTTCTCATAAATGCATTGGCGCTGATTTTTAGAATCCCAACACTTTGATTTCTCAAAGTGCAAATTACATGTAGGAGTGCTGAAAATCAGCACCCCTACATGCAAACTATCATCTCAAGATGTAGGAGCGTTGATTTTCAGCACTCCTACACAAAAAATAATTTTTTTCTTCTAATGAGCTCTGAAATCACTTCGCTTGTGCTCTCAACCCCGTTTCTTCACCAATGCTCTATTTTTTGTGCAAAATAGCTCGTTCGCACTTGCTTTGAGTTTCCTGCTTTCCTCATGTTTCTCAAAACTGCATTTTCTCCTGACATCTACTGATTCACTATTCTTGCAGTTCTTCTCAAGATTTCATCAGGTGACACAAGAAGGTGACATCCCTTGATCCCAGTGTTTCTAGATGAAAGCAAAGAAGCCTCCATCATCTTCTAACAAAGAGGGAAAAATGAAATACAAATATCAGGGTGTCTTTTCGCCTATCATGGTGATCTCGAAGGTGGATGAAATCAAATACACTGAAGTTGGTCATCATGACCTTGAAGATTTTGTAAAAGAACTGAGAAAAATCCCTTAGAAGACAACTTAAGAGCTATTGTCCATAGCAACTTGCACCTGGTATCTACATTCCCAATTGCTGCTCATAATACAGAGTTCATTCTCTAGGTTGCATCCCACTACATCCGAGAGAACAAAAGTGTAATAGATTCCTCGGGACAAGTAATGTGAGACTAGACCCTGAATTTTTTGATATTGTTTTTTAGGTTCGACACATGGAACAATACACAGAAATTTCAATTCAACAGGCATAGGAGGTTTATGATCAGGATCCAACTAAGGCTAAAAATTTGATTAACAACCAATGGTTGAAAACACCTAGGCCCACTATCTCAAGATGGTCGAAGGGGATTCCTCAAAGTGATTTTAAAGAGGATGTTAGGGATATAATTACCTCTTGAGTAGGGTGAAAGGCTTGCTTGAGTCATCTAATTTTAAGGATTGGATGTATGAATACATTTGGATCATTAAGAGAAAGAAAGCTCATATTGATTGGGGGACTCAAATCAATGATGAAATTCATGAGCAGTTGATAAATGTGCCAACCACTCTGAAGTTCTACATGGCTTCCTATTTGGTGTCTGTTGCTACTGTAATGAGGCAATTTCTGAGGCTATCTACAAAGGGAAACTGACATTTTTTACCTTTGTATGAATATTTTTATCAGTTGAAACTAAAAGAAAGTCTTCATCATTTTAGAAGGGTAACAGATGCCTTCTTTGCACCCCTATTGTTCAGTTTTGATCCAATTCTTGAAAAGAAGAGAGTGTCGGATAAGGCATACAAAGTGGTAAGTAAAAATGGTTGTATCTTTTTTCAATTTCCAACTTTCACCTATGTGAGAGTGGGTGGATATACTAAGTGTCCATACATGTTGCCCAGATATCCCTCAGATAAGTGGATACGCATGGAGCTGTACAGACAAATGATCTTAGTTCACAAGGAACATATGAGAATTCACAAACTAGGTTTCAAGTTTCCATTAACAATTGGTAGATATACCATTCATAGTGTACAAAAGGAAAAGTCAGTTGCTACAGAAATGCAGATCATGAATATAAGAACATACAAATATAGATTTGACTTTGACTACCAAGATATGAAGAGGAAACTAAAGAAAGATCGCCAACATTTCTACTGCTTTGGTGACATATGAGTGGACTGTAGAGATGAAGAAGACATCCACAAAATGGATTTTTGCAGGCTAACCATAGAGCAGATCAGAGATCTTGGTGTGGTTGATCTACCAGAGGATTTCAAAGATCCTAGAAACATCAACTCTACCTTTAAATAAGATGAAATTTCTAGGAGACCCTTACCTTCATTACAATGGTCTAAAAAGGAAAGTGTCTCCAATAGAGAAAGGCTTGCCCCCATCTTGTCCAACATAGCAGAACGGTTGCACAAACATGGCTTCCAAATGAAAGCTTTCAAGACAAAGTTAGAAGGAGAAGTACCTAGAGGAGAAACCAGCCAACGACAGGAACTCCGCACAAAAGGCAAGCATGTGGCTACTCCCTCTTCTTCCCGAAGAGGTCCTAGAATCAAGTTCACCATTGGTAAGAAAGATATGTAGACAGTTGAAGAATAAGAGGCCACATAATCTAAACCAACTCATGCAAAAGGAAAAGGGCATGCTTCTAAGGAAAGAACATTTGAAGAAGAAGAAGAAGGAAATGAAAGTGAGGAATCTACAAAAGAAGAAGAGTCTGATGAAGAAGAGTCTATAGAAGAAGAAGATTCTTAGAAGAGAAAGAGTCTGAAGAAGATGAAGGTGAAAAAGAAGGTGATAAGGAGGAAGTCAAACATGATGATGGAAAAAATCTATCTCCTCATGAGAATGTTGTTGAAAATCTTCCCCAAACGTCATCACCCGTTACTTCAAATATCCCTCATACACATCCTAATCCTACCACTCCACCTCCTCTTCCTACTTCACCTCCTCCCAAATCTACCATATATATTATAATGGACATTTCTATTCCTCCTACAGTATCAACCATCCTTACCACTCCTCCTATAGTTTCAAACTTACAAACTATTTATGTCTTGTCAAGCTCTCCCTCATCCATCCCCAATTTTTGTTGCCAAAAACCTGTTGGGTAAAAATTATGTAATCCCTTTTTAACATATTACACAACCCAATTTATGATTTCAACCAAAGTTTTTTGGTGACTCTACTGGGGAATGAATCATGCAATCCAACCCTCACACTTTTGATTGAAGTGAATAAGCTTTCCAATATCTTATTATGATCTTGTATATTGTTATTTTTAATCTCTATCTTGTTTAGATCTACATTTTGGTGGATAGAAGGTATACACGAGGATTGAGGGCTCAAGGAGTAGCGAATCCACTTTTTGAAGAGTTGTTGCAACATAATATTCCACCTACTCCCCCACGAGTAAGGTCACTATTGCAATGTATCGAAGCTACTCTCCACGAAGACCAAGATCTCCTCTTCTAAGTGATTTTTTTGTTTTCCGTAGACGTCTAGTTCAAGTACCTATTCTAGGAAACGAAAAACAACTCGATGAACACATTGCTGCCTTTTACATTGTTTGTGGTGTTCTCATCGTGGAGCATGAAGACATTGTTGTGAGATTATTCATCAAATCTCTACAAGGAGTTGTTTCCAAATGCTTTTATACCCTTCTAGCTGCTTCAGTCACTGATTGGAACACTCTTTGCACCAAGATTGAAGAAAGGTCCAAACCTACTGAAGACACACAAGCCTTATTGGCGCAGCTTACAACTATGCACAAAGAGGCCCATGAACCCA
The DNA here is from genome assembly GCA_007258455.2 of Sequoia sempervirens. Taxonomy (NCBI): domain Eukaryota; kingdom Viridiplantae; phylum Streptophyta; class Pinopsida; order Cupressales; family Cupressaceae; genus Sequoia; species Sequoia sempervirens. The sequence continues at coordinate 215,348,406 of VDFB02252616.1, read as the reverse complement.
TGTGTGAGTTCATGGCTAAGTTCGACAAGCTGGTGACGTGGATCCCAATGGTGGAAAGACCAACAGATCATAATTTGAAGTGATTCTTCATCAATATGCAACTCCCCAAAGTAAGTTTCTTCTTGTGTAGGGAAAATATTGCCAATGTTGAAGTAGCTCAACAATTAGCCACCAGTCTTGAATATGATATGATCCTTGCTGGAGAAACAAGGATGAATACCAACAACAACAACAAGATGCAAGAATCAGGATCGTCAACCTCTAATGCTAATGCTTCTAATGCTAATTCTAACTTTGTTGATCCCATGGTTCAAAGGTTGGCCAATGAAATCTTGGCTTTGAAAAAGCAAGTTTCCAAAAACAATACCTACAAGGACGCTCCAAGGACTTTTCCTAACTATGCTGGAAATAGAAATAAAAATCATCTCCCAACACCTCAAGGAAGACTCGCTCTGGAAGCTCCACCTACTAATACTTCAGCGGGATACTATGAGGTTGAACAAGATGAATATGCAGAGCTAGATTATCCTATGAAAGAAAGTGTTGATCTCTTTCAAGACAAAGAAATGAAATCAGCTGGTGAATCCAACATTGGCTATTTGCAAATAGAAAATGAAATTGATGAGGACTTAGTGATAGATGTGTATGATGTTTTTACGCGGCAACAACAAAATCAGCTTGATAAAAATCAAGTTGTTGCTCCACTGATGAAGGAGAAGCCGCCAGTTACAATTGCCAAAAGAGGGGCTCCTCTCCCTTGGCAACCAAAGAATGCAACAAATAAACAAGTTCTCCATGTCCCCCTCTGTCAATTCCTGCTATTCCAAAATCCAATCTCCCAGTTCCGAAGACCAGTGTACCTTTTGTTAAACCTATCAATGAAGTTACCACATCCACTTTACAAAATTCTTTCTAGGATTTTGAAATTATTGATCATTCCAAGAAAACCAAGATCCAAATGTGTGAAGTTGAATACCTCAAATCCAATCCTAACCAATTTGACAGGATTTTCAATTTCATGAGGGATAAAGGAATTACCTCAAATTAGGATTCATCTCCTCATATTCATGTTGTTCCAAAGCCCAAAACACCACAAAATAACCTTGTCTCCAATCCTCTAACTACCTCCAGATGCATTGACCCATTCTTTATTTCTTGACTTGTAAATGACTTTAATTTAAGCAATTGTGTTATAGAATATGGTGCATCAAACAATGTGATGCCACCCAAGGTATCTACTGCCTTAGGCTTGAATTTAACCAAAACCTTTAGCCATTGTTTCTCCATGGAGAACAAACAAGTACCTTTGATCAGTCAAATCAAAGATGCACAGTATGCATTTGTTGTGTATCTAGAAAAGAAAATAAAGATGATAGTTCTAGTAGCTAACGTGCCATCCTCTTATGAAATCCTTCTCGGACGCAATTTTTGTAAGGTGTTGGAGGTGAGATGAACATGCAAATTTCTAAAGCTAGAATACCTGTGAAAGGCGTGATGCAAAAATTGATTCCCCCAAGGGAGTCAAAATTTTTAGTAACTCAATCCGATGATCCAAGAGCTCAAATCCTATTTGAGTCCTCAAGAATTAGAACATATTATCTACAAATTGAAGAGGTTGGTGAATCTTCAACAATACATGAGTTGGAGATTGATAATTCTTTTTCATCAACAAATGAATTAGATTATCCGTCTACTTCAAATTGTGAAGCTTCGTCAGATGATGAAGATACAAGTTTTGATGTTGTCAGACTTGGTGACCTAAATGATGTTTGGTTACTCGAGTTTGATGGTAGTTTCTCTTCCACCAGTTCTGGAGCTGGTGTTGTTTTCATTTCTCCCAAAGGAAAAATCTTCCCTTTTTCTTTCAAGCTACAATTTGATTTAATACCAATAACACTACCGAATACAAGCTTTGTTGTTGGGAATGCAAGTTGCACACAAGGCATCAAGAATATTCACGCACAAGGAAATGTTGAGTTGATAGTTTTTCATGTAAGAAATTTGTATCAAACAAAAAATGACAGACTTAGGCATTGCCATAATCTTGTTTGGGATTGCGTGGAAGAATTTGATGCTTTTGATATATTTGTAGTCCCAAGGGAATACAATAAAAGGGTTGATTCTCTAGTAGTTTCAGCCACTCTCCTGATTCCACATAAAGATTTTTATGGTCCAAATTATACCATTGAGTGGGTGTTCCGCCCCGGTGTTCCCGATAATTCAGATAACTAGAAAATATTCAATGATGATAATCAAATAGTTTCCTTTTTGGAGAAGGCAGAAAACTTTGATGAATTGTATTTTGAAGGAAGTGATTCTCCACATTGAGAATATGTTTCTGATGTTGATCAAGTCATAGGGGAAGAGTTCATACAACTAAGGGGGAATAAGATTCCCAAAGGGTTGGTATCTCTTGAGAGTCTTTTTGATAAGCATGACCACTATGTTGAGGAGTAGATCTCATATTCTGATTCATCTAAGGAGGTTGTATAGGTAAACTTGGGAATTGAAAATGATCCTAAGATGATAAACATTGGTAAGTGTTGCACAATTGAAGAAAGAGAGCAATTTGTCAAATTGTTACAAGAATATATGGATGTCCTAGCATATTCATATGTAGAGCTCAAATCCTTACAGCCAAAGGAGGTGCAAAATGACATTTTTCTTAAGGTTGGAGAATTGCCTTACAAACAAAAACAAAGGTAATACAATCCAAAGATTTCTGGAACAATCCTTGCAGAAGTTCAAAAGATGTTGGATTCCCGAATAATATTTCCTATCCATCATTCAACATGGATAGCGAATATTGTTCCCGTTCGTAAGAAGAATGGTGAGATTCATATTTGCATGGATTTTTGAAACCTTAATCATCTCTCAAGGATAATTATCCTCTTCTGTAATGGATCAAGTTCTTCAAACCATCACCAGATCTAAAATGCTTTCCATGTTGGATGGATTTTCTGGCTACAACCGGATTGAATTCAATCCAAGTGATGAGCACAAGACGACCTTTATAGCACCATGGGGTACCTTTGCATATCACAGAATTCCTTTTCCTTATCGATGTTGGCGTCACGTTTCAACAAGCTATGGACTTAGACTTCTATGACATGGTAAGTGAGTTCATTATGGATTATCTTGATGATCTTATAGTGTTTTCTAAGAAACATCAAGAAAATCTTCATCACCTAAGGAAAATCTTGGAGAGATTCCGACAACATGGTATTTCATTGAATCTCAAAAAGTCAATTTTTGGGGTTACAGAAGGAAAAATTCTTGGTCATGTTGTGTCCAAAGAAGGTATTAAGATTTGATTAAGAAAGAGTAAAAATTATCCAATCTCTTACTTTTCTATCAACTAAGAAAGTTGTTCATTCTTTCTTCGGAAAGGTGAATTTTCTATGAAGATTCGTTCGTAATTTTGCAGAAAAGACTCATCATATTGTAAATATGATGAAAGGTACTACCACTTTTCATTGGATGACAGAAGGAAAAGTTGTGTTCGATGATATAAAGGAGGATATTTCTCATGTGCCAGTGTTAGTCTACCTAGATTACACAAAGGATTTCATCACGTATAGTTATGCTTTCAAGCATACACTTTCAGCAATCCTGGTACAAGAGAATAGCAATGGTTTTGAATCCTCTATAGCATTCATGATCTTTCCTCTAAAGAATTTTGATTTGAAGTATTCTCAAATGGAAAAGCATGCTTTTGTTGTGGTTAAGGCAGTAAATAATTTTTGATTTTACATCTTTAACAGCCATGTCAAAGTCTTGGTTCAAGATGCAACTGTTAAGTCTATCTTGATGCAACAGGAGTTCAGGACAAAAAGAGGCAATTGGATTGCTAAGATTCAATAATACAACATGGAAATTAAGCCCACCAAGTTGGTATGTGGGTGGGAATTAAGTCAACTCATTGCTGATAATAATCCTTATGGAGAAGTTTCAAAAACTGAGGATGTAGATCTGAATGAACTTCCAATGGTGTTGTCCATCAACACTACTAACGAGTGATATTCCAACATTGCCCATTTCATCACTTTATGGGGAATGTCCTGATCATTTGACTTCAAAGAAGAGAACCATCAAGTTAAAATTAGAAAACTTTGTCTTATGGTACAAAGGTTTGTACAAGCGCGCAATTGATGGAACCTTTTTGCAATGTGTTGATGGAGAACAATAGAAAAAAGTGTTGAAGTCATATCATGACTTAGCATGTGGAGGAAAATTTCCAACGCCAGTTACCACTCACAAGATTCTAAGAGAAAATTACTATTGTCCTACACTCTTTCAGGATGCATACTCTTAGGTGCGTAAATGCAAGCTATGTCAACAGTTCGTAGGTAAGCAAAAGTTGGCAGCTTTTCCTTTAAAACTAGTTGTTATTGAAGATCCCTTCCAGCAGTGGGGAATTGATTTCATCGGTGTAGTAAATATACCGTCAAGTGTGGGACACACCTATGTCCTAACTACAACTAACTACTTCACCAAGTGGGTGGAAGCAATTCTGGCTAATCATGCTACTTCTGAAGTTGCATACAGTTTCTTGAAAGAAAATATCATTTCCAGGTTCGGTGTGCCAAACAAAATTGTTGTTGAAAATGCTTCTGCCTTCTCATCAAGTGAGATAACTAAGGTCTATTTTGAACATGGCATAAATTTGTCTCATTCATCCGACTATTACCCACAAGGTAATGGTCAAGCTAAATCAAGCAATAAAATCTTGGTAACTATAATCTGCAAAATGGTCGATGAGAATCAATGTTTATGGCACAAAGCTTTGTATGATTCTTTGTGGGCAGACAAAATAACTCCAAATAAATCGATTGGTATGTCTCCTTTCCAACTCTTATATAGTTTGAATACAAAAATTCCCATAACCTTAGAACTTCTAGCCCTCAAATTGGCTAAGGCCATTGAGGATGAGACTTTTGATAATTCAGTCAATAAACAGATAATGCATCTCTCTGAATTGGAAGACAAATGAGTTCAGGTGGCTAGCCAAATCACAGAGCATCAAGAACAAGTTAAGAAGCTTTTTGACAAGAAGGACAAGTCTCGTGATTTTCAATTTGGTGATCTTGTTCTCTTATGGGACAAGCGAAGAGAACCAAAGGGTATGCATGGGAAATTTGATTCACTGATGATAGGACCATTCAAAGTTCATTAGCTGCATGGTGAAAGAAGTTTCATGTTGGCATATGAGGATGGAATGCCATTTTCTCTTCCTCACAGTGGGAAAAATCTCAAACACTTTACATAGTAAGGTGATAGGCATTCTAATGTAAATATTTTTATTTCAGTCTTTGCGTCTTTTTATTTTTTAGTCTTTTTCTTTTCGTTGCCTGACTCTATGCCCAACGGATGGATAACGGCACTTGAATTTAGGAGTTCTTCTCCTTTCAATAATTTCTAAGAATGACTGAAGGAAGCTCCCCAGCTAGAGCTAGCTATTATCCTCAAATATAGTTGTGCCAAATTCATGGGATAACCCCCTACGAAACTTGTTTGTTTTGTAGTTTCATGTACTTCAAGCATGTGAAATGAGGAAATTTACAATCCACCTTGATGCATGGTCCAAAATCTCAAATAGTTCATTTGAGTGATCCCCCCCCCATCCGTCTTTCGAAGAGCTTTGAAACGAGTATCTTGGTGAACTCTCAACCTTTGGGAGTTAGTTAACTTTTGACTCATGTCGGAGCACTAATTTTCAGCACTCCTACATGAGCCTTAACTTAGAAAATTTTAAGTCCAAGTGTTGGAGTGCCGAAAATTAGTGCTCCTACACTTTTTTTACTTAGCTTTTGATGCACAAGTGGTGATTTTCACTGCTTGTGCACTTTTTTTTTTCTCAAGTCTCTTTGATGCACAAGCGGTGAAAATCACCACTCATGCATCTATTTTTCCTTTATGTCTACCACAATTAATGTGAACCTTAATTTGCACTTATGATCTTTCCAAATCACTTAAAAGTGATTTTGAGCTAATATTCTTCATTTTAATCCTCCATTAACCTCTTCCTCTACGTGTTGTACGTTTTCCAACCTCAAGTGGATCAGTTTTTGAAGATCTTTGATATCTTTGAGCTAGGGTTTTGATGTTATTTATAGGTGCATTTTTGTCCTTCCTCTTTGTCAGGTTTCTTCTTTCTATTAGCTTTTAAATCTCTGTAAATTCTAGTTTGCCATGCTCAATACATTTTTCATTACTAGGGTTTTGATCTTTTCCTGTTTTGAGTTCTCCTTCCTTTTAACAATCACGCTTGCTTTTCTTTGTTTTTGTTTTACACATTTTTATTTTAAAAGTTCCCTAGGTTTGTATCTCTCCACACATCTCCTTAAACGTTTTTCCACAAATCTTCATCTAAGTTCTTTTACTAGATCAAGGTAGTGTAATTTTTCATTTTAACAAGCTCAAACCTCAAATGTCCTCATGTTTCTTTATGAGATCTTTCTTTTAAATGTTCAAGCGATATTTATCACCGCTCAAACATTAAGCCTATCTTCTCTACTTGGCAGAGTTGTAAAATTCTCCGCCTTTACACTTTGTTTTTCACCAACTCCAAATGTAGGAGCGGCAAAAATCATCACTCCTACATGGAGTGTTTTCATGTCAAATGTTATGGCACTATTTTTTCCCGCTTATACACTTCACATTTTACAAGTATTGAAGTCATGCTCAAGCATTGATTTTTAGCACTTGAGCTTAAAAGTGAACTTCTCATAAATGCACTGGCATTGATTTTGAGCGTCCCAACACTTTGATTTCTCAAAGTGCAGAACACATGTAGGAGCACTGAAAATCAACGCCCCTACACACAAACTATCATCTCAAGATGTAGAAGTGTTGATTTTCATTGCTCCTACACAAAAAGCATTTTTTTCTTCTAACACTCTGAAATCACTCTAATTGTGCTTTGAACCCTGTTTCTTTGCCAATGCTCTGTTTTCCATGTAAAATAGCTTGTTCGCACTTGCTTCGAGTTTCTTGCTTGCCTCACACTTACCAACACTACATTTTCTCCTAACATTTGTTGATTCACTATACTTTTAGTTCTTCTCAAGATTTCATCAAGTGACCCAAAAAGGTGGCATCCCTTGATCCTAGTGTTTCTATATGACAGCAAAGAAGCCTTCATCGTATCTAAGAAAGAGGGAAAAATGAAATAAAAATATTAGGGTGTCTTTCTGCCTACCCTGGTGATCTTGAAGGTGGATGAAATCAAAGAAATTGAAGTTGGTCATCAAGACCTTGAAGATTTTGTAAAAATAATTGAGAAAAAGCCCTTAGAAGATAGCTTAAGAGCTATTGTCTGTAGCAACTTGCACCTAGTATCTACATTCCCAACTTTTTCTCATAATACGGATTTCGTTCTCTAGGTTGCATCCCACTACATTCGAGAGAACAAAAGTGTAATAGATTCCTCGAGACAAGTAATGATGAGACTAGAACCTGAATTTTTTTGATATTTTTTTTCGGGTTCCACACATGGAACAATACACAAAAATTTCAATTCAACAAGAACAGGAGGTTTATGATCGGGATCCAACTAAGGCTAAAAATTTGATTAATAGCCAATGGTTGAAAACACCTAGGCCCACTATCTCAAGATGGTTGAAGGAGCTTCCTCAAAGTATTTTAAAGAGGATGTCAAGGATATGATTACTCTCCTGAGCAGGGTGAAAGGCTTGCTTGAGTCATCTCATTTTTAGGATTGGATGTATGAATACATTCGGATCATCAGGAGAAAGAAAGCTCATATTGATTAGGGGACTCAAATCAGTGATGAAATTCATGAGCAGTTGATAAATGTGCCAACCACTCTGAAGTTCTACATGACTTCCTATTTGGTGTATGTTGTTGTTGTAATGAGGCAATTTCCAGGGCTATCTACAAAGGAAAACTGACATTCTATACCCATGTATGAATATTTTTATTAGTTGAAACTAAAAGAAAGTCCTCATCACTTTAGAAGGGTCACAAATGCCTTCTTTGCACCCCTATTGTTCAGTTTTGATCCAATTCTTGAAAAGAAGAAAGTGTCAGATGAGGCATACAAAGTGGTGAGTAAGGTTGGTTGTATCTTTTTGCAGTTTCCAACTTTCGCCTATATGAAAGTGGGTTGTTATACTGGGTGTCCATACACGTTTGCTAGATATCCCTCAGATAAGTGGATACTCATGGAGCTATGCAGACAGTTGATCTCAATTCATAAGGAACGTATGAGAATTCACAAATTGGGTTTCAAGTTTCCTTTAACAATTGGTAGATATAGCATTCACAGTGTACAAAAGGATAATTCAGTTGCTACAGAAATGTAGATCATGACTATAAGTACATAGAAATATAGATTTGACTTTGACTACCAGGATTTGAAGAGGAAACTAAAGAAAGATCATCGACATGTCTACTACTTTGAAGACATATGGGCAGACTTCAGAGATGAAGACATTCGTAGAATGGATTTTTGTAGGTAAACCATAGAGCAGATAAGAGATCTTGATGTGGCTGATCTACCAGAGGATTTCAAAGATCCTGGAAACATCATCAACTTTTCCTACAAAGAAGATGAAATTTCTAGGAGACTCTTACCTTCTGTACAATTGTCTAAAAAGGAAAGTGTCTCCATCAGAGAAAGGCTTGCCCCCATCTTGTCCAACACAACAAAATGGTTGCACAAATATGGCTTCTAAATGAAAGCTTTCAAGATAGAGTCAGAAGGAGAAGTACCTAAAGGAGAAACCAGCCAACGATAGGAACTTTGCACAAAAGAAAAGCATGCGGATACTCCCTCTTCTTCCTGAAGAGGTCCTAGAATCAAGTTCACCATTGGTAAGAAAGATACATAGACAGTTGAAGAACATGAGGCCACAGAATTTGAACCAACTCATGCAGAAGGAAAATGGCCCGCTTCTAGGGAACAAACATTCGAAGAAGGAAATGAAAGTGAGGAATCCAGGTAGAAGAAGATTTTGCAGAAGAAGATTTTGTAGAAAAGGAAGAGTCTGAAGAAGATGAAGGTGAAAAAGATGGTGATAAGGGGGAACTCAGGCATGACGATTTTCAAACTCTATGTCTTCATGAGAATGTTGTTAAAAATCTTCCCCAAACGTCATCACCTATTACTTCAAATATCCCTCATACACCTCCTAATCCTACAACTCCTCCACCTCCTCTTCCTACTTCACCTCCTCCCGCATCTACCATACATACATTGGACATTTCTATTCCCCCTACAGTATCACCATCCTTACCACTCCTCCTACAGTTTCAAACTTACAAACTATTGATGTCTTGTCAAGCTCTTCCTCATCCATCCCCAATTTTTTATCTCCATCCTTTGATGTTTCTTCTGAAGCTGAATTTGATAGATTTATGAATGAGTCTTTTCATTTGAAGTCAACTTGGTTTGCAATCCACTAGAGCAATCATGATAGATACTATCCTGATTATTACAATACCAATCATTTCTATAGAAGTGGCTGCAATGCAAGAGTTAGCGATGAGTCAAGAAGCATATACTTCCTCCCTTCCCCCTTGGTTGATCTCTCAAGTATCAAAGTGAAAGAAACAAATGATCTCCCCAAATTTGCTTGATCTTGAAGAGATAGATCCTCCAAAAGCTAATGGGAAGAAAAAGGCGAAAGTGCATTCAAGGCTTCATGTTGACAAAATTGGTCATAAGTTTGTAGAGACTGGTCTACCCTCGCAAGAGGAAGGTGATATAGACATGGAGGACTACACTATCACAAGAGTCTAGCTCGAAAAAGTGACAAATGAAAGTGCAAAGGAAAATGCACAAGTGGTCTTTGATGCATTAGTAGGAAGGCTTGACAAGATGGAATAGGCCTGAAATATGTACAAGGAGAAAGTCAAGCGTTATGCAGCTGTTTTGAGGAAACTTGCAGGTTCTTCAGAGAATGTACAACCCATGAATATGGTAAGATTTGAGGAACTGGAAGTATAAAAGGCAGAGAATTTTTCCTCCAAAGGTAAGGTGTTGTATGATTTCATTAATCAAATGATAGAACATGGTACACAGTTCATATCTACAGCGGATGAGAAGACCACTCAAATAGCCAAGCTAAATTAGAGCTTGATAAAGAAGAAAGCATAATTTCCCAAGAGAAAAAAGAAATGGAAAGATGCCTCTCATTTTGGTCACAAATGAAAGAGGAAAAGTTGAGTAAGTTGGTGGAAGTTGGGGTGATTCCTGACAAAGAGAAATATGTGGAGGTAAGAGAATCTCTCAAGCACTGCATTCAAGTGATCAAATCTCTTATTGAAGATATCCACCAAGTACAAGAAGATGTCAAAGGACATCATGTTATCCTCAAGAAAGGAATTAAGGAGTTATCAGGTAAGCCCCTTGATGAAAATAATACTTTCCTCCTTGTCAGTGAACTTTCCTAGATCTACAAGGAAGTCGTCATGAAGTGGGTGGAAGATTCCAACTTTTCAAAGACCTCCATGCATGCCATTTGTGATATATGGCTTTCTCTTGATAATCTCAAGATGCATCTTGATAGGTGCAAGAAGATTCACTCATCTGCTAAAAGATCAATCACAAGATTTCACACCATTGTGGATTACACTATTGGTCCAGATGAGACATTCATTTAGGATACCAAGAAGAAATATGAAAACTTTCATGCCCAATGCAAGGAATCATAAAGACTTCTTATCTCTAGTGTTAGATAGCTCTATGCTTTCATTTACGCATTTTGTAAATAGTTTTTGACATCTTACATGTCTTTTTCCAAGATCTAATTGCATGTAAAATAGAGATGTTTTCCTAAAATGATGGACAACATTTTTGAATAAGTTGACTTGTTAGGTGATATTTTCCTAAATTTGCTCACCTAACTTTCCTAGATTTTCTCATCTACTTTTCCTAGATTTTCTCTTCCCTCTCTTTTATAAATATGAGGGAATTATTTTGTAATAGTTACCTTAAATCTTTTGCAACGAAGTGTTGCCCATTTTGAACGTAAATACATGAAGTTTTGTGTTCATCTTCGTGAATCTGAATTTGATCAATAAAGAAGTGAAGTTGGATACTAGACTTTGTGTTAGAATCAATTATCTTATGGCTTGATTGAATTGGTGGTGATTAGTAACTAAAATCTGAAGGGATTTAAGTAAATCAGTGTAAACTTTGTGTTGCACTCTTTATTTGAATCTGTGATACTAATTGAATACTATTGGTGAATTCTCTACAAGACTTTGTGCTTGTATTTATTCATGTTGTTCATGAAACTTTTGTGGAGTATCTAGAAGAATTTGTGCTTCTAATACAACACTTATTACATATCTCAAGGATCCATTGGTGAAAATCTACAAAACGACTTTGTGCCTTCATGAGCTTTTCTTTATTATTTTATCATTTATTGTTATCATGCTGGTATCTCTAGGCTTTGCTTTGACAAGATAGAGATATTGGAATTACTGCTTTGTTTTTAGTTTGAAGTTGTATCAAATCAAAACTACCAACCGTGAAGCATTGTAAAATATATTCTTTGAAAAAAAAGAGAATTATGAATGTGACACACCCCCATCTCTTAATTGTAGTGTACATTGTTGTGAATACTTAATTAGTTTTGCTTAGTTTCAGTAAGCAGTAAGAAGGGTGCCTCCCCTTTCTGAGAAGAGTGATTGTATCTTACACAACTTTGGCTGAAATTGGGTTGTGTAATTTGTTAAAAAGGGATTACATAATTTTCACCCAACAAAATGTACCCATCTAGACATGTTGGAACTATCGGTTTGGTTGCATGAGCAACAAAATGAAAGTTACACCCCTTTGCAGGTTTACATTGCATGCATTTGACACTTTTTCCATCAACTAAAAACTGGACACCACAAGAAAATTCCTTAGAGATATCAAAAAATGAGAGAGATTATTGTATAGGAGCCATACATTATCCCAGAGGCTAAGATAGATTGTTTCTAAGTGACACAGTTTCTAAGTAAGAGCTCATAAAAGATTGTTGCCTTTTTGCACTTTGGACTCTTAAGGGATATCACCGATACAATGTAGATCAGATTGTTTCAGCATGTTTGGGTGCAAAATAGGACCATTCCTAGCCTAAACATACCCATCTAAAAGTGTTGGAACTATTGGTTTGGTTGCACGATAAACAGAGAAGAATCTACACATGCACCTTCCTCAACTTCTCGAGAGCAGGAAGAATCTCTTCCTTGAATATATTATCTATCTCATTAATTTTGGTTTGCTTCTTTTTCATGTGTTTTTAGAGTAGACTAACCTCCTTTTCATTGATAATGAAATCTTCTTCTTATCTTTTAATTCCTTTTCTAAGTGGTTAATTTTAGTCTTCAATTGTTTTTCTTTATTTTCAACACTTCTAACTATTGGTTTTGTATCTGCAACTTGACCATGCACACATTTTTCCTCATCTCTACTGCTATTACCTGTTAACACCCCCTAGTATTCCTTTACATGATCTTCTAACTTATTTTTCATATCTTTTACTTTGAGCTTTAGATTTCAATTGTGAGCTTTCATCAATGCTTGATACAACATCCCTTTGTTTGATAGAGTTTTCAATGTCTTGAATACTTTCATGTGTCCACCTCACTGATTCTCTTTTTTTTCACTTACATTTTATATTGCTTCTTCCTTATCATCTATTTCCAATTGTATTTGCTCCATGGAAGTCTTAAGTTCAATAATCTTTGACTTCATTTGTTCAAATCCACCTGTAGCATTATCTCTCACTTTCTTTGCCTACACAAATTCTTACCAAATACAAAACCTCTTGAGTTTTTTCACTTCTCCATTGCCATTTTCCCATTCCACATACTACATAAGATCCTTCCTTGAAACTTCTTGAGAGAAAGAATAATCTCTTCATTCAATACATTATATATCTCATTCACTTTGGTCTGCTTCTTTTCAAGTATTTTTAGAGAAAATTCCTTTTTTGTTGCATACATTCTAGTACTTGTTGTAGATATTGAAAATATACAAATTGATATCGCACACTCAATCCTGATCTACTAACATCGCTTCATCCTAAATTATCCCTCTGTCTAACCATTTAATCAAATAGCCTTATTTGATTAAAGTCATCATAATTCCCCTTTTAATTAAATAAATCCGATTTAATTAAATCATCGTCTCTGTGTAATTAGCTAGGTCATTTCATCTTCCTATCTTTATTTAATTAAATAATCCATATTATTTGATTAAATTTCTAAATTTCATCTAATTAAATTAAATAAATCAAACATTTATCTAATTTAATCTAACATCACCCCCTTTGGTTAAATAAATCAAAAATATTTATTTAACTAAGTCTAAATCATTCTTTTCTCATTTTGAGTTATTTAAATCCTACAAAAATTGAGTTCACCATCAATGAAATGCTTTTATTATGATTAGCTTTCGTGACAAATTTCTTACAAAAAATTCTCAAAGGGAGAATTCCCCTTCTCCTTCAAACAATGCAATGAAAACTATTCTAACTCCAAAATGTCTACTCTCTATTTTGCTTTGATATCTCACTAATTGCTAACTACTAGTGTACAAATGAGGGGACTCCCCTTTATATAGCTGGCCAACCTCAACGGATGGTCCAAATCAAATTACAATGGAGGGCTCAGATCGAGCCACCTCAGCCCTAGACAAGATTAACCCTAAAAACCACCAGAAGGTGGAGGAGTGGCGTCATTAATGATCCCAAAAATAGCAAATTCCTCCTTGACCACTATGGGCAATTAATGCCCACTATCCCTCTAGAAGATTCTCTTCCATGACCTTGTTTCCACTGCTCTTTTCTCTGACTGCGTAAGCTACGAACCGGGCCAGCACTGAATCAACCTCCTCCTCTGAATCACTAGAGTAAGATTGAGCTGATATTCAAAAATACCCACCATCTGCTCTTGTCGATCACAAGTCTTCCTCCAAGTCTCAATAGACTCCTGCGTGCTTTGAATAATTGCTGAAAATGTAGAGATGTTCTCGAAGTCAAGTTGAGAGAACATCCTCATCTCAGAGAAGAAAGGCTGCAACCTTGCCTTCAATCCTTCCACTTCCACCTCCTCATGAGTTAGCCTCTTGGCGAACAATGCATCCAATGTATTGAGGATGCCCTCGTGAATATTTCTCATGGCCTTCCTGATTTTAGAAGACTCTGTAGCTGCCACATCAAAGAAGCCCTTCCCAGTGAATGCAGTCGAATGCCATCCAAGAAAATCATACCTGTCCCCATCCTGGATCACCCTTGCATTGACCAAAGTTTGTGTGGGCACACACATCAGAACAGCAAGGCGAGGAATGGTCTTATCTTGGAATATATGAGTGTCACCCCAAGCTTGCTCGACACTATCCAAGTGCGAGAGGATACCAGACGCACTCTGAAAAGAGGAGACAAGATCGGCCATGAATTTCTCTACCTTAGTGCGAACATCGCCTATCCATTTATCTCCTCGGACAGCTCTCTTCATTTCGTCAAGCCCACTAATTGATTCCCATGGCAGCTCAGGCAGAAGCTCTACTGCTGGGTTCTCCTGAGCACATGGACGTGCTAGATGTTGCACATACCCGACCAACACCTTATGCTCCTTCTTCAATCTTTTATACTTTCCCTCCTTTTTCACCAGCCTGTCCTTCAACGCTTGGAATGAACTTTCAGCTTCCTCAACTATCTGTGCTCTAGAAGGGTGCCCTAATTCGATTGTAGTTACTGTGTAACTTTCTGGCATTACATCACTTAGGTCATGGTCCTCCCTAGGAACGACAACATGGAGAGTGCGCGAGACGGCTTCGTTAGTCTCCATCTTTGAATACTTTCTAGCTCTCTTCCTTTTAGGTGACTTACTTGTTCTATTTAAAAATTACTCCATTTCTATTGCCAAGTCAACATTGTCCTCTTGATCTCTCCTTATTGCACGTGACAGCCAATTACATTGAGTGTCGTAAACAATAAGAGGTTGTTCCTCAGTTGCCTCTACTTCACGAACTTCCCCTCGAGCAGTATTTTTTTGGGGCTCATCTATCTCCATTTGCTGGTCACCCTCCTCAAAACCCTGAATGTCAGGCTCCGTCTCACCCTCAAAGGCTGCCTCAAGTGCATGATCAAGGCGAATATCTGTCTCCATTTCATCCTCTTCTTCTAACTGATTGGCACCCTTGGGAGCGTTAGCACTCTGACTATCCAGTTCTCTTGGCAATGGCTGATTGACCTCTCCAACTTCTGGCTCCTCGTTCAATCTAGCTCTCTGGTCTGCAAACAATGAGATTTCTTGCATGCTGAAGGAATGGGCCAACAATTGAGTAGATGAAGTATCCTATGATCCCTTTGGTTTAGGCTGAATAGGCTCTTCCTACTATTGTTGTGGTTCAGCAACCTGGACAATCTGTTTCTTTTTCTTTGCTGGCACCGATGGCCTTCTATCACCCATGAGGTTGTACGTGAGGGCAATTGACCTTCTCTTCAACCTGTGGACATGCCCTTCCACCCAACTCCTTCTGAAGGTCAAGATAGGCATAGACAAAGTGTCTAAGTCTATAATCTCTGGCTCAGCCCAATCTGGTGGTGGAATCGGCGTGTTCTTGATCGATTCATAGTCTGGGTGAGTAAGTTTGGTATCTTCATCAACCTAATCTGGGACTTGGACCACTTCACACTCTCTGATTAATTTAAGAGGCAACCTGGAGAACATTCTTCTTCTAATCTCAGCTTCGTCTCCAGCATTTGCCCAGAAATCCTCCAAGTGAGCCCTGTGCCTGTACTCCTCACCCTGCACCGTTCCAATCTTCCCTCAAGGATCAAAATCCTGCCGACTGGTATGAAGAGCGAACTGATAGAACCGCAACTCATCTTCTGCCTCCTTGGCTACCTGCAAGGAAGGGCACTCCTTGAGCGAATTTCCCAAAACAATGGGGAAGTGCAAACCTCCCTTCTTCTTCCTTCTTATAATTTTGTCATAGGCCACAAGTTGCCTAGATAGCTCCAGCATTATCATTCTATTCGTGGGGTACCTCGGTAGTCGGTAGATGTATGAGTTGTACCCCGACAACCTTAAATAAGTAAACTTTGGGAATTGGACAAACCAAAACCCATACTCCTCGATCAACATTTGCGCTTCTTCAGATATTCTCTGTTGCAATCTCCGCTGAAGGGTCCTTGTGATGTGCATTGTGAAGGCATCATTCACCCTCTTGAAGTTAGGGGTATTCATGAGATGCAACTGCCTGCAGGATTCATGGATTTTGAATTGGTTGAAACCACACCCAATTGGCTCTTGGTATGCTAGCCCCTTGTATTTTGTCATCCGTGCCAGCATGTAGATAACATATGAGCTCATGTAGAATGTTTTCGTCCTCCTTAGATTCTGAAACTGCTCATCAATATTATCACTGATCATAGTAGCCCAATCAACATCAGCCTTTCCTTCTAACACCATGCTGATATAAAAGAACATCAATGGCTCGAACACGTATGCCTGAGGGTTGCCATTAACTCGACTGAGCAACATGATTAAATCACAATATTCCTGCTTCAGCTCCTCTAAAATGATTTGCTTTGGCAGCTTGGCGCCAGGAGGTTTAGGTTTTCTCATCCACATGGTGTTAATCCTCTTAACACACTTGTCAAAAGATGTGGTATACATCTTGTCAGCTTTTGCCTTGGACTTGTATAACATCTTATCTGTGGGAAGAATCCCGAATGCCTCGCCAATTGCATCAGGTGCGAGGTTGGCCAACAACACGCCATCCGGAGAAACAATCGTCTGGTGATCCGAATTGTAGAAGTTGACACACTCCATAATCAGCTCTGGACATCGAACCACTGGCTGGAACCCGGCTGCTACATACAATCCACTCCTTACAATGTTGTGTGAGACTTCCGTCGGAGGATTGCCACCTTGTCCATATATCCTTCTCATGAAAGCCTCGAGGTTGAAAGAACCAAGGTTGGTATCAGTCACATTTCCAAACTTTGACACGATCTTTGATTTTGGAACAAAAGACTTCTTCAAACTCTTGATGATTGCCTGCCTGGAGGCATTTTCTTTGATAGCTTCATTATTTCTAGTTTTAGCTCCAGCTTTGCTTGTTCCAGCAACATCAGCTCTTCGACTTTCAACCATCTACAAAACAAGAAGTAAACATTTCAATTCAAACTTTTTAAAATAAAAACTTCGTGAGATGGCTGGCAAATGGAGTTGGCTACGAAAGGAAAATAAAATTAATAACTCCAGCAGTAAAACTTCAACTCCAAACCTCGATAAATTCAAACTTCGAAATATAAAACTCCGGACTTCAACAATTTGCAGCCAAAAGAATTTTCAGCTCTTCAGAAGAAATCAACTCCAGCAATTCCAACTTCGGAAAAATACTTCAAGTTTCAACAACTTTCAACAATTTCAAATCAGCACTTCGATAGTTTCAAATCAGCAACTTTAAATACTTACTTTCAGCAACTTGGAGAAATAAATCAATTTCAGCAATTTCAACTTCTTCAGCAACTCCAAATCTCGAGAAATTCAAACTCCTTGAAAAATCGAATTCAACACCTCCTTCACTTTCAGCAACTCTCAACTTCGAATTTTCTCACAGCTCAACAATCACTCTCAACTCTCCAGCACAAATCTCAGCTTTGAATTTTGTGAGTAGAAATGAAAATCCTCGAGGTTTTTATAATTGAAAGCTAGTGCTTATTTTAGCAAATGCCATTAATTCTCTCCATCATGACTTAGCAATTTTCCAAATTTAAAAAGAGAATATTCCAGCCGTCTTAAAGTCGTCATAGCAATTTGCTATTTCGGGAGATTCTTTCCTCATTTTAAATTTGAAATTTCCCTCCCGACTGCCAGTTACTTCCAGTTAACTGAAGTAAATTTTGAGAAAAAAATCATTTAAGATTTACTTCGGTTTAAAATAATTTCACCGCTTTTAAAATGGCATTTTAAAATATAAAATTTAATTTAAATGCCATTTAGTTTATTTCACCAGCATCCGTGAAAAAATCAATGTCAGCACCTTAAAGTGGCTAGGCACAATTTATTTTCCGTCCATAATAAATCCGAAATAAATTCCCTGTAATTAAAATCATCTGAATTCTAAAATTTCATGTGTCCAAATTAAAGGGGAACTTTTAATTTAATACTTTGGAAAATAATTAAATTAAATTTTAAATTTATTTCTCTGACTTAGGCAAATTTCGAAATTAATTGCCTAGAGAAATTTATTACTTCCAACGCCTTTTAATTTTTATCTTCAATCTTGCTTTTGGAAAAAATTTAAACACCTTCGAATTTTGTAGAAAATCACCATGTGATTTTTCGTATATCATGCCAAGAGGAAACTTTAATCTTCAAACATTCAATATTTACTTGCCCCTTTAACTAAGACGCACATGATATGTTAGGCTTTTATTTCCAACGCCTCTTAATTCATTCTTCAATCTCCCTCCTTTTGACTTAGGCGCATATGAGAGTATGTGCTTTTAATTTCCAATGTTTTTATTATTCCCTTTTTAATTTTTCTAATTTTTCCAACACCCCTTCAAACTAAGGCGCAAATGATGTATGCTTCTCCAAATTTGAATTACTTTAGAAAATTCCTCAAGCTTTTCTCTTGTTTGGACGCAAAATGGCACTATGTGCCTTTTTTAAATTTCAATTACTTAGATAAATTATGAATCTCCTTCTTCCAAGTGCAAATAGGAGGGTGGTCTTTCATTTTAGTGCCTTAGTCAATTTCATCAATTCACCTTCATAGCCAGGCGCAAATGACCACTTGAGGTTCCACTTTTGACTTGGTCGAATTTTCCATCATTCTCAAGGCTAGGCGCATTTCACACCATGGGCACTCATTTTAACGCCTTAGGAAAATTCATTCTTTTCTCTTGAAGTAGGGCGCAAATGGCATGTGGAGGTTTCAAATTCAATGCCTTAGAAAATTTTTAAACTCCATCTTTTCTTTTGAAGGCGCATTTCACAGGGGCTCCTTTTTATATCCACGCCTAACACTTTTCTTGCCCTGGGCGCATATCATAGGTCAAGCTTCAAGTTGGAGGCACTTTTGAGAGGGGGAACTTCCATTTCAATACTTAACATTTTAAACAATTCTCCTCTCCAGGCGCAAATCATAGTGTCTCCTCCAACTTACACCCTGGGCGCATATTGACCTTGAACATTCAATTCATTGACACTTAGAAAATTCCCACTCTTCAATGCTCAAGGGCGCAAGTGGAGGTATCTGCTTTTAATTTTAATGACTTAGACAAAATCTTCCAAGTCAAAAAGGGGGGGGCGCATATCATGTCCCTTACTTCCAATTAGCCGCTCTTTGATGTGTTCTCTTGCCTAGGCGCATTCCACAATCGCAAAACGACAAGTGAAGAATAAAAGAGACAATATCATAATGAGATTAAAAGCCGACACTTTTAAGAGATTATCATCTTTGTACAAGGTTGAACACAATAACCAATAGCTAAGTCTATTGGTAGTTCGTCTAAGAGAGACATGATGGGAAATCAAACAAGCAAATAGCCATTTTATCCATGATCTCAACCATAGGTTACAAATGAGTTCGACATTCAATTAAGCTATTGATTTGATCAAAATAAAATATTATACACCGATACTTCAAGAAAAATTCTACCGTCCAAGAAATAACCATTCCAAAACCATAACTTGGCTAATGCTTCACTATACAATATTACTACGAAGGTTGTACATTGGTAAGGTTTACAAGGATTATATATGGTGTACCCTAATGCTACAAATTGCAACACTCTAGTTACTTTGCAATGATAAATCAACTAACTAATAAAGGTTGCCCCAACCAAAGATAGATATTCAGTTAACAAGGAAATGATAATGCTATCTCAACTCTATCTTAGACACTAATTTCTTTAAGGATTAGGACACAATTAGAGAAATAAAATATTCAATTAGTACAATTTCAATTTCAACTATCCCCTCAAAATATTGTTTACATTAAGCTACCCATTAGGTCCTTTTACTTAAAGGATACTTAAATCTTTTCAAATACCTACGTGAGACTTGTCATGACCATTAATATTTTCCAACCTCTAAACATGCCTATTTACATCATTAACTTGTAAATATGGAACAATCACATGAATATTAATAACACAAATGCTTGCATGCAATTATTTTTATATGAATTTTCTTTTACTTATGAATCCTAACATTTATGCCTATAACTACTTAAATCAAAAGAGAGCAATCAATGGATATCTACTTAATTTCTACAATCACCAATAAATAATAATTCTACTTGCAACCCCCAATACTTAGGATATAATTATCTAGCCTATCTATTTATATAAATAATTAAGAGTTATAACAATAGACAAACCAATAATATCTATACTATCCATTATACTCAACCTTAATGAAATACCTCTCCTCTATTTATAATTAACAGAATAAAGCTGGAAATTATCAATTTCAACATGATATCTTAGAACTAGAAGTTGTGAATTCAAATTGAAGATGGGACTTCCAACAACTTAGTTGACTTCTAACGTCAACATCTGCAAGTCTTAACTAGGAATTTAAACAAACTTAATAAGCATAATTATAGTAAAATATTTTACCAGCACACTAACAAACCATAATCTTCTATTTAATAGATAATTTTATTATATTGTTTAAAGAATAAATACCCAAATTTATCGTACATATCTAATCTTTATTTATTTAGTTAATGTCAACTTAATCCCGTATTACTCTCATAATACATTTTTATTTTTATTTTTAATATTGAGAACCAATGTATAGAAAGGATATCATAAGCTTCTTGTAATTAAGGTATATGGGGAGTCAATACTAAGATATAATTTATTTGTTGTCATTTGAATATGTTATGAGAAAACAGTTCTAATGCCATAAAGCTAGGTATTATTACTATTTTTATTTGTCTTTAATTCAGTTCAAGTAGTTATCATTTCCTAGAGGAGACATAATACGGATAACAAATTTAAATCCGCATCCTTACATATTGACAAAATTTTGTAAATAAAAAAAATAAAATTTCTAATTGGATTTTGCCACTAATTATTGTATGCAAACAAGAAAAATAACAGAGGCAAAAAGGCTATATCTTTAATGCCTCCTCTAATTAGTTTTGAGGATGTAATATATGCAAAGAATGCAGTATTAAACTGTAGAATAAACAAGAATCCACAAAACAGCTGAAGTAAAAACTGCTACAGCAGAAATAAAAACAACAAAAAAAAACACAGTAAAGAGTTGTAGCAGTAATTAATACAGCCATAACAAGGTGAACTACAGCCGCAAAACAACTACAGCAACAAGAGCTACAACAAATACATAAAATAGAGTTGTATCAACAGAGAACAAAACAATTGCAACAGTCAAACCAACTGTAAAACAACTGCTAGTAATTACAGTAACAACAGTCTGGTAATTACATGATATAAAAACATGAACAGCAGCAATACAAAGCCCCATGAAGTACCAGCAAGGTGAAACACAGGCAGAGATGTGAATTAATCTTGGAAATAAGACTTAGTTACCAGACTAAGACATTAAGAGTGTTATTAATACTTGAAAGAGTGTTAAGGCAGTGAGGTCATATGTGCCAATACCCATGAAAATTATGAGGTTAGTTTAAGCTCAAAGGCTTTGGATAATAGAGAACAAGCAAGGGACTTACAGATAAAAGTAATGGATGTTGCCCCATTAAGTTATTACACTCTAATAAATCCCCAATAACCACGGTGGAATTGGAGAGCCTCTTCTAATTGCTTTGATAGACATGTATGCAAAAAGTGGACGCAAATGCAAGGGACACACATGCTTTGACGGAAAGCCCCAAATAATGTGTTCTAATGGAATGCCAAGATGGAAGAATATGCACAATGTGGATTTGTTGAAAAAGGCTTAGAAGCTTTAAGCAAACACAATTAACAGGTGTAAAGCCGATTTTTATACCCTTTGCCCAAGTCCCTGATAACTCTGCCCGAATGGGAGTATTGGAAAAGGGAATGGACACCCATCTATGCATAAGGATAAAAGAATTTTGTGAGATGTTGAAGTTGCAAGTGCCCCAGCAGACATGTAGCAAAATACAAAACATAGACAAGGCACGTAAACTGCCTGACAGCAAAATGCGAAAGCATAGACAAGGGGTTTGATTGCTTGACAAAATACCTCAAAGGAATATGGTTGTTCAAATGCATTGCAGGATATACACAAAATGGATTTTTTAGCAAGGAATTGGAAGCTTCTGGGCAAAAGCAAGTGGTAAGTGTAAAGCTAAATTCCATGATCTTTGACAGTACACCTTTCCTGCCTGTGCCAGATTGGAAGCTTTGAATATGTTATGGACACACCTCAAAGCATCCATATACAATACACAATATATATTAATTATGTCGCTATATACTTAACTATGCAGGGTAAAGGATGTCAAAATGTTAAAACCTAAATGTACTCATTATTAGGATCTTGACAGAGAATTTTCGTTTTAATAAACATACTCTAAAACCATTGCAGAAACATTATTTCACTGTGCTAAACCTAAATGTGCACATTATTAGGAACATGAGTAGTTTTCTTTTCTTTTCTTTTCTTTTCTTTTTTTTTTATAAACTTACTCTAAAACCTCCGTCATAACCTTATTCTAGGCTGTAGCTTGCCAAATTGAAGAAGCGAAAGGTCAATACCTGAGGGAAAGAGTTTGGAGGAGCAATCGCCTTAGTAAATGTTTCCTTAGCCTTTGTCAGCATCCTCTTCTACCTTTACCCACACCCTTCTTTCCTTTGAAAAACTGAGAGCTTAAGGAGATGCAGTCTCATGGAGTGCCAGATTGTAGGATAAGCACAAAATGTATTTCTTTTGAAAAGGGCTTTACGAGCTTCCAGGCAAATGCTATTGTCAGGTGTAAAAACCAAATTGACAACCTTTTGCCAGAATGTGGAACCCTCCACAAGATGCGTGATCTTCCCTTCTCAAATCCCCCAAAAACAATTACCAACTAAAAATTCACGAAAGTCCTCTTTTTCTTCGAGAATACAAACTCCAGGTGGCAAATTTCCCAATTGCATGAGCATACACCCGTAAACACCTCTTTTCCTTGTTTTTACCCCTGTAATAAAAAACTTACGCGCATATATACTTTTAAAAAGAGAGCCTAACTCCCTCAAAACGAGATTAAAACTATAGATAGAAGTTTAAATACTCGTTTTAAAAATTATATCTATTAATTAACGAGAGACATATCCTCTCCCCCTTAAATTTTAGTCACTCTAAGGTTACTTTTGTTTAACCCTCATTAAAAGGTAATTTATTATTATTATTAATTATTTACTGATTTATTTATTATTCAATTAGTCAATAGATCAAAATATTTATGTATAATAATGTTTATATTGCAGGTATCATAATTTCCTTATGACAACATTATTTATTTATTTATTTTTACTGCTATCACTTTCTTTGACGTGAAGTAATAATAGTTTACGTATTAGAAGTCTACCCTTCAACACCAATTATATTGTACAATGCATCTTAAATTATATTACTACTACTATTAATAGTCCAATAGCAATACTTATATTCATAATAATATTTGCTTTATTCCGATTTGATTCTTACTATGTCAATATCACATTTATTATTAACGATAATGAATTCTAGGTTGGTAATTTCCATTGGCATTATCACCAATACCTCTTAGACGAAAATAAATAAATAAAAATTTAAAGTCAGGTGCCAACATTACACAAGCCATGTAATTAGCTTCGTTGGCCAAGAATTAATACTAAATCTTTTTCTTGATATGGTACAAAGACCTGTATAATTCATTTAAGCTAACCTTAGGTAATTAATGAGTCTAAAATTTAATTGTTAGAATATTAGTCATAAGATATAATACAATAGCTAGAAGTATCATCCTTGCACCACTTGACCTATCCATAAGTCACTAAGAATTGTGGGCAAGTTACTCGAAATGGTCCCAAGGTCTGAACTCACACAAACATACTTGCACTAGGGTTTAGATTGAATACCTAGCAGAACTTACTTCCAATTTAATTTAAGTTACCATATAAATCAAATTTATTTTAATTAAGTAGATTAATCAAGTCTAGGCCAGATATTAACTTAATCACATCATACAAAATCTATTAATCAATGTAAACTGATGAACTAATCATGACACACAAATCAACCAAACGACTTACCCAATTGTCATGAAGGCCATATATGGAGAGGCACTACATATCATTTCAGTGTTGTGCCTAATAAGCTTTGTATCAGCCTACGCCTCGAATAGGGGTCCCTCCTCCTTGGAAATCCTGTTATAGAGTTTATTGTATAGAACTTTCCTGCTCCATTTCCTCATGCTCTATTTTCTTGAGGAGATTGGATAGATTTAAAGTAGTTAGTTTAGTTGTAGTTAAGATCTGCAAAACCAGAGAAAATCCTTAACTGCAACGTTTGTGGTTTTCTTAACCTTGTACCTCTTCTAGCTAAGTCAAAAAGATAGGAGTTAGATTACTTTGCTTTTTCACGCATTTCAGCACAACGAGGGAGCTTCCCCTCCTAATTTGAAGAGCACTCATTACGCAGTGTGCATAGTTGTTCGTACCAACTAGCACTCCAGAGGTGTTAATTGTTACGCCAACACAACTTCTGAGTGTAAGATGGCTTTTGATAAATCCATCATAGACTTGATGCAGAATTTGTATGATCTAATGAGGGATCCAAAAACGCAACAGGGTCTTCTAAGGATGTTTACAAAATATAAACGGAAGGATAAGAAAAAAGAATTGTTTCAAAGTGATTTTCAGCCTATAGTGGATCATGGAAAAGGAGTTACATCAGGCAACAAGTTTGGTTCAGAGTGTGAGACAACACCTATTGATGAACATATTGGGGTAACATATGTCATGTGCAAAACAATGGTTTTAGATGGTGAGAATGTCATACCCCATGATGACAGTTTGGTGGAGTCTAAAATGACCCCTTTATAATTTTTTCAATTTTTGCAACAATACTTCAACAATGCACCCGTCAATGTTAGCCAAAATCATAAACCAACACTGAAATGTAACCCTACACCAAGAATGTACACTAGGATCCCAATGTTGGGCAAGGTGTGAGCATATGGCGTCGGGGATCGTTAGTCTCCAAACTGAAAGTAGTACAATGTTGGAAAGTAAAGTGTATGCAACTCGACTGCGTATTTCAGCGGGAGTGGTTTGACGACATAGCCAATCAGCAATATGAATAATGAAAGTAAAGAAGGGTGGCAAGCCGGCCCCAGTACAAATGCATAGACAACGAGGCCTGTCTCTTCCACCAATGGTGGGAATGAAAAAGCTGAAATTAAATTAACAAGGCGGCAATGCCAGCCTAAGCTTAAACAAAGTAATTAAGGCAGCTAAGCCAACCTCTACCACTAATAGTGGGAATCAGAAGAATGTTGTAGAATAACAAATGAGTTGTTCAATACTACTGAGACAGCTTTACAATATGATGAGCAATCTGCAATTACAATAAGATATTGTTATCCTATGATCACCAAAATGTTAGACTATAACCTCCTAACAAGTACTTGATATCTAGTATATGAAATATGGCCAAAATGACTGAAATAATAGGTCTGATATAAAATTGCAGCAAACTGAAACACCAAATCAGCAAGTACAGATTTCATCTTTATGCTCATAACTTCGCCAGAACTTCACCAAATGATGTGAAACTAAATGCAAATGACTCCTAGAAGTTGGCCGACCAAGTACCAAGTGGCAAGCCTCTCCCAAATGCTCTGATATATTTAACACACATCCCAAGGCACAAACAAAAATTAGCATAAACCCTTGAGAAGGGCGACTTGTCTAGTAAATCAAGGACTCCACCAAAAATCATGATAGTTTGAGGAAAGGGGCACCCAAGGCAACTACATCCATGAAGTCAATACCCAGAACCACACAAAAATCAACCAAGGAGCTATGAGTGAAAACGTGCTACAGCCAAACACGAACCAGCAACACCAAAAAATGAAATATCAATCAAACAACCAACTTGAAGCTCAATCTACAACCTCTGGATGAAGAAGCAGTCTCTGGAACTCATCTAGGTGCTATCTTTCAAGCACAAAACCAAGAGAAGGAACTAGGAGATATGCATTCCTCGAAGCCAGCTCTGAAAACATTTCAGCAACATAACAGTATAATAGGCAACAATAGATGCTCAAATGAAGGCCAAGTCTAATATTTATAACTTTTCTTCTCAACTTTCAAATCCACCTTTTCCCTCCAATTAGGGCACCCAAGGAGATTCTCATTCACCTTTTCCAAATTTGTATTTGCATTTTATTTAACCTCCTTCTCCAAATCGTCCCCCTTGAGAGAAATATTACTTTATTAAAAATGCAAGTCAACATAAGATAGGCATCCAAGGTGAGATGACTTATTTAAATTGCAAATAGAACATAAGCTTTGGCATCCCATTATATCAAGTGAAATATTTATAAAAATAACTTATGTCTCCACTAGGCATCCACCAAAGATATAAGTGAAAATAAACATTATAATCACTTAAATATTTTCCCCTTAAGAAGTAGTCCACTTTTGCCTAGGAAATATCTTTCATTAAAATATAAAATCACTTAAGTCACCAAACCTACCAAATCAAGCACCAAGATTGTTGGAGACCAAACTGCCAAGACTGCCCTACCAAAAATAGCCACTGCACTAAACTGATGCTAAAAATAGCACTGCCAAAAATAGTACTTACTAAAAATAGCATACAGCTAAAAATAGTAAGTTGTTCCAAACTCATTTTCTCCACATTTTGAGTAGTCATCGCAACTTACTAAAAATAGTAAGTCCAAGAAAAGTCCTTTGTTTCAGTTGCATGTCACCCCATCGTGAAGCTCTCTAAAAACCTAAAAGGAATCCAAAATCAAAACTGTAAAACTCCAACATGCGAACCTCCAAGACTACTAAGGAAACAACCAAAAATGCAAGTCATTATCTTGTAATGTATGCTACCACATCTCGAAGCTCTCCAAAAACCCAAAAAGCTCCACCAGACATGCATCGAAAAATCACGCATACAAGCCTTCAAAACTTCCTCTGAAAGTGGAAACCCTAATTTCAGCTCCTGACTGGCCTATGGGCTTCCAGAAATAGGCTATCAATTGCAGAAGAGTGAATGGCTAAAATGGGGACATTACAAAGTCCCAAGATAGTTCTTTGGATGTACATGCTTCTATTCCAGAAGAGGAAATGTGCAATGAGGATGTCAAATCAGCAGCCTCTAATATTCCATTTCAACCATCCTATGAGGTTCAAAACAACAATACCTTTGATGAGGATGTGTGCAATGTTGATGGAACACATGAAGATGTTCTCCAATCCGCTAATGTTGGTGATTCAACATCCTATCATAGTGTTGATTATAAATTAGAAAATTTGTGTGGAGATGATATGTTCCAGGGGTCTCATCATTTAGCAAGGCAATTGAAGGTCAATGATAGTATGATTGCTACAACCTTAGAACATTTTGATGTTACTCATCAGATGTTGGCAACTTATGGTTGGTGTACTCCTGAGACAGATGAGCACTATGGTAGTGGACTCTCCCTTGTAGAGTTGCAGGCACTTGGAGATGCAGTTGGTGTAATGAAGAATAATTACCTACAACTATTATTAGATAGAGATCATCTTCTCATGCTCGATGGTATCTATTATAATGCTCTAAAGGGAAAGGAAGAGGAGGTTGATAAACTCACCTATGAGCTTGAAGTCACCACAAACTCTTTGAAGAGCACTCAGATGGCCCTTCAAGAGTCAAAGTTATGGATAGATGAGCTTACCATGGAGTTGAGCTTAGCGCGGTCTTCAACACCAGCAGTTATAGTTTCAATATCTATGTTAGTTACTAGTGATGAGCATACACCCACGGGTAGTGGTAAGGAGCACATTGAGGATGTGGCTACATCCATTTTAATTATAGGTGCATGTGATACAGATGGGATGAGTACTTTGGATGAGTTTAGCAGAGAACCATATGTTGCATCAGGTGTCCCTGAGGATAGTCCCATCTTAGGTGATGCGGAGAAAATTATTGATAACTCTTGTGGTGAAGCGGTGGATTCTCCAGAGAGTTGTCTGACAGATCACTATGCTGCTCCATCTTCTTCACAAGAGGTCTGTAGGGTATCATCTAGTTGGGAGATTGGTTCTCATGTTGATATGTTTCCCTCTCTTAGAAACAAATCAGAAATTTCATTTAGTGCAGCTGATTGTGATTGACAACCTAATGAGTCATAGGGATGGAAGGATTAGCTGAGGGTCACTAGAGATAAGGTTGACCAATCTTTTTCTCACTTCGATTGCATAGATAAGTTTGTCGAGTACCTCCTTTGGTCAGTAGAATTTGAGGAAAGTCAGTATGGGGTCTCGACCAGAACTCCGATTCGAAGTTTGAGGACTATCAGGCACACTTTGGAGGAAATTAAGTCAGATTTACCTCCAGTTGCTTTCAAATAGAGACCTTGCTATTGGGTTTGCAGAGAGGACTTGTAAAGCGTCAACCTAATCTGTGATGACCTAACCCGTATGTCATATAAAATTCTCATAATTTACATCCTACAAGTATGTAAACATGTTAACATGACATTGCAATAAAATTTTTCCTTTTCTTTATTGGTAATACATGAACATGTTGCCATATCAATTTACAATAAAGATTCCATTTCTATATAATAACTTCACAAGTACATGAAACAAGAATACATACTTTAACTAACATAACTCCAATGAGCTTTAGAACAAATAGTAGTAAGAAGGTCCAGGAGATCGTCCTTTCAAATCTTGGTACATCGGCCGCTTGTTGTAGAGGAAAAACATCACTCAGGCACTTTTCCGCCAACCACGGACTTATAATGCGGTCCTCTGCACACCTATCGTTAGATTCATCGCCCTCCCTTCGAAGAAGAGATTGTTAGGGTATCCTTTAACAATTACCAACTGAGCATAGTGTTATGTCCTACACAACTAGTACCTTGCTATTTCACAATCTCGAACTAGTACAAGGATCACAATGAACTAACAGTGTAGTCTCAACTAACTCACATTTAAGTGGAAGTTGTACATTTCACTACTTTGGCCAAAATATTATCATTCAGTACTTCGAATGAAGGTCATCTATCATATACACTACTCAGGGCCACTTTGCTTTAAGGCTTTCTTACACTACGCGTAGGTTTAGTCCTTCATTGGATAATACGTACCCAGACATCCTACATCAGGCTAACTACTAGAAATGAAAAGCATAACAAGTAAACTCAAAGTCCTCTCCTATTCCGGAAATCAATATCCTAGGAGTTACACAAGCTTCACTAAGTTAATCTAATAACTTAAGTTCGGGATTGTTTTTGACTTGATGCTATCATCCCTGTCCTAGTATTTAGTATCTATTTTACTTACTCTCCTTATACGGAGATCATACAAGAAATGTAATGCACAAAGTAAACAACCTTTAACCTTTAACCATTTTACTTGCCAAGTATAAAAAGGTAAAGCAAATCATAAACAATTCATACTTTCATTCACACAGAAATCACGACTACGATTTCCTTTCAGCCTATGCACAACAGTAGACATAGAGATTCTGTTTTTAAGCAACAACAAAGAAATGAGAAGATAGTAGAAGAATATCCCATACCTGTTCAAAAATCCTCCTTCTACGAAGATGACACAACACTTTGAATGACTGGTCAATTCCTCTTGAATTGCAGACTACGCTTTCCAGCACTACTCATAGATGCCTCTTCCCCGCAATTGTATAAACTCAGAAAAAGATATCTTTTTCTCACAGCAAATATAAAACTCACAGGAGAATGGATTCTCTCAGCAATATGCAAACTCAAAAAATATATGGAACCCTCTTCTCTCAACAATGTGCAAACTCAAAAAATATATGGAACCCTCTTCTCTTAGCAATGTGCAAACTCTCATAAAACTAGACAAATTCGAATTCCTCAGCAGCATTGGAAAACTCCCTTGCAGGAGAAGAAATTTGACTTCAAGATTGCGTGTTGATGAATGAACTGGCGGACCTTTTATAGTGCTTCAATCCCCAACGAATTTCCTTTTCCTATGGCATCCAAGCTGCTAGCACTGAGATTTGACAAGCTTCTAGAGATTTATGGCAAAAGTCTTAGGCACATTATTATCCTTTCAAGCCAAGACCTTATCAATCTGCTCATGGCGAAATTCCTAAGCTCAACACCTCCAAGCGTTCTCATATTTTCGGGCATTTTTTATGCAATCAGTTTGAAAGTTTGTTCCAGATGAAGAGGTCAAGTTTGCAAGACTTCCACATTGCCATTTCCGTTGCTAGAAGGACTGCATTCACTTCATAATCATAGACTAATTCTCTACCCATGCACTTCAAACGTGATATCTCTCTAGAATGCAGCTTCATTTAATTATTTTACACATTCAAAAGTTCACAATAGTCTCCAAACACAATATTTCTTATTTGCAATGTTTTCCCATGATAATCCTCAAAAATGCGTTGCATCATAAAATGAATCATTTCACCCAATGAAATAAATCATTTTCAAAAGCTAAGGGTTTGATATTCCATAATTGATTTATCCAATTATTTTCATAGTTCAAAACAAAGTCTTTAATGAAGACTTAACTATGCATTAAAAATCGATTTTCCAAGTTTACTCAAAGAAATTTATAATTCATAAATATATATATATAATCTTATATATATTTATATATTCATATTATAGATTTATTTAATCTAACATATATATGTATAGATATATTTAAATATTAATATTTAAATATATTTACATATCTACATAGGTAAAACTATAATATATATATATACACATATATATAAATATTTGCATGTATACATATTCAATTATTAAATATGTATAATGCGAGCCAATCAGCATACTTTCAATATAGATACCTACGTATATGTGTATATATGTGTATATGTAAATTCCTAGGCAATATTAAATAATATAATTAATATACAGAGATAATAGGTAGCGTGTATGTATATCCTAGTATATACCCACTCAACCTATTCACATATATTGTAATGTCCCTATTTTGGCCCTAAGCTCTTCATTTGGATTTAGCCTATTTCCGAAAATCCGTAGGCTAAGCTGAGGCAGAAAATTAGGGTTTCCTCTTTCAGATACTGCTCAATTGGCGTTCTAAGGTTGTTGTGCAGACTTACTATTTATAGCAGTTCGCTATTTTTAGCAAGTCTATCTTTTGGCAGTATCTGTCTAGCAGCAGTTCAATCCTTTGCAGTTCAATGTTCAGTTTGGCTTACTGTTGTTTTGATGTGAACTTACTATTTATAACAGTTGGCTATTTTAGTAAGTCTAATTTTGGCAGTAGAATCATCAACAATTTAGCTCAAGTCATCTTGCTATCCTTCAGTTTCAGTTTGGCTTTAGTTATCTCCATGGATTAAGTTTTATACTTAGTCATTTTTATGTTTCTTAGTTGTACCCCCACGCCTAGGAATGATCACTTCATGTTGTTTTTAAAAGGGGGTCATTAAGGGGTCAATGGTGCATTTAATGAATTATTAAATGCTTTATTGTTGCAAAGTGAAGTTGGACACCTAAGAGAGGTTGATTAATATTTTATTATTTCAAAAAGTGAAATGCTTAAAGTGGCGTCCCTTTTGGAAGTTGAAGTGATTCAACTTCTTGGAATTTGAAGAGTCTCTTATTGCTTCATTTTCCAATTGAAACTTATATATTGCTATTGTTTGAAGAGCTGATTATCTTTTGAAAATATTGTAAAGTTATGCTGCTGGTTTGAAATCTAGAATCTGGCTAAGGGAAAGCTTAGCAATTTAATCTCCATTCTTCAGGCCTGAAACTATGGTTCCCTAGATGGTGGATTGAGAGTGTGCTTCATTCAAAAATGCACATTGAGCTTCATTGTAGAAGAATTCTAATGTTATTTTCAGTTTGGAGCTTGCTGGTTCAGTCATGGCTGAAGGACGTTTTTGATTGCAGCTCCTTGGGTAAATTCTATTCCCATATGAGTATTTTATCTATATGATTCTAAGCCTTGGGCGACCCTCTCCAAGAGGTTTCAAATTTTATTAATGTGTTTCTGATTTTTAAAGAGAAAATCGCCCCTCTTGAAGGCCGTACATTTTCAAAATGATATTGGGATGCGTGCATTAATAAATATGGAGGCTTTGGTGCAGTTTCTGTGTTTGAACAGGGGCGCCTTTACTCCTAGAAGCTGCTGCAATTGATTCTATGTCAATTGGTGAAGATAGGATGAAGTTATGAAAAAATTGGTGTGCTACTGTTTGCTGGTAATTCATTTTCAGTTTGCAGATTTTTATATCAGACTTGCTTCAGTTTGAGTTTTCAATTCTTTCTTCAATAAGTTGGATAGTTATCTAATGTGGGATCATCCAGCTTCTTTGTGCTTCAAAACTATTGTAATCCTCATGTAATTTGCAGCTCTTTCTCATTTTGTAAAGCTGATAACAGTAGTATTGTTTCAGTCTATTTAGTTGTTGCTTATTCGTGTTTAATTATCACATTGTAACCCCTGGATGGTTTACCGCCAGTGTGGAAAAAAGAACTTACTAATTATCTTCTTATACCCACTGTCAAGTGGTGAATCCCCACTCTTAAGTGGATGCCTGCCATAGCAGACGAAGTGTTTTAATTGTAGTCTTTTCCCCCATTGTTTGGTGGTAGTGTGGAAATTCTCTTATGGCTGGTTATCTGCCTAAGTACTTTCAATTCAGCAATTAGCACTCCACCATATGTTAGCACCTCGCCTGTTAAAGGATCTTGAGTGCACATTCTTGGTGTTGAGTTTAGTCTCTCTTTGAGTTGTAATCTTTGTAATCTTTGATTCAATAGATCCTAGGGATCCTCTGACCATATGCCCTCCCCTCCTCCTTAAGTGGTTTTAGGGCGCATTTTTGGTTAGAATTCTTTCATGCAACGTTTTGGGTTAAACTAACCTTAACGGGTGCTTGGTTACATTGTATTTGTTATTGAAAATCAAGACAATTTTAAGGGGCATATTGATGTGGTATCAGAGCATAAGATCCTGCCATCCTGTTGATCAATGCTTCATGTTTAGGCAGATGAGTGATAGAGATCTCCGGTACTACACTGATAGTCAGAGAAAATTTTAGTTCAGCTCCTTGTGGTATCCAGAAGTTGGCAGTTAGGCATGGCTAATGAAGAAGAGATGAAGTTGGCAGAGACTCTCTTTATGGCTAGAAAGAGACTTGGTATAGAATTTCAATCAACAGAAAATGAAGAGAACATTCTTCATTTGTTAGAACAATGTTTGAGACGTGTGAAGCCATCATCTTCAAAGAAAATGGAGTTGGCACTAGCTCCTGCAGTGAATACTTTGAATCAGCCCTATTGGTTGGGGCATCCTGATGAAGAAACCAAGCTGCTGATTTCTTCATGTTTCATGGAGATAATAAGAGTTGTAAATCCCCATTTGCCCTATGATGATGAAACTATGAAGGTTATATTGAATATGATAGTGGAAAGTTTTCAAGATTTGGATGAAACTGGTAGTAGCTTGTTTTCAAGAAGAGCAGATGTTTTAAAAACATTTTCTGAAGTTAGTGCTTGCATCTTATTGATAGAATTGGGGATGGAGAATCAGATTTATCACTTGTTTAATTATCTCTTCACCTCGACCTGGAGTGAGCAAGAAGAGAGTGTGCTTGCAGTTGTCATGAATGTTCTAATCTCTACAATTAAAGAAGCTGATAGTCTTCCTGAAAGTGTCCAAACTCTTCTCTTGGATGCTTATAAACGTGAAGAGCAGATTTCTCCCACTGCTGATTTGTTAGTTAAAGAAATTTTCAGTCAATGTGAAGATAAGTTGAAACCATTTTTGAAGAAGACTCTTGTGAACAAAGAGGAGATTTCCGAAGTTGAAGAGGAGGATGAAAGTTGGAATCCCTTTGAAGACATTGCAAAAGTTCAAGGGGTATCTACGGATTTGCACTCATCCAAGCATTCTGTAAAAGAATGTAATGTGTTAGTGGAAGCCTTGAAGACTAGTGAGGTACTCTTGTTTTCTACAGAGGAGAACAGTGAGTTGACTTGTGTTAAGAAGCCTCATGTTGAAGATTCAAAGAAAAAACTTTTGGAAACAAAAGTTGAAACAAAGATGCATGAAGAGGCCATAAGTGTAGATCCAAATGAAAGAGAAGTTCGATTAGTAGAAGATATGTGTTCAATCAGCAATTTGCTTCTTCACAATTCTAGAGAATGTTGGTTTGAAAGTCAAGTCAAGGAGGAGAAGAAGAAAGAGGAAGATGAAGTCTCTTCCCACTTCAAAGTTGATTTGATCAATTCTTTTGAATCATGTGTAGGAGACAACATGGAAGGTGAAGTTTCTAGTAGTTATAAGGCAGATTTTTCTTCACCGGAAATCAAGCTAAGGCAAAAAGCTAAGGAATTGGAAGGCACTATGGATGGAATGATGAAGAGTGTTCATCACATGCGAGACAAGTTGAGGAGTACAACTCAAACCATTTTTGAAATCTTTATCCATCAAAGTTGTTCTACATCATCTCAGCCAGTATATAATGATTGCAGCTCAAGTTCACACATTGCTGATAATGGAATTCAAATTTTGTCAAATCTTGATAGAATTCATAGACATGTAGAACAGATGATTTATGATGTGCCTAGGGGAGAAGTTGTATGTTGCATTTCTATTGATGACATGAAGTCCATTAAATTTGCCTTGGAGGAAATTAAATCTAGTCTTTTGCACATCATTCGTGACAAAGACATAGTGGCCAATATTGCTGACAAGGCATTGGAGTGGCATGAGCTTACCAAAACAAAGTTGCAAGAAGTGCATGAGACTCTAATTGAAGCAGAGAATCAGATTTCTGTTGTTCAATATTCATGGGAGCAAGAAAATAGAAGAAGAGCAGAGGAGCTTCAAGAAATTCTTGATGAGTTTGATCTCATACAAGAAACATATGATTTGGAATGCTGTCCTAAGAGACCAAAGCATTCAAATTCTCAAGCTTATCAAGCTTTTGACAATCTCTTGTATGAAGAAGGTGCTAGTAAGGTTTATGTAAATCCTCTTTTTGAAAATGACGAAGAAATTGCTTCAGAGATTACTGAAGAAGGGGATTTGAGTTTGTCTTCCAGCATTGGAGAGTTAATACGTGAGTTGCACGAAGTTGAATCTACTGCTGCTCCTAGTGCAACCATTCAACAAGAATTGGTAACTCTTGGATTACAAAGAAATGAAGACATTCTTATCATTCATCAACAGAGAGATGATTGGCATGTGGATGAAGGTTTAATTCATTATTTGATAAGGATTCTTGTGAGGCTCTTGTCAGATTTTAGTTCATCACCATCTTCTCTTAGAGTGATAGATTTCAGAATTGTATTTGATGAAGGATTCATGGAATCTTTCCTACAAGTCATATCACAAGATTTTGGATTTGATTTCTTCAATGAACAAAGGTTGGTTGAATACTTCTTGGAGTTTCAAGAAGTGGCAATTCAGATGGAACGAGCAAATCAAAGGATTCGCGTGAGAATAGTTCTTAGTTTGAGAAGTGGTTCTTCATGGTTGTTAGTTTGGGATCCTGGCATTACTTGGGAAGAAGGTAATTTTAAAATAGATAGACCAACATATAAAATTCAGAATGTAGTTGTGACCTTTTGCTTATGTGTTGGAAAATGTCTTCAATTGAAAATCAGTATTTGGGATCTCAAGCATTTTCTTTTGAAGAATGGAATGCTTAAAAAGAAGGTTGGATGGAGAAATAAGGGTCAAAAATTATGTTCTATGTTTGCTGCTCCCTTCTTTCTATGTCATTGGTTCTTTATTTCTGATCATACATTGGTGTTCTAGGAAGGAAATATGATCAGAAGTTGGTTTGTGGTGACATGGGGTCTCTTGCTAAAGGTGCCACCAGCTTGGTTCATGAGCAGTTATGCTCATTTTGATGGAAAATTATTTTTTTGCAGCTGTTGCTTGTCTTCTTGGATGCTGATTTTCCAAAAATCAGATCTCAAGATGATTATTTCAGACCTCTTAGGAAGCTGGTTACTTCATTTCCAGACCTCTCCACCTCCTATTTGGACTGAATTTCTGCCACAAATAAGCAAGGGAATGTTTCCGTATGGTCAAAGTTTAGGTATGGGTTGTTCATTGATGGTTGACAGTGAATTTTGTGGTACCAACTCATACATTTTTTTTTGGGACAGCGAGTTATTGGCTGATTTGATTTGTCAAATTGAGACTCTTGATGTGAGACATGTGAATATTTCTTGGAGTTCTTTCAATGAAATCAATTTGCTTCAAAGGAACCATTGTGCATCCTCTTGGATAGGGATGGAGTGTGGAGCGTTGCTCTTGGTTTGACATTGGTTTAGAAGCATATTAGAAAATATTTTTGTTGCTGATCAGAATTATGAAAGCAAGATTTGGAGGTCCCACAGACTAATATGGGACCCGGGCACTAACATGTTTGGTGCATTGTCTTTTGTGGATCGTGACATGTTGATCCACTTTGTGTATTAAGTTGTTTTAATCAGAGTAGCGCAACAGATTAGAAGAACAGTGTTCCTGAGAAAGATTTGGAATCCTGGTATCATTTGGGTTTTCTATTCCACAGTTGAAGATGATGAAGCCAATGATGGTCTTCTAGAATTTATTCCCATGATGTTTTGTTTTAATATTAATCTGGTGATTTCTTGTGTTGGCTTCCAGCAGTGCAGTGCTTACATCAGTTGGTGCTATCCTTCTCCTAAGATGATTTGGGACCCTGGGATCCTATTTGGCACGGTAAGGATCAAATTGTTTCCTTGGAGTGTGCTGGCATTGCTTGAGGACAAGCAACATTGGGAAGGGCGGACTGTAATGTCCCCATTTTGGCCCTACGCTCTTCATTTGGATTTAGCCTATTTCCAAAAATCCGTAGCCTAAGCTGAGGCAGAAAATTAGGGTTTCCTCTTTCAGATACTGCTCAGTTGGTGTTTTGAGGTTGTTGTGTAGACTTACTATTTATAGAAGTTCACTATTTTTAGCAAGTCTATCTTTTGGCAGTATCTGTCTAGCAGTAGTTCAATCCTTTGCAGTTCAATGTTCAATTTGGCTTTCTGTTGTTTTGATGTGAACTTACTATTTATAGCAGTTGGCTATTTTAGTAAGTCTAATTTTGGCAGTAGCATCATCAGCAATTTAGCTCAAGTCATCTTGCTATCCTTCAGTTTCAGTTTGGCTTTAGTTATCTCCATGGATTAAGTTTTATACTTAGTCATTTTTATGTTTCTTAGTTGTACCCCCACGTCTAGGAATGATCACTTCATGTTGTTTTTAAAAGGGGGTCATTAAGGAGTCAATGGTGTATTTAATGAATTATTAAATGCTTTATTGTTGCAAAGTGAAGTTGGACACCTAAGAGAGGTTGATTAATATTTTATTATTTCAAAAAGTGAAATGCTTAAAGTGGCGTCCCTTTTGGAAGTTGAAGTGATTCAACTTCTTGGAATTTTAAGAGTCTCTTGTTGCTTCATTTTTCAATTGAAACTTATATATTGCTGCTGTTTGAAGAGCTGATTATCTTTTGAAAACATTGTAAAGTTATGCTGCTGGTTTGAAATCTAGAATCTGGCTAAGGGAAAGCTTAGCAATTTGTCTCCATTCTTCGGGCATGAAACTATGGTTCCCTAGATGGTGGATTGAGAGTGTGCTTCATTCAGAAGTGCACATTGAGCTTCATTGTAGAAGAATTCTGATGTTATTTTCAGTTTGGAGCTTGCTGGTTCAGTCATGGCTGAAGGACGTTTTTGATTGCAGCTCCTTGGGTAAATTCTATTCCCATATGAGTATTTTATCTATATGATTCTAAGCCTTGGGCGACCCTCTCCAAGAGGTTTCAAATTTTATTAATGTGTTTCTGATTTTTAAAGAGAAAATCGCCACTCTTGAAGGCCGTACATTTTCAGAATGATATTGGGATGCGTGCATTAATAAATATGGAGGCTTTGGTGCAGTTTCTGTGTTTGAACAGGGGCGTATTTACTCCTAGAAGCTGTTGCAATTGATTCTATGTCAATTGATGAAGATAGGATGAAGTTATGAAAAAATTGGTGTGCTACAATTTGCTGGTAATTCATTTTCAGTTTGCAGATTTTTATATCAGACTTGCTTCAATTTGAGTTTTCAGTTCTTTCTTCAATAAGTTGGATAGTTATCTAATGTGGGATCATCCAGCTTCTTTGTGCTTCAAAACTATTGTAATCATCATGTAATTTGCAACTCTTTCTCATTTTGTAAAGCTGATAACAGTAGTAATGTTTCAGTCTATTTAGTTACTACTTATTCGTGTTTAATTATCACATTGTAACCCCTATATGGTTTACCGTTAGTATGGAAAAAAGAACTTACTAATTCTCTTCTTATACCCACTGTCAAGTGGTGAATCCCCACTCTTAAGTGGATGTCTGCCGTAGCAGATGAAGTGTTTTAATTGTAGTCTTTTCCCCCCACTATTTTGTGGTAGTGTGGAAATTCTCTTATGGCTGGTTATCCGCCTAAGTACTTTCAATTCAACAATTAGCACTCCACCATATGTTAGCACCTCGCCTGTTAAAGGATCTTGAGTGCACATTCTTGGTGTTGAGTTTAGTCTCTCTCTTTGAGTTGTAATCTTTGTAATCTTTGATTCAATAGATCCTAGGGATCCTCTGACCATATGCCCGCCCCTCCTCCTTAAGTGGTTTTAGGGCGCATTCTTGGTTAGAGTTCTTTCATGCAAAATTTTGGGTTAAACTAACCTTAACGGGTGCTTGGTTACATTGTATTTGTTATTGAAAATAAGACAATTTTAAGGGGCATATTGCTGTGGTATCAGAGCAGAAGATCCTGCCATCCTGTTGATTATTGCTTCATGTTTAGGTAGATGAGTGACAGAGATCTCCGGTACTACACCGATAGTCAGAGAAAATTTTAGTTCAGCTCCTTGTGGTATCCAGAAGTTGGCAGTTAGGCATGGCTAATGAAGAAGAGATGAAGTTGGCAAAGACTCTCTTTATAGCTAGAAAGAGACTTGGTAAAGAATTTCAGTCAAGAGAAAATGAAGAGAACATTCTTCATTTGTTAGAACAATGTTTGAGACGTGTGAAGCCATCACCTTCAGAGAAAATGGAGTTGGCACTAGCTCCTGCAGTGAATACTTTGAATCAGCCTTATTGGTTGGGGCATCCTGATGAAGAAACCAAGCTGCTGATTTCTTCGTGTTTCATGGAGATAATAAGAGTTGTAAATCCCCATTTGCCTTATGATGATGAAACTATGAAGGTTATATTGAATATAATAGTGGAAAGTTTTCAAGATTTGGATGAAACTGGTAGTAGCTTATTTTCAAGAAGAACAGCTGTTTTAAAAACATTTTCTGAAGTTAGTGCTTGCATCTTATTGATAGAATTCC
Source organism: Sequoia sempervirens (assembly GCA_007258455.2). Lineage (NCBI taxonomy): Eukaryota > Viridiplantae > Streptophyta > Pinopsida > Cupressales > Cupressaceae > Sequoia > Sequoia sempervirens. The sequence continues at coordinate 215,308,878 of VDFB02252616.1, read as the reverse complement.
CACTGTTGAGTGGATGCCTGCCACAGCGGATGAATTAGTGGGAATTCTCCACTTAAATATAAATATAATTCAAAGAAATTTATAATTCAAAAGTATATATATATATAATCTTATATATATTTATATATTCATATTATAGATTTATTTACTCTAACATATATATGTATAGATATATTTAAATATTAATATTTAAATATATTTACATATCTACATAGGTAAAACTATAATATAAATATATATATATACATATATAAATATTTGCATGTATACGTATTCAATTATTAAATATGTATAATGCGAGCCAGTCAGCATACCTTCAATAGACATACCTACGTATATGTGTATATATGTGTATATGTAAATTTCTAGGCAATATTAAATAATATAATTAATATACACAGATAATAGGTAGCGTGTGTATGTATATCCTAGTATATACCCACTCAACCTATTCACATATATCCATTCACGTTACCATACAATGGTCAAAGCACAGTAAGTTAGATAAATAAATAAACATCACTTACAAAGCACAAAGAAGTAAACAAAACTCCAAAAGCCTAAGGATGACTTATCAAGACCAACATGACTGACTTGGTTTCAAAAAACCTATAATGACGTGTGTGTATGCTCATTTGGTTCTCATTACTGTTTACCCGACCAAGCTCCTCCCCGAATGATGCTTCTCCTCTGCCTAGAGGAATGGTCCTCTTTCCTGCACACCATGACATGACAACAGGAGTAATATGCTCAAAGCAAAGCAATATACAAGAAACATCTCAAAGTTAGAATAAACATTAATTCAATAAATTTTATGCAACATTACTCAAGAATTACATCAATAGAAGTATCAGTCAAATGAGACAATCATTTAAATAAAATACATTCATATTGATAGCAAGACCAACATGTTTTATTTATCAGAATGATTTAGTCATTACATTTTATTTCCCTATGCAATAGTAGTTATACAATCGGGATGTAACATAATCTGTAATGTCCCCATTTTGGCCATACGCTCTTCTGTGACTGATAGCCTATTTCTGGAAATCCGTAGGCTGATCAAAAGTGAAATTAGGGTTCCCTTCACTTGGTGGTTTTTCGCATTTTTCAAAATTTACTATTTTTAGTAAATTCTATTTTTGGCAGTGATCAGTTGTCAGCACTTCAGTAAGTCATTTTCAGTTGGAGCAGTTGCTTGGGTTTGATTTTGGCTTTAAAAAGCATTATTTGGTGAAATAATATATTTCAAGGCATTAATGTTTTAATTTCAAGTTGACCCCTTGGCCTAGTTCATTAACTTTAAGTTTTGTTTAAAAGGTGGCCATGAAGGGGGACACCCTCATGAAGGAGATATTAAATAATTAATAAAGTTTTATTGTGCCTTGAAGTGGACGCCATTCTAAAGGAGGATTTAATATTTTGAATTTTAAAATATTTCAAAAGGGACTTTTGGCATCCCATTCTTGGAGGAGTTTTGGGAATTTGAAAAGTCACCTCTTTTTCTATAAAAGAGAAGTTTTGCTCTAGCTTTTATCATCCATTGTTTATGCTAAAGTTATGCTATCAAAATGACGTAAATTAAGCTTCGAGGAATGCTTACCTCCTAGCAATCGTCCAATTTCGTGTTTGAAAGATAACACCTAGTTGGCTTCATGGCTGCTTCTCATCCAGACTAGCAGATTGAGCTTCAAAGTGGAGAATTTTGGTGATGTTTTTCAAGTTCTGAGTTGCTGGTGTGTCTACAGCTGAAAGTGTTTTTTGTGAGCATCTTTTTGAATAAATAAAATATTGTTCTGGGTATTTTGGCAAAGTGATTCTTGGCACAAAGCGTCCCTTTCCACAAGAGATTAGAATTTAATTCAGAGTCATTATTTTTATATTGCAAAATCACACCTCCAGCAGGCCGTACCATTTATGTTGGGGATTGGAGTTTGTGCCAAATAATTGAAGGTGGTTTGGAGTTGTTTCAACATTGCAACTTGGGCACCTATCCTCCAAAGAGTCTTTGCATTTTGTTTCATTAAATTCGGAGGTACATTGATGAAGTTGTGAGCATTTGATTGATTTTTTGTTTGCTGGTTGACATTTTCAGTATGCTAGTTTTTGTTATCAGACTTCAATAAGTTCAGTTTTTGGCTTCAATTTCAGTCTTTGAGGGGTCTAAAACTTGAAAGATTCATCCTTCACATATTCGCATTGATTCTATCATTGTAACACTAGTAAATTGCAGATTTCTTTAATTGTAAAGTTGTGAATTAGTAGTACTAATCCAACCATTGTTATTACTACATTTACTTGTGAATTCTAATGCAAACACTATAACCCCTGGATGGTTTACCGCCAGTGTGGAGGAATTTACTTTGTATTTACATCTATCACCCACTATTAAGTGGAGAATTCCCACTGTTGAGTGGATGCCCGCCGCAGTGGATGAATTAGTTTTTTTTGTAATTCTTTTCCCCCCACTGAATTAGTGGTTGTGCAGAAATCTTTCATGGCTGGTTCACTGCCTAGCTCCATTCAATTGTAATTCCTTTTCGGTTATTGCTTAGTTTTCTCCGCCATATGACAACACCTCTCCTTCATTGGGATTGAGTGTGCATTCTTGGAGTTGAAATCTTTTAAATTTGGATTTCAATTTTGGAGCTAACGCTAATTCATTTGGCGTAGTGTTGATTGTGTTGTGGAAATTCCAAGAAAAATTAAGGGGCATATTTCATAATCAGCCCTTCAGAATCGGAGACGTGAGCCACCTCCTGATTTAGATGATGAGAGTGACATGGTGAGTGCTCCTGAGGACTATGTTGGAAAACCATTGATAGAGGCAGGGGCATTTTATCTTGAGTGCATAGTGAGGAGTGCTCACCACTTCTCCTTTAGTCCACACATTGATGACTTGATGACGCGTAGGTGTGGTTTGGCTGAGGATTTATACCATCCATTGTGGGATGAAGAGTTGCCATCTACAGAAGATGGAACTAGAGATTGCAGGTGTTTGACTTAGTTATGTTCAGAAGATTACTCACAGGGTCAGAGATCAGATTACCATCATGCTGATGTGTACTTGATAGAATTTGCCACTTATTTGTCTCAGAAACTTCTATTGGATACATGGTTTTAGAAAGGTGGTAGTGTCAGTAGGCATGATGGCATGTTTAGTCTTTACAGCAATGATGGAGAAGATTTTTATCATTCCCTCGATTTGAGAGGAGCAGTTACATATCTTCCAGCACCTATGAGGGATAGTCAGTACATCCATAGAAGATTTGGAGAGGATGAAAGGGGATGTTATGGTGCAGAAATGTCTGGATATACTTACCTCCTCTTGTCTAATGGATGTGAGTTTCGATTGTATTGGGATCCAGGTGGTGACTAGGTTGACACTGCAGTTTGGATGGATCCTGATGGGTTGCTTCATCATTTTCGGCATGGTGAAGTAGATGTTAGAATAGTGTTGTGGAAGTCAGAGGATGTTATGCATGGAAGACTTCCATTCTGGGTTTGGGATCTAGGAATATATTGCATTGTTGTTACAATTGGTAGATTGTCTACCATTGGGGTAGTTACCTGTAGTGATGTTGAGCATAGTTTGATTTCTACCCAGTGGATACAGAGGATATATTGTTGGCCATTCTATTGGTTGTGTCTTCAAAGTGAACATTTTTCCATGACACCTAGTACAGGGGTTGACCTTGGTCTATGTGTTATTCAGTTGTGCTTTTTCTAGTGCAGTGAGGGTCATTTGCAATCATGTGGGTCATTCTACAATTCTTCCCTTGGGGTTCTTGTGGTAGTGTTATCTATTTAGTTGTGATCTATTTAGTTGTGATTGCTTGAGGACAAGTAATTTCAAGGAGGATGGACTGTAATGCCCCCTTTCTCATGAGCATCAGGGTCTTTAGGATTAGCCTATCATTTGACCCTCATAGGCTAATATGGTGGGTTAGAGGGTCTTGTGTGGCAGATATCAGGTTCTCTAGTGGCACTTGGTGATGTTTTCCTTCTCTGGAGTTTGGTGTTATTCAGGTCTTGCCTTTGGGAGATGATTTGGACTCAATTTTCCATACTATTTTTAGTAAGTCACTCAAAGATGGGGTCCAGTGTTATTATTTATAGTATGGAGTCCTAGTGAGTTGAGTTTGTAGTGAATTACCTCCTAGAGCAGACGGAATTGAGTTATATGCATTATTGTTGAAGTTGTTGGCATTTAAATTCGCACCTTTGGAATGCGTATTTGAAACGGACAGCTATGCACAAATAAATTGCTCTTCAAATTAGGAGGGGAAGCTCCCTCTTGCTGATGGTGTTGAAAGAAAGTAAACTAAGAACTAAGTTGCCTATCTTTTTGATCAGCTTAGAGCACAAGGTTTATTAAACACAAACGCCGCAGCTGAGATTTTCTGTTTTAAGAACTTCAACTACGACTAACTTAAACTAAAGACGTTTCTAACTTCTCAAGTAATAAGCAGAGTAAGAGAAACTAGAAATGAACAAGGTTGATTTCTGACAAAATACTTCGATAAACTCTTTCTCAACAAACATCTACACACTTCAATGTAAGTTGAAATCAAGATTATAAAAGTAGAACACAAATAACGGAAATCTGAGATGTTATATCAAGGCAAAGGAGGCTTATGATTTTATTACTCAAACTTCTGGAACAAAACTTACTTCTAACATGCCTGGAACAAGAAATTGCAGCTAAAGAGGCTTGCAATTGTTATTCTTACACAATACGAACAGCAATTACAATAACTTCTTGTTAACTAAAAGAGACTCAACAATTGGCTATCAAAAAACAATTGAAAAACATTTGAGTAACAAATAGAAGGCACAATGGGCTCAGCGCTTTGTTATCACTAGCATGGTTAAAGAAACTAATGAGAAAAGGCTCTTATTTATAGACAAGCAGAGGAGTAGGGAACCCTAAAATCTCCTTGCTTTCACAATCTAGGGCTTGCTCAACAAACAAACTTTATTACTAAATCTAGAAAGAAGATAACATCTAACACCTAAGAAAGTAGAAAAAAGAGGGAAATGCCAACTATTACATTTTATCTTCTTTCTCTTTTCAAAGAATGGATAAAAATTATTCCAAGAATAGAAAGAAAGTGAGAAGAAAGTTTCTGGAAGAAAGCTGCTTTAAAGCTCAATCACATCCGCTAGAAAATTAGAAATTGTGTCCCAGTTCGGTGCATCTATACCCTCAATAGCAAAACACCACTTTTCTAGAATATCTTCAGCATCTGCAACAGATCTCAAGAAATCTTCGACCTCATTGGTTGCTTTCTCAAACTTTGCTGACATCATCAAAATATGACCTATCCTTCTGCCAACTGGATTGCAACTGCAAACAACACTCTGAAATTGATCCTGCACTACATCAAGCCTGACGTAGGAACCATCTTCAAGACTACACCAAGAAGGAATCTCTGTGATGAACTCACTGATGAAAAGGAGAGCTTCAATCACCCTTTGTCTATAGGCGATAAATTCCTCGGATGTCCTCTCATAGGTTTTAACTTTGAAAACATGACGCTCTCTCCAAGCAAGGATTTGTCTCTTGTGTTCTTTTGAAACTGCTAAACCATAAGTTGTGTCTAAATCAGCAATGATGATTTCATGCCTAGGTCTTACTTCAGCCAGTGTTTGTTCAAACCCTTGGATACCTTGACGTAGCTCCTAAGCATTTTCTCTCAACTAGAACATCCGTGCCAAGATCTCCCTTCCTCTAACTATGAAACTCTTAATCCATTCCTGAGTTTCTTTCCCACAAATGACCAACTGTCTTAACTGGTGATGATCAGCTGGTGTCTCTAAGATCTGGGGCAGCAACTAGGTTGCCTATGAAGAACCATGGACAAGGTTAGAAATATAAAGCCTGAGCTTCTGATTTTCAGCCTTGAGGGCTACCTTGTCTTCTCCATCCATGAGCACTCTTTCCTGGAGGTTTTCGGACACAACTCTGAATAGACTCACATCCGCATGTCTGGTATTTCTACCAAGATTAGCCTTGACCATGACGAAGTCATCCATATTCACCTCATCCCTGTTCTTGTCTTAAGGCAATGCATTCTCCCTTGACTATCTCGCTATCAGGATTCCTAGCAAAGTGAACTTGCTTCTTTTCCTTCTTCTTAGGAGGTTCCTGATAGATGTTATCAAGATCATCAAAATTTACCTGATATGAAGGTCTTCTTCTCACTCTTCCCAAGGAGTTCTCAGGAGCCCAGTGTGTTGAGTATCTTTACACTAGCTTCCTTAGGAGAACTAATTCAAATCTCTTGTTATCTTCAATATCTTCAAGGTGATGTGAATTGGTAAGAGTTTTCAAAGTGCAAACATGTGTTAAAAGGTGGCTCCTGCTTCTTTGAAGTGCAGGCTTGTGGGAGGCCTGACTCAATTACAGTTGCTCTTATTCTCACGAGAAGTCTAACCTTCTTCTTACATTTTTACTTGATCTACTACCTTTGACGCCTTCTTGAGACTGACTTTTGCCCTTTCCTTTTGACTGTGCTCTGGAAGAAGAGGGAATTGTCTTTGGCGGCTCTGCTACTGGACGGAGTTTTTCCTCTTAAGGATTAAGAAAACCTTGCTATGCTCAAGGACTTGTCTTGTCCTATCTTCAACTAAGAGGGACTCTTTATTAGCCCAGTTAACTTGTGAAAGGGGCTGATCTTCAATCTGTTTCTGAGTATACATCGGGAGAAGCACATCCTCGTCATCATTTGATAACCCTTCTATGTCTTCATTTAAGCAGTTCTTCATCTGGTGAAGTGTGAGCCTGCTGTAACTATGCCTCCGCACCTCGAACTCATTTGTACAATTAGCCCAAAAATATTCAAAGGCGGATATATGAGCATAGTTCTTCTCAAGTTGGCCAGCGTAGACACCATGAGGATCAAATGATCGTCTCTCGCTATAAGACTTGAGGCCGAGTTTATCTAACTCATCTCCCATTGTCTTAGCATCTGCAGCAGTCCTGCATGTATAAATTCCCAGTCCTAATGGAAAATGAAGCGAGGGTTTCCTTCTATTCCTCAAGACTGTGTGGACATCGTCTATTTGCCTCAAGAACTCCTTGAAGACGACCTCGTCTAACGGATACCTTGGTAGCATGAGCGGGGCACCTGAATAGCCATAGACCCTGAGATAGGTGAAAGTAGGAAATTGTATGAACCAATCTGCCCACTTTGCCATCACTGCCCTGGCAACTGAAGATATATGGACATGTAATTTGTTGTTCAGGTTCTGCACTGTGTACATCAGAAAAGCCTCGTCCACTCTCTTGTAGTGATGCAATGACTTCGTGAATTCCAATGGGATGAGTAAGTTATATATATATGTTGCACTCAATGAGCCCTGATTGTTCAACCCTCTGAATTGACCTTGATAGGCCACCATTAGTTAGGGTAAGACACCATAGAAACTCAGCAAATGGGGAAGTATTGCACATTATCTGCTGATGTAGGCTGTCACTGATCAAGGTAGGCCAATCATAGAACTCGGTTTTCTTCATGATGTGGGGTATGGCGTAAAACATCCAAGGCTGAAACTTGGTGGCGTCTTCTGAGCCAGTTACCCTGTTGAGCAAGGTGATAATGATAGCAATTTCATCCTTAAACTCTCCTCGCCCGACGTTCTTATGCAATGTTTTGTGTTCCTCCTTCATCCACCTCTGTGCAATCTTCTTACTGTATTTATAGCATTTCCCATATCCTACATTCACCGCTTGAGATGGCCAATGCTTCAGGGCCATTGGGGAATGGAAAAACTTACTTTCTCGATCATATCAAACTTGAGGCGCAAATCATTCTACCATCAGCTGGTGGATCTCCCTTGGCAGCAGTGCGGCATTCCACTCAAGACTCTAAGTGATATAGGAATGGCATGCGGTCGAGTGTCCCAGTTCCCTAGTGAGGTGTTTCCCTAAGCTCTCCAAAGCATGTAAAATCCAAACACCCGGCTTGTCATTAAGTTTGTCTGGTGATTGTTTTGATGAAATCATGATAGAGAGCTGATTCAGTCTTGAAAATATTGGGAGTGTACTCCATTTCGGAAACCTTGAAGAATGACTGTAAACTCGCCTATGTTGAGACAAGTTTTGAGCAACTTACTATTTTTAGAATGCTGATTTTCTTGCTCAAGTGGGAATTTTGAAATTTTTTCTGAGATATGGGTTTTGCTCAAAATTTCGTTGTAAGACAACCTAGATCATCCATTTTTGAATATTTTGAATTTTGCCTGAAAAAGCAGGAAACCCTAATTTCTTCAATTTTCACGAAAAAAGTTGGCACCTGGGTTTTGTTTAGAATATGATTAGAAATGGAACCAGTTGATTAGATTTGCAAAATACTGATGGCTGATCGAAAAAGCAGCCAACCCTAGGATTTGAAACTTTGTTGAAAAAAAAGCTATGATATGGGTTTTCTTCAGAAGACTGATTTGAGAGGACCCAGATGATTGAAACCTAAATGCACTGAGGATTTCACTGACATGCAAATAAAAAGCAGTTGCTGCAACTTGATGAAGTTCTTGAAAGTTCCTTCAGAAGAATGAAATGAAAAGACCCAGATGGCTGAAAATTTGAAAACCTTGGCCTTCTCCTTGAAAAATTTGATCTTCTGGATGAAAAAGTATGAAAAAGCAAGGGCTTATGTTGCTGATCTGAAAAATTTGATGAATAACCAGCAAACTGAGCTCCTGAAAGATCTTGAAAAAATTTCTTCAAAACTTTGTAACCAACTTTCTCTTTTTATACTACACATAAAAACAATAGAAATTACATGAAAGAGGGTGTTAAAATAGACTTAGGGTTTTGTTTGGTTTTCTTTCTTTGCACATTTTCAAAACCCTAAGAAAATCCACTGAATCTTTGAACTTGGGCCTTCTTCCCGCCATTTTGAAATTTGAAAATCTTGAAAATTCCACTAAAGGCATGAAGTTAGGCACCCTTCTTATTTTGGGGGTGCCCACTTCAAGCAGTGTTAGTCATTTTTTTGATATTTTCAATCTTTTCACCATCTTGACCCCCTACTTCGCCTTCGATTTTCAGATTGCAGATTGATCGGATGAGCAAGCTGAAGGATTCATCGCGGAACCTTACTGATTCTGAGAAGATTGTTTTGGAGGCGTCTCTAGCTAAAATCTTCATCTCGACCTTCGAATTCATGGGAGCCTTTCTTCTCCAGGGGCGCCCATTTTGTTCAGAGTTAGCCAATTTCTTGATCTTCAATTTCTTCATTAACTCTTCTTCTACAGATGATCTCGTCGAATCTGGTGCTCCGGGCATCGGATTGACTAATGGTTATGCTCGATGCGTAGCTGGAGAGATATTAAGAGGGGTCTCCTGCGATACACTTCATCAAACAACTGGATTTGAGCCTTCAAAAGCTTGGGCGCCCCTGGCAAGCTGGGGCGCCCAAACTCACCAGAGTTAGTTTATTTTTCACTTTCTGCTACTTGCTTCTGAATTTTGATGTTTGGCTCTTGTTTCACCCTATGTTTAGCTTCCCGTATCTGACAACTACAAACTCTGATTGACGCGCTGAATATCTCGTTGGAGAGATGGATCAACTGTGAAGAGATCATGTTAGAGCCATATCTGCAAATTCATTTGTTTTGGCCCTTGAAAACTTGGGCGCCTTTTCTCTCCTGGGGCGTCTAAACCTTCCAGACTTAGCCATTTTCTAATAATCATCCTTCAGAGTTTGAAACCTTTATTCTGTATGTTCCACCACACTTTGATGGAATCTCTTAGAGTTTTGAGCGGATGGGTGATACGGAGAGCAGACGTAAGCGGCGGTGAATCGCCGAGGTAAGGCATATTCTCAAGCCTAGCTGGCAGGATTTGGGTGCTCAAAAACCGGTTAGGGCGCCCTTCTTCACCCGAGCGCCCAAAGTTCGAACTTAGTCCCGATTTTGATAATCTTCAAGCGCTTCGTCCGACTTACGCTGAAACTTCTCCCATTAGGCCCCTCAAATCCGGGCATTTGGATGGTGTAACTACACTATTGGATTCGTTGCGCAATTACGTAGGAAAGCGAGCAACTTTGGTTGGGAGAGTGTAGCCTAACTGTCGGCTGTTGCCCTAAAAGGTAGAGCCTATTCTCTTCACAGGGGAAACCCAAGTCAGCAGGTATTGCAGATTTTCCACATTTTTCCGGTTCTTGCTTTGTTCTTGGTTTCTTGCTTATCATCTTGCCTTACATTGAATGCTTTGAGTGTTGAATCGGCGCTGGCGGTTGATTGACCTCCATTAATGACCCTCAGGAGGCTCCCTGTAACTTAGCTACGAAAAACAAAACAGACCACGGTAGGGCCGGCCCGATAATTTTGAAATTAAAATTTTACTTTTCAGCACGATATGGGCCGGTATTTGGGCAAATCAAAATCAGATTTGGACCATAGGATAGCTTTCTGTGTTCTAGAAAGTTTTGCCATTCTCAGATTTCAAGAAACCCCAGGAAAGTTACTATTTTAGAAAAAATTTGAAACTGGTTTCCTAAATTGGGATGAAAGATGCGGGTTTAAATGGAAGTTGCAAACTGCTACGAGTAGACTTGGTCGTGATTTTGAGGCATGGTTTTAACCCCTCATGCAAGACATGCACTAAGTGCAACGCGATTCTGGGTGTTCCGCGGGGGCCGCGTCCCAAAAATCTCCCGTTTCCTAGAGGGGGACGTCTCAGAGACTTGGGGACTTGGGGGGGACGTCCCCCCATCAGCCCACCACCAGCGCCACCATCCCACCACCAATGTCGCTGTCTCCAAGATGTTGCTAGGACTTTGAGGATGCTGGGGTGTCCTCATGACATATAGGGGACTCCTAGTTGTCTCCAAGATGTATAATTCTTATACTTATACATCTTTTTATAACTATTTTTTCAAGTACTATATGTATTTCAGCACCCTACCACCCTCCCCCCGCCATCCCCCCGCCGTCCCCCCGCCGCCCCCAAGCCGGAGCCCGATGCATTGAAAGCGCGTCCCCAGATCTCACGTCCCGAAACCAGGTAGGAACGCTGCTGATTTAACGAAACTTTTTACTCATTTCACTCAAAATATCTAGGTGTAACAAAAATTTTCATTTTAGGGTTGTTGGTTGGGAAGCCACCTTGTTCTTGTGAAAACATACAAAGAGTGGCGATTTCAGCTCTGACATTAAAGGGTTTAATTCTCTAGTGTTAAAGGGAAGGCTCCCCCTTTAACTAAATAAAACTAAATGGATAGGACAGCAATCGTTCCTCTTATTTCAAGAAAGATTATATTCTCTTCTCTTCAAAGAAAAGAAACAGTATATGTTGATAAAACTTAATACAGTAGCTATGCAGTGGAATAAAGAAAGAGCAAATAAAGTTTCCTGAAAGCCCAAAGACTTCTGTTATTTCCTTCGGGACGAGAAAACAATTCAATAAGCACAAAGTCTTGAAGAATGAAATCCTATCAACCCTTTTCAAAACGATTACTTTATGAAAATATACAACATAAAACAGCGCAAAGTCTGTAACTATGAAGTATCTATTAACTATTCTAGATGAGAATTAATACTAGCACAAAGACTTGCAATTGTTCTCAATTTCTAATACTAACTATAAATTCAATCTTCACATTTACAGCACAAAGACTGTAGATATTTAAATCGAATCTCTCTTCAGCAATATTCTACAATTCTCAAGTAATCACAAAATGATGCTCCAAAATGACATAAGAACATAAAGGGTGCAAAATAAGAATTCAGCTCAAAGTCTGAAATTCTGATTTCTTGATATTACTTGAAAATTCACAATTATCAACTATAAAGCTCAAAGACTTTATGAGTATAAAATTCTGCAGAGTTTTTTTGCTTGCTAAAAAGATATTCTATTACAATAGACCCCTCAAGTATTTATAGGAGGAAGGCCTGGAGAAAAAGGTGGGAGAATCTCAACAAACTTGAGAAAATCTCTCAAACAATAACTAATTGCGATGACTTATCCAAAATTACAATCCAAATTGTGATTTGTTTTGTAAGATTTTACATGTAATTACATTTTTCAAAATTGCAAGGAAAGAACACTTGCAATTGCAAAACATTGTTTTTACATATATTTGTCGAAAGTAAAATATATAAAACAACCTAATATTTTAATTTGTTTCATTCCTATCTTTGAAAGATAAGAATTTCCTGATGATTGTCTTCAATTCATTCAGATCAGGGCCCAGTGTGTTCTTGGCTACTGCAACAGTCTTCAAGATTACATCAAAGTATCTGATTGTTGCAAGTCTATGTTCTTCATAAGAAGTTTGCATTTTACCAAGGATTATCAGATGATTAACAAATTTGTGAATCAAGTCCATGGTAAAATGCTCTGATTCCAATTGTTGACAAAGATTGGCTGCCATTTCTGTAGTAACTAAATCAGCTGCTAGTAATTCATCTTCTTGATTCAAAACTGTACTCATGGGAGTATTCACTATTGATAAAGACTAATGACTAGCCTCTTGAGGTGGAATAGAAGGAACAAAAACTATGGAGAACGAATCAACATCACTATCAATAGGGGACACAGGAGATATGGTTGATTCTGGTATTGGAGCTTCAATGTGAGGAGTTACCTCACTTAGAATGGTAGAGGTTTCAAAAACCTCTTCTTCTTCTTGCTGATCCAAAACTTGAATCTACATTTGATTAACTTCCTTTCCCTTTAGTGCTTCCTTTTCCAATGGTTGTTCCACAGCTCGGCTTACCTTCAACTTAATTCTAGTACCTGAAGAGGAAGCTCTTTCTTTTGATTTCTCTCTAATTTCTTATTTCAATCCTCTAGGACCAACTGGATCATCTTTAGCCATAACTCTGATTTTAATAGTCTTAACACCTATGCTTTTGAGCCAAGAGTTGGTATTTGCCAAGATTGACTGAAACCTATCAAAGATAGAGACAGATTCTTTTTGAGACCACTGGATTGCAGGAATGGGGGCATTAGCAACTCCTTGTTCTTCATATTCAGGATCTAAAATCTGTCTATCATCAATTACACCCTCTGGAACTAAGGTCAGATTCAGATCAATAATTTGCTCCACTGTGAGCCTGCAATAATCCATTTTGTATATATCTTTTTCTGTTCGGAGGTCTGCCCAAATGTCTTCAATGCGGTGGACATGAGTGAAAGCTCTTTTAATTTTGTCTTTCATCCTTCTATAATCAAAATCCACTCTCACCTGAAATCTCTTCAATGTTATTTCCTGAAGTTCAATCTCCATTGCTTTGGCTCTTGAGGAAGTTGTTAAAGAATACCTCCCAATCACCAATGGATTATGTGATGAAATACTGACTCCAGTCTTATGTTGTGTAGCTTGACGTGAATGCACTGTCATCAACTGTCTTCCTAGCTCCATCAGAATAATCTTATCAGTCGGATATCTTGGAAGCATATAAGGTTGGTCTTCAAAGCATCCAACTCTCATATAGGTGAAAGTAGGGAATTGAAGAAATAAGCAACCATACTCATTTACTTTATTCCAAGCTGTCTCAAATACTCTGTTATTTGCTAATGCTTTGTCAAATAAACACATAAAATAACCAAAGAAAGCATCTTGAACTCTTCTATAATGTGCCCGGCTTGGTTTTAAAGTCAGCTGATCATAATATTCCCATACAGGTACCAATGATCTGTCACCTTTAGGAGATAGGCCTGGAAAATGCTTCAATGAAGCTGATATATAAACCAAATATGAGTTCATGTAGAAAGTAAGGGTGGTAGGAACCTGTGCAAGCTGTTCACACAAACTGTCACTGATTATCTCTCCCCAGAATATTGGATGTTGTGCTTTTCTAATAACCACCATGAACTTATACATCCAGTTTTCGAACACATTGGAAACCTTCAATCCTGCTATTCTGCTCAAAAGAGTGATCATATCATTAATTTCTTCTTTAAAATCAGACTGATACAATTTGGGTATCCGGGTCACACAAGGTCGTGGTTTGAGAAGCCACTTAGAATTGATATGTTTGATACAATCATTCTTTTTATGTTCATAATGATTATGAGCACTCTTCAATGTGATCTCTGAATATGTAGTAGCATCAGGAACTCTGAAAATTTTGTTGATTGTCTCAGCATCAAGTCTGATAACCACGTTGCCATCATCATCCTTGATAGTTCTAGATTGACTGTCAAAATGGGATGCACATGCAAGAACGAATTCAAGTTCAAGGGCAGCAATAGGAAAAGAAGACACCAGATGAATATGACTCCTCAGCAATTTCCGCATGTCAGGAGAAGTAGATTTCTCAGCTCTCCCAAGAAACTCAGACATATCAACATGCCCAATTTTTGTGTCCTTGATTTCATCAATATTTGAAACCACATGAGACGGGGAAATCTCATTCTGATATTTATCAAATTTGTATTTCATCTTTTTGCTTATTGGAGAAGTTGGTTCGTCTGTCATTGAACAGGAATCTGCAAGACTGTGGTGAAAACCCCATAAGGTTAGAACATCATCAGCATCAACGTGAGTGGACATGGCGAAACTCAAACCCTAGGACAATGAAATGTTCAATGGAGAAATGATGAAAGGTGGATGTTGAAGACGAATTCGGAATTTGATGGAATGATGGCAGTCAAAAACAACGTTTTCTCTTCTTGAAACAGCAAGACAAAGAGATTTTTGGCTTGGATTTGGAATTTTGTCCAAAAAAGGTCAACTTTTGTGCTTTTTAAGGCATTTCGGGTTTTTCACTAACTTTAGCAATTTTTACAAAGGCAGTCGGGATTTTTTGGAAGTTTAGCAATTTTATAATTTTGCAATTTTGAAAATTGTAATTCCAGTCGTAAATACCGACTTGCATTTTTGCACTAAAAACCCGAAATATGACACAAAGTGAATTATTTGTGGAAAATGATAATGGAGGATTTGAGGTGGGTGGATGAAAATGAAATGGTATAAGGAAGTTTTATTGCTGAAAAGATGGATGAAGGCGAAATGAAATAAAAGTTTATTGTTGGAATGGCGAAATGATGAAAAATGTGTTTTCATCATATAAGGCATTTTATGAGTGGAAAATGTGTTTGGTATGAAGTTGAATAATGTAAGGAAGGTATGTGAGGTACAAAGTATATGAAATGAAGGGTGAGTGGAATATGAAAGGTGTATAATAAAAACGTGTTTTGAATAAAGATGAGGTAGATGGCGGTGAAAATGCATTTTGAAAAGGGCGAACTAAATAACAGTGGGAACGCATTATATAAAGGTGGACAATAACTAAGAAAACGCGTTTTAGTTAAGATAAAAACAAATATCAACAAATATATATAATCCGATTTTGACAAAGACAGAAAAAACGTGTAGAAATAAAAACGCGTTTTGGAAAGAGACGTTAAAATCTGAAACGCAATACATGAATGACAATGACGTTAATATAAAATGATAAGTAACAGAAAAACGTTTAAAAAGAGACCAAGAAAAATATAACATACCTGAAAACAAGTTTGCAAATGAAAATAATGATGAAGAAACCCTAGGCGCGTCCACAAAATGAAAGAGCGATGGCTATTTACTGCTAAAAATCCAAACTTCAAGCTTTGAGGTCGATGAAATCTCCTTAAAAGAGGGAAGTCAAAGCCAAAAAGGATTCAAATAACTCGAATGAGAACAGCGTCAGAGTTTTTGAAGTCTTTTGCAACATAAAATGTCATCAAAACATGAAATTGGGGTTTTAAGCAGTCATAACATTTTAACTTGGCAAAATCGGGCCTTTAAGATCATTTAACAATTTCATTTGAAACAAATTCGGGCTTTTGGGAAGTTTTTACAAATGTTTTAAATGAAGTCGGACCTTTTTTATCAAATAGCAATTTTGCATAAAGCAGATCGGGCTTTTAAAGCCTCATAACAATTTTGCTTTTTGTCAAAAATGAAACTTAAAACAAATTCGGACTTTTGAGCCACTTAAGCAATTTCGGGATTTTGAAGAACTTTAGCAATTTTTCCTTTAAGTTAAAATTTCCCTATTTGCTGAGTTGCTCTAAAAACCCGAATTTGGTCAAAAAGACACTAAAAATGACTCAGAAAATGACGAAAACGGAAACGAAAGAGGGAAAAAGAGTAGCCCAAAGGTTTATAAACCTAAAACTGAGATTTGTCGCTCTTTGCACCTCGTAATATGTGCCTTAGAGAAGAAAAGTCTCAAATTTTATGAAAATTTTGATTGGTTATCTGAATTTTTAAAATGAGTCAAAAATTCAGGATAACAGCTGGCTCCGACTAGGGAACTGCCTTCGAAAACGAAGGTAGTAGAATCCAGAATATGTAAGTGCCTTAAGATGCATTGGGCTACGGAGTCATTAAACAAAACATAAAGAAAAGACTCAAAAGATTAAAAAGACTAAAAATTTAAAAGACTAAAAAGACTAAAGGACTCATACCTTATATACAGAAACTAATCTAAAACCCTACTAAAAGTAGTGTTTTAGATGCTGCCCACTGTAAGGAAGTGGGAACGGAGTGCCATCTTGATATGCCAGTAGAAAGTTATTTTCACCGATCACTTGATGAATTACAAAAGGACCACGCCAAAGAGAATCAAATTTCCCATGCATTCCTTTAGGTTCCCTCCTCTTATCCCAAAGCAAGATGTGATCACCAACTTGGAAAACCTTGTGCTTTGCTTTTTTATCGAAGAGAGCTTTAACTTGCTTCTGATGGTCGTTGATACGATCCACTACTTGTGATCTTTGTTCCTCTAACTGAGAGAGAAACATTATCCGTTTATCAAGAGAACTTTCAAATGTAGCATCTTCTACGACCTTAATCAACTTGAGGGCTGGAAGTTCCAATGTAATAGGAATTTCTGCATTTACTCCATAGAGCAACTGAAATGGAGACATGCCAATGGCTCTCTTGGGTTGTTATCATGGAATCTAGCAGCGCTCGTTCCACAGATAACCCCCCTACGAAACTTGTCTGTTTCCTAGGATTCGTGAAGTTCAAGCACGCATAACGAAGTGATTTCTGAGCCACCTCGAAATGCGTTCCCAAGCCTTGAATAGTCAATTCGAGCATTCCCCCATGTTCGCCTCGCAAAGACCTTCGAAATGAGATCTTTCGCGAAGTTTCACTGTTCGTACTTAGCAAATTACGAAAAATGTAGTGGCACTGAAAAAGTGCGCTCCTGCCCTGAAGCCAAAAAATTGGCTAAGTCTGGAAAGTGCAAGGGCGCTAAAATTTAGCGCCCCTGCATGTAGTGAAATTGCCAAAAAAAATGTAATAGCGCTAAATTTTAGCGCCATTACATTTTTCTTCAACACTTAAACTTTTTTCATGACTCTGGCACGTTTCTTCATGTTTTCGCGTTTTTCGTCAATCGTGCCACTTTTCGTGCCTAAATTTATTGCTCGACTTGAGTTAGGTTTTTAATTTTCATTTTCACTTAAGTGAATGAATTCGCCATTTTGGTTGTTTATATTTTATTTTCTCTTCTCTCCTCTTGCTGTGCGAGTTTCTTTCAAACTGCAAATTCGCGTTTTGGAGATTTTCGCCATTCTTTCTTCAGCAAGCTTCACGTTTTGGTTCTGGTAAGTTGTTTTGCTTTGCCATTATTCTTCTTTCATTTGTATGTGTTCAATGTTAACATACACGTTTTT
This sequence comes from Sequoia sempervirens, assembly GCA_007258455.2. Taxonomy (NCBI): domain Eukaryota; kingdom Viridiplantae; phylum Streptophyta; class Pinopsida; order Cupressales; family Cupressaceae; genus Sequoia; species Sequoia sempervirens. The sequence continues at coordinate 215,291,246 of VDFB02252616.1, read as the reverse complement.
GTTTCTTACGCATAGTGTTTTTCATTCGCATTTTTCACCTCTACGTGTTTCATCCTTCCCATTCGCGTTTTTCTTTTCAACGCACATTCCTTCTCTCCATTCGCGTTTCTTTCCTAACCCTTCACGTTTTCTTTCCTTACTTTTTCCCTGCGCTTTTCATTCGCCATTTCCTTTATGCCTAATGTTCTATCAAAACTTGTATCTTTCCAACGTTTTTTGTGCTTGCCAAGCACGTTATTCATGTTGCTCTCTTCATGCGCTTTGGAGCGAACTTGGAAATCTCAAAAAAGAAAGAGTTCTTGATAAAATCCTTGAATGCCTATGCATTGATATTGAGACGTGGTCTTCAAAAGCTTTCATGATCCAAACAAGTTACATGTTGCCAAGCACGAGCGCCCTCACCGTTCTTCCCTACATCTGCATTTCAAAATTGAAAAAATTGCAAAAGCGCTAAAATTTAACGCCGTGACATCTTGAAAATGCCAAAAAATGCCTAACACTACAAAGTGTAAGGGCGCTAAAATTTAGCGCCCTTGCACCAAAAGCAATTTTCCAAGAATGTAAGGGCGCTGAATTTTAGTGCCCTTACACTTTTTTCAGGCTTTCCTCAATTCTTCCCAAATGAACTTCATTTTTGACCAATGCACTCCTGAGCCTCATTTTTCTGCATTTGTGCATCGTTTTGCATGCCTTGTCATCCGCTTCATGATTCCCCATCCTTGTGCTCATTTCGCGCTTTCCCATGTTTCCTAACAATTGATGTTTGTTCTGACTAAACGGATTGTAGTCTACTTTCAAAGATCGTCAAGTCAAGATTGATCGGAGTACCAGTTCTTTTTGATGACTGCTACTAAGCCTCCTTCTCCGAAAGCAAAAACCAAGATGAAGTACAAATATCAAGGCGTCTATCCTCCAACTATGGTACTTTCCAAAGTCGAAGAAATAAAGGATATAGAAGTTGGTCATCAAGACTTGGTTGACTTCGCAAAGCTAACAGAGACGAAGCCTCTTCCTGATTCAATGAGAGCGATCGTACACAGCAACCTCCACTTGGTGGCGATGTTCCCTACAGCTGCGCACAATACCGAGTTTGTTCTTCAAGTTGTGTCTCATTACATCAGAGAAAGCAGAAGTGTGATCGACTCTTCCGGGCACGAGATTCTGAGACTCGACCCCGACTTCTTTGACATTGTCTTCAAAGTCCCTCATATGGAGAAATATATTGACATCTCTATATCGAAAGCACAGGAGATCTTTGATGCTGATCCCAATAAAGCTAAACAGTTGATAAACACTCAATGGCTCAAGAAGCCTAGATCATCTGTTTCTAGATGGCCGAAAGGACTCCTGAGAAGTGACTTCAAAGATGACGTCAAGGATATGATCACGTTTCTAAGCAGAGTGAAGGGCTTGCGGGAATCATCCACCTTTCACGATTGGATGTATGAATACATTGGATCATAAGAAGGCAGAAGGTGCATATCGACTAGGGCAAACAAATCAGTGATGAGATACACGAGCAGTTGATCAATGCTCCTTCTACATTGAAGTTCTACATGACTTCTTACCTGGTGTACGCAGCAGCTGTGATGAGACAATTCCCAGGTCTATCTACAAGAGGGAATCGGATGATGGTGCCTGTGTATAGATATTTCTACCAATTAGAGCTGAAGGAGAGCTTTCATCATTTTAGACGGGTCACTGATGCTTTCTTTGCGCCTTTACTCTTCAACTTTGATCCAACTTTGGAGAGAAGAAGAGTATCTGATGAGGCTTATAAGGTGGTAAGTAAAGTTGGATGCATTTTTCTCCAATTCCCAACATTTACTTACTTGAGAGTAGGTTGCTACACCAGTTGTCCCTACATGCTACCACGTTATCCTTCGGATAAGTGGGTTCTCATGGAAACATGCAAACAGTTGATGTCAGTGCAGAAAGAACAAAGAAGCAACCACAAGCGTGGATTCAAGTTCCCACTGACCATCGGCCGATATACTATCCAAACTGCACAAAAAGCTAAGTCTGTCTATGCTGAAATGCAGCTCATGACCATCAAAACCTACAGGTATAGGTTTGATTTCGACTACCGAGATGTCAAAAAAAAAGTTGCAAAAGGGTCACCAACACAGGTACCATTTTGAAGACATCTGGGTAGATTGCAGAGATGAAGCCATTCATAAAATGGACTATTGCAGGTTGACAGTTCAACAAATCAGAGAGCTTGGTATCGCTGACCTACCAGAGGATTTTGAGGATCCAGGCAATATCATGAACGCTGTCTATGATGAGCAAGGCATTGCTAAAAGGTCGTTGCCTGCAATACAATGGTCTAGAAAAGAGGTTATCAGCATGAGAGAAAGGCTGAGACCAATCCTAGCCAACATAGAAGAATGGTTACATAAACGTGGTTATGCATTGAAAAGTTTCAAAACAGACTCAGAAGGAGAGGAGTCCGAAGTAGAAGCTCGCCAACAGCAAGAACTCCGCGACAAAAACAAATCAGCGGTCGTTCCCACTTCTTCGCGAAGAGGTACTAGGATCAAGTTCACTGTTGGTAAGAAAGATACCCAAGCTGTCCAAGAGACAGAAATCACGGAATCTCGTCCATCTCATTCTAAGGGTAAAAAGCCTATTCTGGAGGAGATAGATTCCGATGAAGAAAGAACTTCAAGCGACCAATCCGCTGAAGATGAAGATTCAGCAGAAGCAGACTCCGATGCCGAAGAGGTTTCTGAAAGCGGGCAAGAGTCTGATGAAGATTCTGAAGAAGGATCTGAAGGTGACTTCGAAGGTGAGCCAGAATCGGAGAGACAAGAGGGTGATCAACAAGAACCCAGAGCATGATCAAGAAATAACTACTTCTCCTCCGAGAATGTAGTTGAAGAAATTCGAACATCATCACCCGCGGATTTCAAACGCTCCTCATACCCTCCTCATTCAAGAACTCCCACCTCCTCCTCGGCCACCTATCCCTACCACATGCATTCCTGCACCGAGATATCCCCTATCCCTGCAACATCAACCCAGCTTGATACTCCTTCAGTGACAAGCATCCATAATTGATATACTGTCAAGCCCACCATCGCCCATTCCTAGCTTGTCTCGCCAACGTATGATATCACTGAAAATGAATTCAATCGTTTCATGAATGAGTCAATGCGTGATCAGCTCAATGTGTCAACTACAGGAGCAATGATGACAAATACTTCTCCAATTGTCACGATACCAATGGTGAGTTCAGATGTGACAATAACTTTAGAAGTGGCAATGGCGACCGAATTGACAGTAAATCCAGAAGTTCACGCTTCTTTTCTTCCTCCTTGGCGAATATCTCAAGTGTCGAAGCGTAAAAAGCAAATGATTTCTCTAGAGGAGCTCAACCTCGAAGAGATAGTTCTTCCAAAAGCCAAAGGGAAGAAAAAGGCAAAGGTATACTCGAGGTTGAACATTGATAAGTCTGGCCACAAGTATGCTGAAATTGGCATACCACCAAATCAAGAAGGTGATGTCAATATGGAGGACTACACAGTAACAAAGATCCAGCTTGGCAAGGTTACCAACGAAAGTGCAAAAGCCGATGCACAAGTCACTTTGGATATCTTGGCAGGAAGGCTGGATAAAGTAGAGCAAGCTCGTAACATGTACAAGCAAAGGGCAGAGCATTATGCCACTGTTGTAAAGAGACTTTCCGGTTCTCCAAGTAATGCACAACCGCTGACAGTGGTAAATATTGATGACCCAGCTATCAAGAAAGCTGAGAAATTCACCTCCAAAGGCAGGGTGTTATATGATTTTGTTGAAAAGATCATCGAACACGGATCTCAGATCATTTTGGCTGCGGACGAGAAAACTACCATGTTGGCCAAGCTCACCACAGAGCTTGATAAAGAAAAGAGCGTACTTTCCCAGGAGCGCAGAGACATGGAAAAGTGCCTGTTGTCATGGTCGGAAATGAAATAGGTAAAGCTCAGCAAATTGGTGGAGTTTGGGGTAATTCCTGACAAAGAAAAGTTTGTAGAGGTAAGAGAATCATTGAAACACAGAATTCAAGTGGTTCAATCTCTCACAGAAGATCTTCACCAAGTACAAGAAGATGTCGACGGGCATCGCAACATTCTTGACAAAAGTATTAGAGAGTTGCCTGGTCAACTTCTTGAGGAAAATCGTATCTTCCTGCCGGCCACAGAAATATCTCTGATCTTCAAGGAAGCCATCACGAATTTGATTGACAGTTCAGACTTCTCAAAAGCTTCACTGAACATCATTTGTGATACAAGGCTTACATTGGACAACTTGAAGATGCATCTTGACAGGTGCAAGAAGGTTCACTCATCTGCCATGAGATTGATCACGAGAATTCACACCATTGTGGATTACACCGTTGGTCCAGATGAGAAGTTCGTGCAGGAGACTAGGAGGAAATTTGAAGACTTCCACGCCCAATGCAAAGAAACGTGAAGCAGCCCCCTATTCTCCAGTGTTAGACATTTCCGGTGCATCCCATTATGCATCTTGTAAATATTTCTCGACATTTTCGAATGTCATTTTGTAAATTGTAATTACACCAAGTCCAAAGATGTAATATTTTCAAAACAAATTACACTTTGACTTTGGTCAAAGTTAGGTGAGATCTCCTAAAATCGCTCACCTAACTTTCCCTGATTTTCTCAATCTCTTTCCTTCTTTTGCTCATCCCTCTTTCTATATAATGTGAGGGATTTTCATTGTAATTTTATCCTTTAGTGTTTTGCAACGAAGTGCTGCCCTTTTTGAAACAAATTTATGAAACTTTGCGTTCATGCTTTGTGAATGAGATTCGATTAATAAAGAAAAGGATTGCAAGCCAAACTTTGCGTTGGATTCGATACTTTTGTGAGTTGATCTTATTTGGTAGTGATTAGTTTGAAGAATCTGAAGGACTCTAAGTAGTTTATGTAAACTTTGTGTTACATTTATTATTTAGATTGCATTTTTATTTCTGTTTATCATTGGTTGAATGATCTACAAGACTTTGTGCTTGTAATCATTCATGCTCTTGCATGTTCTGGTTGAGTAATCTACAAGACTTTGTGCTTGTAATTATTCATACTCTTGGATACTTTTGTCGAAGGATCTACAAGACTTTGTGCTTGTAATCGTTCGTGCTATTTGACACTTTTGTTGGATGATCTACAAGACTTTGTGCTTGTAATCGTTCATGTTGTTCGAAGAATTGTTGCGTCTAAGAAGACTTTGTGCTTCTAACGTAGCAAACGGTATGTCTACAAAGATCCAACACTGATAAAGCTACGGAACGACTTTGTGCCTTCGTGAGCTTTCCCTTTTTACTTTGTTTTGTTTGTTTATTAATCACTTCTGGTATCTCTACGCTTCGCTTTGACGAGATAGAGATATTGGTATTACTGCTAGTTGTTAGTTTTAGGTTATTAAGAATTCTGAACTTCCAACGATGAAGCATTGTAAACATCTTCTCTGAAAAAAGAGAGAAGGATGAATGTAACACACCCCCCCCACTCCATGAATTTCGTGTACATTTTGTAATTACTTGTTTGATTTACTATCGCTTCTGTTAGCAGTAAGAAGGGCGCCTCCCCTTTCCGAGAGGAGAGATTCACATCTCACATAGCTGTGGCTGAAGTCCAAGTTGTGTAATCTATCGAAAGCTGATTACATAATTTTCACCCAACATGGGTGTAATGCGATCAGCCCACAAAGCATCATACAACGCTTTATGCCATGATCTTTGATTCTCATCCACAAGCTTTCGGATGATAGTGATCAGATTTTTGTTACTTGATTATGCTTGACCATTACCTTGAGGGTAATAATCTGAAGAGTGGGCCAATATTATGCTATAATCAAAACAGAACTGAGTTACCTCGTAAGAAGAGAAAGAAGATGCATTGTCTGTCACCAACTTATAACTAACACCAAATCTTGATATGATGTTTTCTTTCAAAAATCTACACACTACCTCAGAAGTAGCATGTTTTACAGGAATAGCCTCTACCCACTTGGTGAAATAGTCTGTTGCAGCAAGAACAAAGGTATGTCCAGCACTTGAGTGAGGATTAATGACGCCGATGAAATCAATTCCCCATTGCCTGAAAGGCTCTTCTATCACAACTGGTTTTAACGGCTGTGCCATCATTTTTTGCTTACCAACAAATTACTGACATTGTGTACATTTACGTACCCATTTATATGTGTCTTGAAAAAGCGTCGGCCAATAATACCTAGCCCTCAAGATTTTGTGAGCAGTGACTGATGGAGAAAAATGACCACCACATGCTAAATTGTGGAAAGATTCAAGCAACCTGTCTTGCTGCGCCTTATCAACACAACGCTGAAAGTTACCATCAAAAGTTCTTTTGTATAAGCCATTATCCCAAAGAATGTAATTCGCAGCCTTGAGTTTTAAATTTCTCTTTTCTTTGAAAGAGAGATGAGCTGGACATTCACCATAAGTCAGAAAATAGGCAATATTTGAATACCACTCATCAGTAGTGCTGACAAACAACACTTTAGGAAGGTCTTCATAAGTCTCCTCTTCACTTTCGTCTGAACTGTTTTCAGCCATCAGCTGACATAAACCTCTTCCACGAACAAGCTTGGTAGGTTTTATTTCTAAATCATACTCTTGGATTTTAGCCACCCAATTGCCTCTTTTTGTACCAAAATCTTGCTGTGTCAAAATAGATTTGACAGCTGTATCCGGAACTAACACTATCGTATGACAATTGAGAATGTAGAACCTAAAATATTTGACTGCCTTCACTACAGCAAAAGCGTTCTTTTCAACTGTAGAATATTTGAGCTCGTGAAGCTTTAACGGACAACTCATGAAGGCAATGGGAGACTCAATCCCTTCTGAATTCTGCTGCATCAAAATAGCAGACATGGTATGCTCTGAAGCATAACTGTACATAATAAAATCTTTAGTGTAATCTGGACTAACCAGCACCGGAGCATGAGCAATTGCATCTTTAATTTCGGCAAAAGCATCTTTACCTTCATCATTCCAACGGAAAACAGCTTTCCCTTTCATCATATTAACAATATGACGTGTTTTCTCAACAAAATCTGGAACGAATCTCCTCAAGAAATTCACTTTGCCAAAGAAAGAATGAACAGCTGTCTTACTAGATGGCAAAGGGAGATTCTAAATAGACTTTACCCTCTCAGGATCAATCTTGATTCCTTCATTTGATACAACATGTCCCAGAAGTTTGCCTTCAGTAACCCCAAAGATAGACTTTTTGGGATTAAGAGAAACACCATGTTTGCGGCACCTATCCAGCACATCTTGTAAATGAAATAAATGATTCTCACGATCTTTTGAAAAGACGGTGAGATCATCCAAATACACCACAATATACCTTCCTAAGATACCACAGAAAGCTAAATCCATTGCTCTCTGAAAGGTTGCTCCTGCATTAATTAATCCAAAAGGCATTCTACAATATGCAAAAGTACTGCATGGAGTAGTAAAAGCAATTTTATGTCTGTCTGCTTCACTTACCTCAATCTGGTTGTAGCCTGAAAATCCGTCTAGCATAGACATCATTTGAGTACCTGTCACTGTCTGGAGCACTTGATCCATAATAGGAAAAGGATAATTATCCTTCAATGACTGCTGATTGAGATTCCAAAAATCCACACAAATGCGAATCTCACCATTCTTCTTGCGTACTGGAACTATATTGGCTACCCAAGTCGAATGATGAATGGGAAAAATAATTTGTGCATCTAGCATCTTCTGGATTTCTGAATAGATAGTGCCAGAAATTTTGGGATTATACTGGCGCTGCTTTTGTTTAAAAGGAACTGCGTCACTTTTCAAAGGAATTTCATGCTAAACTTCTCCTGACTGAAAAGATTTCAGATCATCATAGGAATAAGCTAGCACATCTCTGTACTGCTGTAACAATTGGATAATCTGATTTCTCTCCTCTGGGGTGCAACTATTACCAATGTTAACCATTTTGGGATCATCTTCAGACCCAATATTGTACTTGTCATACCCTGTAGGAGAATCTGAATTCACTTGTTGCTGCTTTTTGATATATCGGTCATGCTTGTCAAAAAGCTTTTCCAAAGATACCAGTCCCTTGGGAATTTTATTCCCCTTTAACTGCAGAATTTCTCCATCTGATTCAGACCAAGTATCTGACATAGAATCTGAGGAAGGAGAAGAACTACTACCTTCAAAATACAGATTATTAAAACCATCAACAACTTGTAAAAAGTTAATAATCTGTTTATCATCATTGAAAATCTGCCAATGGTCCCAATTATCTGGAACACTAGGTCTGCAAATTAATTCAACAATATATTTATCTTGATTAAAATCAAGATGAGGAATGAGAAAGTAGCTGAAACAGCAAGAGAATCTGCTCTGTCATTAAATTCTCTAGGAACAACTGAGATGCTGAAAGCATCAAAGTTTTGAATGTTCTCCCATACCAAGTTACGGTAATGTCGAAGTCTATCATTCTTTGTCTGATAGATATTCCTTACTTGACATATTATCAACTCTGCATCTCCTTGAGCGTGCAGATTTTTAATTCCTCTCTGGAGCGCAACACTCATGCCTAACAAGAGAGCTTCATACTCAGCAGTGTTATTAGTGTTTGCAAACTACAACTTGAAAGAATATGGAAAGATCTGACCCTTTGGAGAAATCAGAACCACACCAGCTCCGGATCCATTAGTAGCACAACTGCCATCAAATTCTAGAATCCAAACATCATTAGAGCTATCATCAATATAAAGATTGCTGGACTCTCCTACTTCAAAGGTGGAAGAAAGAGTGCTCTCGTCTTCCATGGGAGAAGACTGATTTTCTTCATCTTGAGGAAGAAGTTGAATATCCTTTTCTGTAGTAGAAGATTCAGCATCTTCTACCATACAATCAAGGGAGTTTTCAGCTAGTGTTAAACCTCTCCATTATTAGAACTCCCTTCATTTGCTAAAAGAGTTGAAGAATCAGTAGAACACCAATCTTCAGCAAATTCAGAGATCTCATCAATATGGAGATAGTAGTTTCCGAAACCAGCTGATTCAAAAAGAATCTGAGCATGAGGGTCATCTGATTTCACCACTGTATACTTGGTTTCTCTTTCAGGAACAAGTTTCTGCACAACGCCCTTTACAGGAATTCTGGCCTCTGTCATATCCATGTTGAGATCGCCTCCTACATCTTTACATAAATTACGTCCAAGTAACATCCCATAAGAAGCTGGAATGTCCGCAACAAGGACAGTCATCTTTATCTTTTTCTCAGGAAAAGCTGCAAAGGCAAATTGTGCATCTTTGATTTGTCCAACAAGAGGCACTTGTTTGTTATCCATAGAATAACAATTACCAAAAGTTTTGGTAAGAGTTAATCCGAGACAATCAGCAACCTTGATTGGCATGACATTATCCGAAGCACCAGAATCTATAATACAGTTACTTAATTTGAAACCATTAATAAGCAGGGAAATATAGAAAGGATCTATCTTTCCTGGAACTGAGGATGGAATGATAACCAAATTATTGGGCAGATTCTTGGGTTCTTGGACAATAGGGATATTGAAAACAGAACCAGATTCACTACTTTTAACAAATTTAACCAATCTCTCAAGCTGATCAGGATTGGCTTGAAGATACTCAACCTCAGACATTTGGATTTTAGTCTTCCTAGCATGGTCAATAATATCAAAAGCTTGGAAAGAATTTGCTAGAGACGTAGATGATATATTCTCAGCTAGTACTTTAGGATTTGGTGCATTGGTCTTAGGCTCACTAGAAAGAACAGAGGGAGAATTACTTACTTGATTTTTGGAAGAATCCTTGGTCAAGGCGGGCAATGGCATCCCCTTCTTAGCAATGGTCACCGGCAATTGAACATTGTTTTTCACCTTTGCTTCTTCATCTTTTTGAGCCAACCAAGTCTGGGATCTTGTGATAACAGCATATGCTTGACTCTCAATATTTTATGTTTCAGCTGAATCATCATAATGCATGTATCGTATAGTGGAGTCGCCAGCTGCCTCTTCATCTTCTTGATTAAAGACAGCTTCATCTTCAGCTTGGAAATCATTGGAAGACAGTTCTTCTCGATCTATTTCATAATAACCAACAGCTATATTCTTTGGGGGTGCTTCAAGTGCAAGCCTCTCAGGAGGAGGAGGTAACTTAGCCTGATTTCTGGCAGCATAGTTAGAAGCAGAATTTGGATATGCCCTCCTAGGAATATCCTTGTACGGAGCAGCAAAAGAAGCTTGTGAAACTTGCTTCTTTAAGGCAAGAAGTTCATTAGCCAACTTCTGTACCATAAGATCAGTAGAAGTTGAAGTGAAAGACTCAGAAATGGAATTTCCTTTGAATCAATTAGGATCTTTCCGGATTTTCCCAGCCAAGATCAAATCATCTTCAATTTCTGTAGCAAGAACTTGAGCATGAGCCAAAGTTGTTGGAGTTGCCCTTCTCAGAAGAAAACTAACTTCTGGCAGCTGAGTGTTGATGAAGAAACACTTGAGATTTGCAACAGTGGGCTGAGAATCAGTAGGAATTTTGTTTGCTAGTTTATTAAACTTTGCAATGAATTCACGCATATTCTCATGTGTATCCTTCTTCATTTGAGTCAGCTGAGCCAACAATGCGTGTTCATCTTCGGCAGGCTTGAAACGTTCTTCAAACTTACTCTTAAGGGTATCCCAACTAGTGATATCACCAGCTCTCAAATTGTAAAACCAGTCAGCTGCAATTCCTTGTAGTGTTTCCACAAACAGTCGTACAACATCTTGATGTTCTACTCCTAGAACACCACAAGCCATAGAGAAAGCCTTGATATGTTCATCAGGGTGCTGCTTACCATCTCCATAAAACTTAGGCAGATTCTTGCGTGAGCCTTGCGGAAGAGCATGAAGAGGTGGAGTAAGATTTAAAGGACCAAAAGCTGCTCCCCATGGACCTTGAGCCATTGCTTGGATAGTAGGAACAACTGAAATCAAAGGTTTGAGGAAAAAGGCTGAAAGTTCACTTGGGATGGGCTTTTTCTTCTTGGATGGAGGAAAGCTAGTAGTTCATGAAAGGGAGGATATACTAGTGAGCAACTCAAACCTAGCTTGTTCACCTGGAGATATTTCTTGAGAACTTTGTCCCTTCTTACGACGAACGTAATAACGGATTCCTTCCAGTGTAGAAGCTAAAACAGAAACAAGTAAACAAATTAAGAATACTGGACTTCAAAAGAAAGTGAGAGACTTTCAAATGCGTTCGTATCCCCAGCGGAGTCGCCAAAAACTGTTGGTTGGAAATTTTGTATTCTTGTGAAAGCATACAAAATTGTGATTTCAACCACAGCACGTGAGTTTGAACTCTCCTAATTAAGGGAAGGCTCCCCCTTTAACTAAATAAAACTAAATGGATAGGACAGCAATCGTTCCTCTTATTTCAAGAAAGATTATATTCTCTTCTCTTCAAAGAAAAGAAACAGTATATGTTGATAAAACTTAATACAGTAGCTATGCAGTGGAATAAAGAAAGAGGAAATAAAGTTTCTTGAAAGCACAAAGACTTCCGTTATTTCCTCCATGATGGGAAAACAATTCAATAAGCACAAAGTCTTGAAGAATGAAATCCTATCAACCCTTTTCAGAATGATTACTTTATGAAAATATACAACATAAAACAGCACAAAGTCTGTAACTATGAAGTATCTATTAACTATTCTAGATGAGAATTAATACTAGCACAAAGACTTGCAATTGTTCTCAATTTCTAATACTAACTATAAATTCAATCTTCACATTTACAGCACAAAGACTGTAGATATTTAAATCGAATCTCTCTTCAGCAATATTCTACAATTCTCAAGTAATCACAAAATGATGCTCCAAAATGACATAAGAACATAAAGGGTGCAAAATAAGAATTCAGCTCAAAGTCTGAAATTCTGATTTCTTGATATTACTTGAAAATTCACAATTATCAACTATAAAGCTCAAAGACTTTATGAGTATAAAATTCTGCAGAGTTTTTTTGCTTGCTAAAAAGATATTCTATTACAATAGACCCCTCAAGTATTTATAGGAGGAAGGCCTGGAGAAAAAGGTGGGAGAATCTCAACAAACTTGAGAAAATCTCTCAAACAATAACTAATTGCGATGACTTATCCAAAATTACAATCCAAATTGTGATTTGTTTTGTAAGATTTTACATGTAATTACATTTTTCAAAATTGCAAGGAAAGAACACTTGCAATTGCAAAACATTGTTTTTACATATATTTGTCGAAAGTAAAATATATAAAACAACCTAATATTTTAATTTGTTTCATTCCTATCTTTGAAAGATAAGAATTTGCTGATGATTTTCTGCAATTCATTCGGATCAGGGCCCAGTGTGTTCTTGGCTACTGCAACAGTCTTCAAGATTACATCAAAGTATCTGATTGTTGCAAGTCTATGTTCTTCATAAGAAGTTTGCATTTTATCAAGGATTATCTGATGATTAACAAATTTGTGAATCAAGTCCATGGTAAAATGCTCTGATTCCAATTGTTGACGAAGATTGGCTGCCATTTCTGTAGTAACTAAATCAGCTGCTAGTAATTCATCTTCTTGATTCAAAACTGTACAAGAGATTTTCTCAAAACTTGAAAGAATATCCTGTTGAACTTCATCATTCATTTCTAATGTGGCCTGGATATCTTTGATAAGATCTTGAATAACTAATGACTTATTCGTCATAAGTTCTTCAAACTCTATGTACTTCTCTCTGTTTGGTAAGATTGAGTTGCTGCATAGAATTTGTAACTTGACTTGATCTATCTCATGCCAGATTTTTAAATCCTTTTCAAGCGATTCCAAACTTCGCTTGAAGGCTTCCAAAGTTTGATTTAGCTTTATTTTGGCTATTCTGACATTTTTGAGAATTTGCAAGGTCTTTTCAATCATTGGAATGCTTTGATCAATCAGCTGAGTTATCCATGAATCAACAGCTTTGGCCTTTTGTGCAATTCTTTCTAATTGCCTAACCGATTCATTAGGAGGAGCTGCAGATAGAGAACCAACTGCTTCTAATGATCTAGTAATCCTTTGAATAACTAAAATTAGCTAATCATTATCCTCCTTGAGCTTTTCCTTTTTGGCTAAAAGTTCATTATAGCTTTGTGCCAAAATCGTCACTGAACTCTGAGCATCTTGCATCATATTGGCATGAGTCTGCTTGCCCATTTCCACTCTAGTGAACCTGTAATCAGAAACCTGCATCTCTTCATGTGGTTTATCAACAAGAGGTTCTGCAATCTCAACATATTTCATTTTATTGCTGTCAACAAACACTTGTGAGACTATTTTTGCCTTCTTTGCAATCATTGGTTTTGATTTTTTCAATTTTTGGAAATCAAAAATATCAAGAGACACTGCTTGTTTCTTTCTTTTGGGAGCAATTGAATTCAACCATGGAGGAAGATCCAAGGTTGTCACATCTAAAATAGTAACTGCAGTCTCTATAGAAATAGGCTGAGTTTGTGTTACAACAGAAATTCAAGAGGGTGCCTCAGTTTGTATAGCAACTATGTTTTGTTCAGAAGACAAATTATGACTAGGATCAGCCATGAAAGAATCAAAGCTTGTTACAGATGTATCTATTTTTGGGAGTTATTTCTGACATGGCTGGAAAGATTGGATTCGTATCAAAAATATTCTCCAAGTTATTAGGCAAGCTTCTCATGGGAGTATTCACTATTGATAAAGACTGATGACTAGCCTCTTGAGGTGGAACAGAAGGAACAAAAACTATGGAGAAGGAATCAACATCACTGTCGATAGGGGACACAAGAGATATGGCTGATTCTGGTATTGGAGTTTCAATGTGAGGAGTTATCTCACTTAGAATGGTAGAGGTTTCAAAAACCTCTTCTTCTTCTTGCTGATCCAAAACTTGAATCTACATTTGATTAACTTCCTTTCCCTTTAGTGTTTCCTTTTCCAATGGTTGTTCCACAGCTCGGCTTACCTTCAACTTAATTCTAGTACCTGAAGAGGAAGCTCCTTTTGATTTCTCTCTAATTTTTGATTTCAATCCTCTAGGACCAACTGGATCATCTTCAGCCATAACTCTGATTTTAATAGTCTTAACACCTATGCTTTTGAGCCAAGAGTTGGTATTTGCCAAGATTGACTGAAACCTATCAAAGATAGAGACAGATTCTTTTTGAGACCACTGGATTGCAGGAATGGGGGCATTAGCAACTCCTTGTTCTTCATATTCAGGATCTAAAATCTGTCTATCATCAATTACACCCTCTGGAACTAAGGTCAGATTCAGATCAATAATTTGCTCCACTGTGAGCCTGCAATAATCCATTTTGTATATATCTTTTTCTATTCGGAGGTCTGCCCAAATGTCTTCAATGCGGTGGACATGAGTGAAAGCTCTTTTAATTTTGTCTTTCATCCTTCTATAATCAAAATCCACTCTCGCCTGAAATCTCTTCAATGTTATTTCCTAAAGTTCAGTCTCCATTGCTTTGGCTCTTGAGGAAGTTGTTAAAGAATACCTCCCAATCACCAATGGATTATGTGATGAAATACTGTCTCCAGTCTTATGTTGTGTAGCTTGACGTGAATGCACTGTCATCAACTGTCTTCCTAGCTCCATCAGAATAATCTTATCAGTCGGATATCTTGGAAGCATATAAGGTTGGTCTTTAAAGCATCCAACTCTCATATAGGTGAAAGTAGGGAATTGAAGAAATAAGCAACCATACTCATTTACTTTATTCCAAGCTGTCTCAGATACTCTGTTATTTGCTAATGCTTTGTCAAATAAACACATAAAATAACCAAAGAAAGCATCTTGAACTCTTCTATAATGTGCCCGGCTTGGTTTTAAAGTCAGTTGATCATAATATTCCCATACAGGTACCAATGATCTGTCACCTTTAGGAGATAGGCCTGGAAAATGCTTCAATGAAGCTGCTATATAAACCAAATATGAGTTCATGTAGAAGGTAAGGGTGGTAGGAACCTGTGCAAGCTGTTCACACAAACTGTCACTGATTATCTCTCCCCAGAATATTGGATGTTGTGCTTTTCTAATAACCACCATGAACTTATACATCCAGTTTTCGAACACATTGGAAACCTTCAATCCTACTATTCTGCTCAAAAGAGTGATCATATCATTAATTTCTTCTTTAAAATCAGACCGATACAATATGGGTATCCGGGTCACACAAGGTCGTGGTTTGAGAAGCCACTTAGAATTGATATGTTTGATACAATCATTCTTTTTCTGTTCATAATGTTTATGAGCACTCTTCAATGTGATCTCTGAATATGTAGTAGCATCAGGAACTCTGAAAATTTTGTTGATTGTCTCAGCGTCAAGTCTGATAACCACGTTGCCATCATCATCTTTGATAGTTCTAGATTGACTGTCAAAATGGGATGCACATGCAAGAACGAATTCAGGTTCAAGGGCAGCAACAAGAAAAGAAGACACCAGATGAATATGACTCCTCAGCAATTTCCGCATGTCAGGAGAAGTAGATTTCTCAGCTTTCCCAAGAAACTCAGACATATCAACATGCCCAATTTTTGTGTCCTTGATTTCATCAATATTTGAAACCACATGAGACGGGGAAATCTCATTCTGATATTTATCAAATTTGTATTTCATCTTTTTGCTTATTGGAGAAGTTGGTTCGTCTGTCATTGAACAGGAATCTGCAAGACTGGGGTGAAAACTCCATAAGGTTAGAACATCATCAGCATCAACGTAAGTGGACATGGCGAAACTCAAACCCTAGGACAATGAAATGCTCTATTGAGAAATGATGAAAGGTGGATGTTGAAGACGAATTCGGAATTTGATGGAATGATGGCAGTCAAAAACAACGTTTTCTCTTCTTGAAACAGCAAGACAAAGAGATTTTTGGCTTGGATTTGGAATTTTGTCCAAAAAAGGTCAACTTTTGTGCTTTTTAAGGCATTTCGGGTTTTTCACTGACTTTAGCAATTTTTACAAAGGCAGTCGGGATTTTTTGGAAGTTTAGCAATTTTATAATTTTGCAATTTTGAAAATTGTAATTCCAGTCGTAAATACCGACTTGCATTTTTGCACTAAAAACCCGAAATATGACACAAAGTGAATTATTTGTGGAAAATGATAATGGAGGATTTGAGGTGGGTGGATGAAAATGAAATGGTATATGGAAGTTTTATTGCTGAAAAGATGGATGAAGGCGAAATGAAATAAAAGTTTATTGTTGGAATGGCGAAATGATGAAAAATGCGTTTTCATCATATAAGGAATTTTATGAGTGGAAAATGTGTTTGGTATGAAGTTGAATAATGTAAGGAAGGTATGTGAGGTACAAAGTATATGAAATGAAGGGTGAGTGGAATATGAAAGGTGTATAATAAAAACGCGTTTTGAATAAAGATGAGGTAGATGGCGGTGAAAATGCATTTTGAAAAGGGCGAACTAAATAACAGTGAGAACACATTATATAAAGGTGGACAATAACTAAGAAAACGCGTTTTAGTTAAGATAAAAACAAATATCAACAAATATATATAATCCGATTTTGACAAAGACAGAAAAAACGTGTAGAAATAAAAACGCGTTTTGGAAAGAGACATTAAAATCTGAAACGCAATACATGAATGACAATGACGTTAATATAAAATGATAAGTAATAGAAAAACGTTTAAAAAGAGACCAAGAAAAATATAACATACCTGAAAACGAGTTTGCAAATGAAAATAATGATGAAGAAACCCTAGGCACGTCCAGAAAATGAAAGAGTGATGGCTATTTACTGCTAAAAATCCGAACTTCAAGCTTTGAGGTCGATGAAATCTCCTTAAAAGAGGGAAGTCAAAGCCAAAAAGGATTCAAATAACTCGAATGAGAACAGCGTCGGAGTTTTTGAAGTCTTTTGCAACATAAAATGTCATCAAAACATGAAATCAGGGTTTTAAGCAGTCATAACATTTTAACTTGGCAAAATCGGGCCTTTAAGATCATTTAACAATTTCATTTGAAACAAATTCGGGCTTTTGGGAAGTTTTTACAAATGTTTTAAATGAAGTCGGACCTTTTTGATCAAATAGCAATTTTGCATAAAGCAAATCGGGCTTTTAAAGCCTCATAACAATTTTGCTTTTTGTCAAAAATGAAACTTAAAACAAATTCGGACTTTTGAGCCACTTAAGCAATTTCGGGATTTTGAAGAACTTTAGCAATTTTGTCTTTAAGTTAAAATTTCCCTATTTGCTGAGTTGCTCTAAAAACCCGAATTTGGTCAAAAAGACACTAAAAATGACTCAGAAAATGACGAAAACGGAAACGAAAGAGGGAAAAAGAGTAGCCCAAAGGTTTATAAACCTAAAACTGAGATTTGTCGCTCTTTGCACCTCGTAATATGTGCCTTAGAGAAGAAAAGTCTCAAATTTTATGAAAATTTTGATTGGTTATCTAAATTTTTTAAATGAGTCAAAAATTCAGGATAACAGGGGTACAACAGAAGTTATGGCCTTTTATTATTATTAAATTTGTACTTTAATAATAATTATTAATTATTAAAAGGTGCATATTATAATGTCTCATATGAATTTATTATTAGAAGGGTCATTGATGATATTCAGTCAAAACTATAAAATGACTTGAAGTGAGCGCTCATTTAATGAGATAGCATAAATTTTAATCAAAAGCAAATGATATATTATATTTTTAATGTAAAAAAGGCTTCTTGGAGGTCGTGCCCTTATGAGGAGATATAAAAGCATTCAACAAAAGAAAATTCATTATCTTTTATCCATTCTACACTTATATGCTTTTTGGAGAGCTCTAGCTGGAGAAGGAAAACCAAGGTTTTGCTTTAGATTTTGGTCTTTGAGAGCATAGCATCTCATTGATTATCCTACCTAAGGGTGTGAAAGATCATTTGAAGGCTGCATTCACTAGAGGCTTCACATCAAAAGCTTCATTGGAGCATATTGGAGAGTTTGTTGTAGGGTTTGAAGAGAACATCATTTAAATTGTTCAAGTTTCTTGTTGTTGGTCTGCATTTCCATATTGTTGTTAACCATTTCCAGATTTGTATTTAATGTTGCAAAGGAATTCCGGGTATGATCATTGATGCTAAAGCAATCATTTGTAATATGTTTGAATATATTTTAATATATGAGAGTAGGTTTCAACTATATGCTTTCATTGCTATTATTTGTCAAGTTCCTCTTTGCATTTCTAGCATTTGCTTCTAAATCATTCAAAATCTATCAAAAGGTATGAACTTTGAAAACCAAACAAATCACAAAAGGGCAAAAAAATTTAGTTTGCAAGTGTCCACCTAGGGTGGGACAATACAGGTACTACCAAATCAACATTACAAAGTGACCTCAATAAAATGATACTAACAAGTACAACCAGCTACCAATAAGATATGAATATTGTAGCAACACCTTCAATTAAAATCAACCCACTGAAATGAGATAACCCAATGAAACACCAACAGTATACTTGAGTTTAGAAGCAAATAAAGGATTGGTCTAACTCAGAAAATGAGTTGCAGCAGGTCTGCAACTCTCAAAAAACACTATAAAATAGGTGTGAAACTCTCCAATCAACAAGATACAAGTTGGCACAACACCCAAGAGTGTCCTCCGAACATCAATGAACATTCCCAAACTGATTACAAGTTCATAGGTTGATCATGGCATCACCAAATCAAAGTGAACAATGATGAAAGATAGCAGAAGCCTTCACAGCACCCAATGCTCATGAAACCCCAAATGGTATGGCTGGTTGGGAGGGGCGATCAGCTCCTAGAAATTTAGTCCTCCATCAAAAAATTTGCAATCTTGCACAAGAGGTTGCTCAAGTCTGCCAAATAGGATTAAAGAATACCCACAAAAAGTTTGGAAATCCTCCAATCAGCATGAGCAAGTCATATGGTATGGCCTAGGTTAGAAAGATGCAACCAACAAACTAAAAATTCAGGAAAATCACTCCAAAATACTCCTAATCACTTCAAATTAGTATTCACACCAAAATATGCATAGCTAGAAAACATCATAAGAAGCTAAAACTAAAAGCAACTGAAAGCCATCACCAATAAGCTCCAATGGTGACTCGTGCAACGAAGCCACATCCACATCTAACTAGAGATTATCTTTCAAATCTGAAACTAAAGCCTCCTTGAGGGTTTTTGTCCTCAAAGCCCAAAGGATTCTATCTCCAATTTGACAAGACTTCATTATCTCCAAATAGCATAACCCAAAAGAGAGCACAAGGTGGATTTAAATAGAGATTAGGGCTCCAAATTTTGAAAACCTTTTCCCTCCAAAAGGGAATACCCATCTCAAGAAAATATTAGTTTATTTTAATTTAACTTAACTCCAACTTTGGCGTCGAACTTGAGCAAGTATATGACCACCTTTTAAAAACAACTTAAAGTCATCAACTTAGGCGTGGGGTACAAGGAGGGGTCATATTTGTACTTTATAACTTAAGTCATAAAATTTACCTTTTTGAGACTTAAGTGATGGTGGATGAACAATATGCCAAAAATAATAGAATTCACCACATTGAAACTGCCAAGCACTACCAAAACTGGAAACCCTGCACTACACAGCTGACAAGACCAAGTGCCCAAAATAACACTTACTAAAAATAGCAACTACTAAAAATACTAATTGTGTCCAAACTCCAAATTGGCCCAAACTAAGATGCACTGAAACTTACTAAAAATAGTAAGTGCTAAAAATAGACTTTGCTAAAAATAGCAATACTACCCACCAAGGATCAAAGAAAATCCATAGAAACCTAGAAAACACTTTCGCAACATCTGCATATACTCCTTGAAAGTGCTGGCAAGAATCCTCCAAGAATCTTGGAATCTCCTAAACTCCTCTATTTAGCCTATGGGACTCTGAAAAATAGGCTAACTATCACTAATAGGCTTAGGACTGAGAAGGGGACATTATAGTCCTCCCTCCCCAAGATTGCTTGTCCCCAAGCAATCGCAAGTCTGGATGCTGCAATATCTGCTCGTCCTCCCAAGTTGTATCCTTGACTAGTAGATTCTTCCACTTCACCAGATACTCTTTGATGATTCTCCTCCTCAATAAATGCTCTCTGAAATCAATTACTATTTCAATCACCAAGACAAGTTGTCCCTCCTCATCTAGTGGAGGTAACTCCATAGAAGTAGCTACATTGTGTCCAAACGCCTTTTTGAGGTGTGACACATGGAAGACATTGTGTACTCTACTACTCTTTGGTAACTCTAACTCGTAAGCCACTTCCCCAACTCTCTTGGAGATCCTAAATGGCCCATAGAAACATGGCTTAAGCTTCTCTGCTTCACTCTCCTTGAGAGTGGATTGCCGATATGGCTGAAGTCTCAAATAGACCATGTCTCTAACTTCAAACACACGCTCAATACGTTGCTGATCAACATACAAATTTTGCTAATTTTGGGCATGTTGGAGATTATTCTTCAAGGATTTCAAAATTTCTTGGCTCTACTGCAACAAATCCTTCGCTTGAGAAGCTCTACTATCACTAATAAGCAAATCAATGAAGCTAGGAGCTTTGTACCCATACAAGGCCATGAATGGAGACATTTTGATGGACATGTGGTATGAAGAATTGTAGCAATATTCTCCCAAATGTAGCCATCTCACCCAAGCCTTGTGTTGTCCAGAAACATAATTTCTAAGATACCCTTCAAGCAACTTATTCATAATCTCGGTTTTCCCTTCCATCTGTCGGTGATAACTAGTGCTTGGGGTGAGCACTGTACTACTCAATCTAAAAAATATCCTGCTAAAATATGCTTAGGAACTTGTTGTCCTTATCACTCACAATTTCCTTGGGAAACTCGTGCAATTTGAACACCTCTCTAAAGAACAAATAAGCAACTTGAGCTGTTGTGAATGTTGTAGTAATGGAAAAGAAGTGCACAAACTTCCTCAATCTATCCACAATCACCAAAATGCAATCCTTTCCCTGCACCTTAGGCAAGCCCATGATGAAGTCCATGGAAATACTTTCCCATATTTGATTGGGAATGGTTAAGGGTTGCAACAATCCTGTAGGAAAAGTATGCTCATTCTTGTTATGATGGTAGATTTGACATTCTTTGACATAGCACAAGACCTCATCCTTGAGCCCCTTCCATGAAAACCTCTCCCAAATTTTCCTGTAAGTTCTGAAATAACCTTAGTGACTAGCCAAGGGAATTCCATGAAATGTTTGAAGCACTTTCATTTTGAGCTTCAATTTAGGCACCAAAAAGATTCTTTCCTTATACAAGATCAAATCATTAACCATCTTGTACCTTTCATCATGCAAGGTACCATCAACTATGTTGGTGGCAAAGGAGTTCTTGGTGTACTCTGCAAGGATTTTCTCCCTCCAATCAGCTATAATCTCCATCAATGAGCTCAAATGTAGCCTTCTTGACAAGGCATCCATCACTATGTTGTTCTTCCCCTTGACATACTCTATGTCAAAATCATAAGCTTGGAGCTTATTGACCCACTTTTACTGTCTGTCATTGAGATCCTTTTGATGCAAGAAGTGCTTGAGACTGTTATAATCAGTCTTCACGATGAATTTTCTATCCACTAGATACTATCAGAATTTGGCCAACGCATGCATGATTGCAAGCATCTCTTTGTCGTAAATGGAGTATGTCCTCTCCACGCCCCTCAACTTTCGGTTCACAAAGACAATTGAGCGCCTGTCCTGCATTAGAAAGGAAAATTTATATCCTGGTTTTATCTTGGCATGATTTTATATTATTAAGTTGTGAGCCAAAATTAAAAGAATGAAGGCGAGGAAATTAAAGAAAATGAAATGAAATGAAATTCAAATGCAAATTTAGTGTGAAAATATAAAAGGACATTGAGAGCTCATTTTGCATATTGATTATTGTTGCAAAAAAATCTGTTCGTGGGAATTTGAAGGGTTTTGGGAAAGTGTGTTGCTTCTAGGGAGGTTACCTAGGGCTGGAGAGCACTGTGTTGGCATCATTTCTACCATTGGAGGTGTTATTTGCAGCTGACATCCATTTTCAAAGGGTTTCAAGGCATATCTTACCTGTGAGTTCATGATTTGTAACTCCCAAATTTTCTAGGTATCGTTGTTATAGATAATAGGGATATTTTATGAACTGGGTTATCGATATTCTGTGAAAATACTGAGTATCTAAGCTGGTATAAAAATTTGGAATTTTCAGCTATGTATTCCCGATGTCTTGGGAACAATGTCCAATTTCTAGTATTTAGGGTATAAATAAGTTTGTGCAACATGTCATTAATTTCCCTTAGATATCAGCCTGACCTCCCTTTTTCTGAGCTCATTTAGATCATTTGACCCCATGCAAATCTATCCCTTTTCTGCCCATATGTGTTAATAAGCCATGGTGCCCAACTCATGAACACCCTAGATTGTACATTGTGTGCTTCCCTCTAGCTTTATTTGGATTTACATATGTAAAATTTAACTTATTCAAGCCCGCAAGGGAAGCCTCAACAACTTTTTTATTTTTCATGTTTCCCACTAAGAAATCTTGATAAACCATGTGTTTTGTTCTCATTGGCCCTCAATAACTTGTCTAGTGACCTTATGAATAGTTTTTGTTCACCTACCTCAATGAACAATGCATTAGTCTCCACATGTTGCTTGTGACCACCCATTCGTTTGGTCATTGGGCCAAGGCCTTGTCCCCAAAAGCCTTCAACTAGAATAGGTATAGTTGAAACTTTTTTATCACCAAATATAATCTTATACATAAAAAATTTCAACCGTACAGAATTATTTTCAAAATGCTTGTATTATTTTCTTACAAATCCATGGAATTAATTGTGCACAAAAATCTACTCCTTCCAAGTGTTAACAATATTAAGGTGATCCCCGCCCACAACCTAACAACTAGGCTTTGATACCAAAGGGAGAAAACTTTGCATCAATATAAAACTATTTCCACAAAACTTCATGAGTGAAAAATATGCAAAAGAATAACAAACATATAAATAAGATGACACAAGATATATTGTAGAAAAATCCACACGAGGGAAAAGCTAAGCCTCCAAAATTATCCACATAATGTATTATCTCATGAATAAAGATTACACTACAAATACCTATTCTCCATGAATATGTCCAAAACATCAATCTCTCTGCTTGCACCCCATGTGAACAAGTAAATGAAAATTATGTGACCTACAAGAGATGCTCAATCAACCTTAGCCAACAAGCAAAAAGTTATAGAAAAAAAAGAATTAAAAAAAGAGAAAAAATATGATAAATAGAGGGAGGGAGAGAATGACAAATCTACATACAAAAATAAAAAAGAAAAAAATGACAAAGAAATGAAAAAATATAAATATAAAAGATAGATGGAGAAAATAAAACAAATAGGGAGTGAGTGAGCAAGCAAGTGAGAGAGAGAATAAAGAGAAAGAAAGTGAGAAAAAATATAAAAATGTGAAAATATAGAAATGGGAAAGGAAGATAGATAGACAAAGAGAGATAATTGAGAGCATGAGAAAATAGATAACAAATAAAAGATAAAGACATATGAGGATAGAATAAAGAAATAATTTTGATTGGTAAAGCCATGGTTTCTAGAATGGATTGTTGTTGTATTAGTCAATAAGTACACTAAAATCACATTATGACTTTTTTGTAAATCGGTCTCCAATTAATCAAAATATTCCAATCCAAACCCCTTTCAAAAATAATAAAAAGGTATGGACTTCTCTCTCTTCTTTTCTTTTTGACTCAACAGTGTCCTTATGACCCAACCCGACACCCAACCTACTTTACCTTCGTTTTACATTTTGCCAAGTTGAGATCGGAAAGGGGTGAGTTGTGTCACAGGGATAGAAATTCTTCTAAATCACCTTTGATCCAAAGGGCGGGCAGAGGAGAAGGATGATACATTACTTAATACAGATGGAGTGTTGGTCTAAGAATCAATAGGTACACTAAAATCGCATTATGATTTTTTTGTAAATTGGCCCCCAATTAATCAAAATATTCCAATTGAAACCCATTTCAAAGATGATAAAAAGGTATGAACTGTTTCTTCTTTTTTTATTGACAAAGGGGTATCACTACGACCCAACCCAACATCCAACCCGCCTTACCTTGGTTTTACATTCTACCAAGTTGGGGTCAAGAAGGGATGTCACGCTGGGGCAAGACTAGTCCCCTGGGGATGTATGCAACAACTTGCAAGCCACGTGCATCAGGTAAACCCGGACCTCAAAGTCAAGCCCAAGACTATGGGGAGCAAACCCACAATTTAAGCCTCTTTCACTATTCATGTGGGCTTTGGGACGAACCTGACTTCTATTCCTTCTTAGGAGAGACAATGAGGGTATGAAAATTGGTTTTTTAATTCAATTTTAGCATAAATAAGCCAATTACTATCTATGTCTCTAGCATCGTCAAATGATTGGAAACATGTTATATGTATTGAAAATTGAAAAAGAAAGAGAAAGAGAGAAAACATGAAGGGGAGGAATGGACTTAATAAATTAGATATAAGGAAAGATAATAGGAAAATAGATCTAGATCTTCCCTTTTGTAATAGTGTTATGCAAATGTCATGAAGGATGATAGAAATTCTTCTAAGGAACCTTTGATCCAAAGAGAAAAGGAGAAGGATGCTATGTTACTTAATACAAATGGATTGTTGTTGTATCAGTCAATAAGTGCACTAAAATCACATTATAACTTTTTTGTAAATCGGCCTTCAATTAATCAAAATATTCCAATCCAAACTCTTTTCAAAGATAATAAAAAGGTATGGACTTCTCTCTCTTCCTTTTTTGTTGACTCAGACGTATCCCTATGACCCAACCCAACACCCAACCCACCTTACCTTGGTCTTATATTTTGCCAAGTTGGGGTAGGAAAGGGGTGAGTTGGGTCACAAGGATAGAAATTCTTCTAAGTCACCTTTGAAAGATGATAAAAAGGTATGAACTTCTCTTCTTTTTTATTGACTTAGGGGTATCTCTACAACCTAGCCCAACGCCCAACCCACCTTACCTTGGTCTTACATTCTGCCAAGTTGGGGTCGGGAAGGGGTGTCACGCTAGGGTGAGACTAGTCCCCTGGGGATGTATGCACCAACCCGCAAGCCACGTGCATTGGGTAAACTTGGACCTCGAAGTCAAACCCAAGACCATGGGGAGCAAACTCACAACTTAAGCCTCCTTCGCTATTCGTGTGGGCTACAAGACAAACCTGACTTCTATTCCTTCTTAGAATTGAGAATGAGAGTATGGAGATTGGTTTTATAATTCAATTTTAACATAGATAAGCCAATTACTATTTATGTCTCTAGCATCGTCAAATGATTGGAAACATGTTATGAATTGAAAATTGAAGGAGAAAGAGAAAAATAGAGAGAAAAGATGAAGGGAAGGAATGGACTTGATAAATTAGATACAAGGAAAGATAATAGGAAAATAGATCTAGATCTTCCCTTTTGTAATAGTGTTATGCAAATGTCATAAAGGATGATAGAAATTCTTCTAAGGAACCTTTGATCCAAAGAGAAAAGGAGAAGGATGCTATGTTACTTAATACGAATGAATAGTTGTATCTGTCAATAGGTGCACTAAAAACACATTATGACTTTTTTGTAAATCGGCCTCCAATTAATCAAAATATTTCAATCCAAACTCTTTTCAAAGATAATAAAAAGGTATGGACTTCTCTCCCTTCTTTTGTTGACTCAGAGGTATCCCTGTGACCCAACCCAACACCTAACCCACCTTACCTTGGTCTTACATTCTGCCAAGTTGGGGTAGGAAAGGGGTGAGTTGGGTCACAAGGATAGAAATTCTTCTTAGTCACCTTTGAAAAATGATAAAAAGGTATGAACTTCTCTTTCTTCTTTTTTATTGACTTAGGGGTATCTCTACAACCTAGCCCAACACCCAACCCACCTTACCTTGGTCTTACATTCTGCCAAGTTGGGGTCGGGAAGGAGTATCACTCTAGGGTGAGACTAGTCCCCTAGGGATGTATGCAACAACCCGCAGTCCACATGCATCGGGTAAACTTGGACCTCAAAGTCAAACCCAGGACCATGGGGAGCATACTCACGACTTAAGTCTCCACTATTCGTGTGGGCTACAGGACGAACCTAACTTCTATTCCTTCTTAGGAGAGAGAATGAGAGTATGGAGATTAGTTTTATAATTCAATTTTAGCATAGATAAGCCAATTACTATCTATGTCTCTAAAATTGTCAAATAATTGGAAACATGTTATGTATTGAAAATTTAAAGAGAAAAAGAAAGAGAGAAAACATGAAGGGATGGAATGGGCTTGATAAATTAGATACAAAGAAAGATAAGTAAAATAGATCTAAACCTTCCCTTTTGTAATAGTGCTATGCAAATGTCATGAAGGATGATAGAAATTCTTCTAAGGAACCTTTGATCCAAAGAGAAAAGGAGAAGGATGCTATGTTATTTAATACAAATGGATTTTTGTTGTATAAGTCAATAGTTACACTAAAATTATATTTGTAAATTGGCCTCCATTTAATCAAAATATTCCAATCCAAACTCTTTTCAAAGATAATAAAAAGGTATGGAATTCTCTCTTCTTTTTTGTTGACTCAAAGGTATCCCCGCGACCCAACCCAACACCCAACCCACCTTACCTTGGTCTTACATTCTGCCAAGTTGGGGTTAGAAAGGGGTGAGTTGAATCACAAGGATATAAATTCTTCTAAGTCGCCTTTGAAAGACAATAAAAAGGTATGAACTTCTCTTTCTTCTTTTTTATTGACTCAGGGGTATCTTTACAACCCTACCCAATGCCTAATGTATCTTACCTTGATCTTACATTCTGCCAAATTGGGGTCGAGAAGGGATGTCACACTGGGGCGAGACTAGTCCCCTGGGATGTATGCAGCATCCTGCAAGCCACGTGCATTGGGTAAACCCAGATCTCAAAATCAAACCCAAGACCATGGGGAGCATACCCACGACTTAAGCCTCCACTATTCATTTGGGTTTTGGGACAAACCTAATTTCTATTCCTTCTTAGGAGGGAGAATGAGGGCATGGAAATTGGTTTTTTAATTCAATTTTAGTATAGATAAGCCAATTACTATCTATGTCTCTAGCATCATCAAATGATTGGAAACGTGTTATGTATTGAAAATTGAAGGAGAAAGAGAAAAATAGAGAGAAAACATTGAAGGGAAGGAATGAGCTTGATAAATTAGATACAAGGAAAGATAATAGAAAAATAGATCTAGATCTTCCCCTTTGTAATAGTGTTATGCAAATGTCATGAAAGAGGATAGAAATTCTTCTAAGGCACCTTTGATCCAAAGTAAAAAGGACAAGGATGCTATGTTAATATGAATTGATAGTTGTATCAGTCAATGGGTACACCAAAATCACATTATGACTTTTTCGTAAATCGGTCTCCAATTAATCAAAATATTCCAATCTAAACACTTTCTAAGGTAATAAAAAGTTATGGAATTCTCTCTCTTCTTTTTTTTGTTGACTCAAAAGTATCCTTGTGACCCAACTCAACACCCAACCCACCTTACCTTGGTCTTACATTCTGCCAAGTTGGGGTCGAAAAGGGGTGAGCTAGGTCACAAGGATAGAAATTCTTCTAAGTCGCCTTTGAAAGATGATAAAAAGGTATGAACTTCTCTTTCTTCTTTTTTATTGACTCAGGGGTATCTCTACAACCTAGCCCAACGCCCAACCCACCTTACCTTGGTCTTACATTCTGCCAAGTTGGGGTCGGGAAAGGGGTGTCACGCTAGGGTGAGACTAGTCCCCTGGGGATGTATGCAACAGCCCATAGGCCACATGCATCAGATAAATTTGGACCTCAAAATCAAACCCAAGACTATGAGAGCATACTCACAACTTAAGCCTCCTCCGCTATTCGTGTGGGCTATGCGATGAACCTAACTTATATTCCTTCTTAGGAAAGAGAATGAGGGTATGGAGATCGGTTTTTTAATTCAATTCTAGCATAGATAAGCCAATTAGTATGTATCTAGAATCGTCAAATAATTGGAAACATGTTATGTATTGAAAATTTAAGGAGAAAAAGAAAGAGAGAAAACATGAAGGGATGGAATGGGCTTGATAAATTAGATACAAGGAAAGATAATAGGAAAATAGATCTAGATATTGTTAGGATAATATTTAATATTTCTTTATCCTGTTAATGGTCAATAATAAAATTAGTTAGTTGACATCTTAAATGTCTTTTGTAGTGAGTTGGTAGAGGTTGGTAGACATCTTAAATGTTTATAGTTGTAGTTAGTTGTAGTAGCTAGACTCATAAATGCCTACAGTGCTTTGTCACTGCTATATATGTAATCTTTTCCTCTTGTTAATGCAAACAAGTAAGAAATTACTAGTTCATTTCAGAACATGGTATCAGAGCACAGGTGACTGAAAATCAATCCTCTATATAATTTTGGAAGAAATTTTTTTAAGCTCTTGAAGATTGAATTTTCGTGGCTCTTTGTATTCTGAAAAATTGCGAGTTTTTTGCTTTGATTTTTTGTGAGTTCTCCTCACTGAAAATCGTGGGTCTTATTCTGAAAATTGTGGGCTTTAAAAAATGTGTTTTTTTGTGCCCTTCCAAGACGCGTTTCTGTGTCTTTTGAAGCCATGATTCTGTGCATTTTGGGGCTGCGATTTGAAGGATTTTATAGGCGTTTTTGTTCCTACTCATTTTTGAAGCCAACATCGCTTTATTTAGGCATAGATTTAATCTCTTCCTGGCTGTGTTCGTTCATCAGTTCCTGGGCGTGATTCTAATCTGTGTGAGGACACATTTCATGCCCTATTGTGGTCACTTCGTGATCATTTTTGAGCCTGCGATTTTCTCTTCTGCATTGACGCGACTTCCTGGTCCTTTTCGTGTGTTTTCTCTACTGCATTTGGTCACATTTTTGATGCCCTGGATCAGATGCCATCTTATTCCTACATTTGCTCATGATCTGTGAATTTTTTTGAACTCATTTTTTAGTATTTTTCTAAAAATGTGACCTACAGCTAGGGTTTTGTGATTATCTCCTTCATCTGAAGTCAAAAAGAAAAATTGATTACAGATTCCTTATGGGTGTTTTGAGATCTCAACTGGGTTGCCTTCAAATTTTTCTGGGTACCTCGGGATTCGTGCCTCAAAATTTGTGCAAGTGGGTGCTGCTGAAATTTTTTGGGTATTCTTCAATTTTTTTGGGTTTTGTCTTAAAAACTCTACATTGGTTTTATATCTCAAAATCCATGCTAGTGTTTCGATTTCTGCCTTGAAATTTATCCTGCATAACTTGTTTTTGTTTTCAGTGCAGTGTTTTTTGTGCCTTCACTTGTTTGACTTTAGGGTATGTGATGGCATCTCTAACAAATATAATGCTCGAAAGTAGCCAAAAGTTTAATGGGAAGAATTACAACACTTGGAAGCAACGCATGCTTACGATCTTTGAATATCGCTGCCTCAATCAAGTCATTTTGGGGAACTCAACTCGTCCCACTGTAGCTGGAAAGGACCAGGACAAATGGGATGAACGCAATTGGGAAGCCATCATGCTCATCAAACTCTCAGTCACAGATGAGCAACTACCTCAGGTACCATCTAGAAAAACTGCTACGGAAATCTCAAATCATCTGAAGGCCCTTCATGAAACCTCCAACAAGAGCAAAGCATTCTTTCTCAAGAACGTGCTCTTTTCCATCATGATGGATGAGAAAATGTCCTTACAGGAACATATGACAAAGATTAAAGACATTCGTGATCAGTTGGAGGCAATTGGTCGCACAATGGAGGAAGAGAACATGGTCGTCATTTTAAAAGTTTGCCCAAATCTTATGAGCATTTCATTGAAACGTTGAATATTACTTCAACAAATGTTGATTTGAAGTTTCTAGACTTGTGTAACAAGCTTCTACAATAGGATTGTTGGAAACAGTAGTTTGGAAGTAGTACTAGTTCCACCTCCAACGAGCACACGTTCTCTGCCAAATCTTCTGCTAAGAACAAAGAGAAGGCTCAATCTTCTCAGTCGAAAGGCTCTAGTTCTTCTCAGGACAACAAAAAGAAGAAGAACGTTCAATGCAATTATTGCCATAAATATGGTCACATGAAGGCTGATTGTTGCATTCGGTTGGCTTCTGAACAAAAGAAGCAGGGAGGGCCTCAAAAAAAGGCAAATGTCACAAAGCACTCTAAGCAGAAAGAATCTGTATTCTATGCGTTTATGGCTAAGAGAACAGCAGATCCAGTACAATCTTCTGCCTGGTATATTGATTCAGGGGCTTCTCGGCATTTTACTCATCATTGAGATTGGTTCACCAAATATGAACCATTCACTGATTCAATGAGCTTTGGAGGAGGCAACGAGTATATAGTTGTCGATAAGGGAAATGTTCAGATTCACTCTGGAGGGAGAAATTTAATATTTCTCAATATCTACTATGTTCCAAGCATGGAACATAATCTTCTCTCCGTCAGCCAGATCATGAGGCATTCTCCCCAGTTGGATGTTGTTTTCAGTTCGTCCACCTACAACATGGTGCATAGGGAGACTCGTACTCCAATCTCTATTGGACTTGAGGATCATTGTCTGTATAGACTTGCTAATTTTGGTGATTCTCAGGAGCACGCTCTAGCATCTAGGAGTACTTCCATCAACAAACTTTGGCATCAGTGTTATGGGGACTTGAATGTGCACTATCTCTCTCAACTATCTTGGGAGGGTTTGGTTGTTGGTCTACCTGAGATCCAAACTCAAAATCATGGAGTTTATGGAGCCTGTCAAAGCTGGGAAGCAGCATCGGACACCATTCTTAGATGGTGATTCTTGGCGAGCCTCCAAGGTACTTCAATTGGTTCACAGTGATGTATGTGGACCAATGAACACTCCATTTGTTACTGGGTCCAGGTACTTTTTATTATTTGTTGATGATTTTAGTAGAAAAATGTGGGTGTATTTTTTGAAACATAAATCAGATATGTTCAGTACATTTCAGCAGTATAAGGCCTTAGTTGAGAAAGAATTAGGTTCTCAGATTGTCACTCTCAGATTCTCAACTGATTTTTCTACTTTTTGTGCTACACATGGCATTAAACGCCAACTCACCACACCATACACCCCTCAACAATATGGTGTCGCTGAATGTAAGAATCGCACCATTACTGAATTGGCTTGTTCTATGATGGATTATAGAAATGTCCCTAAGAAATATTGGGTTGAAGTAGTTTATACTGCAGTCTACCTCCTGAATCGGTCACCTACACAGGTCATTAAGAAGATGACTCCTAAAGAAGCCTGGTTAGGACGTAAGCCTAAGGTGAGCCATCTGAAAGTATTTGGTTCTACAACTCATGTTTGGATACCAAAAGCCAAGCATGCCAAGTTGGACTCCAAGAGCCAGAAACTTATGTTTACAGGTTACAACGACAATCACAAGGCATATAGGTTGATTGATGTGGAGACAGATTGTCTCATATTTAGTTGTGATGTTGTAATTGATGAGTCCACTAGTCCCTTTCTTCCTACTACCAGTCCTGAGGATCAGCCTATGCAGGTTTCTAATGAAGGTGTTCGTCTTCCTCTTGGTTCCCCTGATGGGAGGACTTCAAAGCATTCTAACTTTAAAGATGAGGGGTTTACCAGTCATTATATAGCACCACCTAATTTTCCTCAGGATTCACATCCAGATGACTTTGTTCCAAAAATCCCAGGAAATGTTGTTTCTCCTATTCCAGATGTTAGTACTTCTACTTGTCGGCCTAAGTGGTGGATCAAGACTATCAGAGATCTTCATGATGATGAACTCATTGAAGGAAGATCAGCTCGTAGAAAGAGAAAGCAACAAAACATAGTCAGTTTTTCTCTTATGGCCAACATCCATGACATCTATGAGCCTCAAACATATTCAGAGGCTAAAGGAATTCCAGAGTGGGAAAAGGCTATAGAGATAGAATACCATAGTCTTCTGAAGAATCACACTTGGGTTCTTTCTAATCTTCCTCCTAGGAAGAAATCTATCAGCTGCAAATGGGTTTATAAGGTCAAGTATCATGCCGATGGTACTCTGGATAAATACAAGGAAAGGTTGGTAGCTCAGGGATTTACACAATGGGAGGGAATTGACTATGAGGAGACTTTTGTTCCTACATCCAAGATGAGCACAATTCATCTTCTTCACGCTATTGCAGCCCAGTTTGGATGGACAGTTCATCAAATGGATGTCAAGAGTGCCTTCCTCAACGGTGAGTTGTAGGAAGAAGTCTACATGATGCAACCTCCTAGTTTCAAGGTTGTTGAAAAAGAACATCAGGTATGTAGGCTTGTGAAAGCACTCTATGGATTGAAACAGGCTCCCCGTGCATGGTACATCAAGATTGATCAGTACTTGGTTGGTCATGGTTTTCAGTGCAACCCTTATGACAGTAATTTGTATGTCAAACACTCTAGTGATGATATTCTCTTTCTTGTTGTCTATGTTGATGACTTGACCATTACTAGTAGTTCAACACATTTGATTGCAGAAATCGAACAGGATTTGTGTCAGGCCTTTAACATGATAGATTTGGGGCTTCTCCATTATTGTTTGGGTATTGAGGTTTGGCAGACAGCTGATAGTATTTTTATCTCTCAGTCTAAATATGCTTGAAGTATGCTTGACAAATTTTGGATGCAGGATTGTAAACCTGCCTCCACACCTATGGAGAAGGGGTTGAAGTTTTCAGCCAACTCTTATTCACCTCTGGTCGATGAAACAACATTCAGGCAACTAGTGGGCAGTCTCATCTACCTCACTGCCACTAGACCTGACATCAATTTTGCGGTGAGCTACATTTCTCGCTTCATGACAGCTCCAAAAGTTGATCATTAGATTGCAGCAAAGAGAGTGCTGAGATATGTTAAGGGCACTTTAGATTATGGCATTCTGTATGGTAGATGTAAGAATCCAAAGCTGATTGGTTATACAGACTCCAATTGGGCAAGTTCAGTGGATGACAAAAAATCCACTTTTGGATATGTATTCAATTTGGGTACAAGTGTTGTAACATGGACCAACAAGAAGCATCAGGCAATGGATCTTTCCTCAACTGAAGTAGAATATCAAGGAACTGTTAAGGCAACGTGTGAGGCAGTTTGGCTCTGCAGGATGATTTCTGACATGCACATGTCACAAGCAGGACCTTCTCCCTTGTACACTGATAATCAAGGGGTACTCAAATTGGCCAAAAATCATGTCTTCTATGAACATACCAAGCATGTCAAGCTTCATTGTCACTACATCCACAAGCTGGTAGAAGACAGATCAGTTCAACTACAGTATGTTTCAACAACAGATCAAACTGCAAATATTCTCACCAAGTCTCTAAGCCCGGATAAGTTTGTCAAATTCAGGGGGGTAACTTGGTGTTGTTGATAGATTGACCATTAAGGGAGGGTGTTAGGATAATATTTAATATTTCTTTATCATGTTAATGGTCAATAATGTAATTAGTTAGTTGACATCTTAAATGTCTTCTATAGTGAGTTGGTAGAGGTTGGTTGACATCTTAAATGTCTACAGTTGTAGTTAGTTGCAATAGGTAGACTCATAAACGCCTACAGTGCTTTGTCACTGCTATATATGTAATCTTTTCCTCTTGTCAATGCAAGCAAGTAAGCAATTACTAGTTCATTTTAGAATAGATATAAAATAGATAGAATGAGAAATGAAAGATAAAGAGTAAAACGGGAAAATAAAAGAAATAAATAGAGAGAAAGAGGTAGGGACATGGTGAGACAACAAAGGAAAGGTTTTGAGAGAAAGTCAAAAGACAAAAAGTAGACAAAAAGAACAAAAATATCAAAAAGGAATAATTAAAGTTAAAGAAATAAAAATAAAGAAAAACTAACATAGAGATAAATAAATAAATAATGAATGACAAGAAAACATAGAGAGAGAGAGAATGAAGATAAAGAGACAAAAAAGATATACTCACGTAGCAATTTGAATAACTAATAAAAAAATTAGAAAGACATAAATAAAGTGGAGACAGAGAGAGATAGAATTCCAAACAAGAGATAAAGATTACAAAAAGTGTCTAGCAAATTGACAAATAAAAAGAGGCGAACAAAAACAGAAAAATATCGGTGAAGAAACAAAGAATCTTTAAAATAGATATGTGTTATCATGGAATCTAGCAGGGCTCATTCCACAGATAACCCCCCTACGAAACTTGTTCATTTCCTAGGTTCGTGAAGTTCAAGCACACAAAACGAGGTGATTTTCAAGCCACCTCGTAATGCGTTCCAAAGCCTCAAATAGTTAGTTTGAGCATCCACCTATGTTTGCCTCGCGAAGACCTTCGAAACGAGCTCCTTCGCAAAGTCTCATTGTTCATACTTAGTCAAATTGTGAAAAATACAGTTGCCCCTAAAAAGTGTGCTCCTACCCATGTTCAAAATTTAACTAAGTGTTGAAAGTGTAGGGGCGCCAAAAAGTAGTTCCCCTGCATAAAAGTGATTTTGTCAAAATATGTAAGAGCGCTGAAAAAGTGCACTATTACACTTTGTGTCCAGACTTAGCCATTTTTGGCCTAGGCACGTTCATGTTTTTGACATTTTTTCGCTTATCGTGCCACTTTTCATGCATCAATTAATTGGGCGACTTGAGTTAAGTTTTTGTGTTTCCCTTTCACTTAAAAATAATTTTATTGTTTCATTTTCATTGTTTGTGGTCTTCAAACTCCATTCCTTCTTGCTGGACGAAATCTTCTCAAGCTGCAAAACACGTTTTTGGAGAAATTTGAAGTTCCTCCCAACCAAGTTTCATGTTTTCTCCTGGTAAGTTGTTCCTCTTACCTTTCCTCTATTTTCCTTCACTGTTTTGTACACGTCTTAGTGATCTGTATGTGCATTTTTATTTACCTTTGTTTTCTTCATGCGTTTTTGTAAATCACGCGTTTTTCTTTCTTTCCTTTTATTCTGAATGCCTTTTCAAAATGCGTGGGTGTTTCTTCTTACCCTAATCGCATTTTTCTCCTTTCTTTATGTGTCCACCTTGTGCCCACGCGTGTTTAGTTTAGATCATGGTATCTTCTTGTTTCGTTTGAGCTTTCTAAATGTCTCCCTTTGTCTCTTAGTCTCTTTCTTCTTCCCACGTCCCTTCTCTTCAAGCATCGCCATGTTTGTTTCATTCTATCACCATTTACATCAATGTATATTGATGTAAGGATGTAGGTTTTTCTCTCCAAAATACGTGGTGAAAGGGTTTCTTTTCAAAATGCATTATGCAAATGATTGACACAAAGAAATTCAAGCTTCAAGAGTCAAGCACTGTTTTTCAACATCATTGCACATTATTTTCCAACTCCATGCTTCATGTGCAGTGGCATCCAAAAAGTGCGCCTTTACATTCATTGGTCCTTCATAGAAAATTATGCAAACTCCCAAGTGCAGAAGCGCCAAAAAAGAGCGCCCCTACACAATGAAAATTTGGCCTAACACTGAGAAGTGCAGGAGCGCCGATTTTCAGCGCCCCTGCACCAAAGTCAGCTTCCTTCAAAATGCAAGGGCGTTGATTTTCAGTGCCCTTGCACTTTTCCCAATTTTGTTCCAAAACTTTTCAAACTTTCCAATTTCGTTTCAAACCTCCTTCCATCCACTTTGCGCATCATTTTGCATGCCTTATCATCTGCTCCATGCTTGCTCATCATTGTTGCTCGCCTCATGCATTCCCATGATATTTAACGACTAACGTTTGTTCTGACTCCACATCTTGCAATCTCTTTTCAAGATCTTCAAAGTTGATTGATCAAAGATTTAGTTGCTCTCAGATGACTGCTAGAAAACCTCTGTCTTCTTCAAAAACAAAAGGCAAAATGAAATATAAGTATCAAGGAGTCTATCTGCCAACTGTAGTGGTCTCCAAGGTGGAAGAAATAAAAGACACAGAGGTTGGTCATCAAGACTTGGTTGATTTTGTAGAGAAAATTGAGAAGAAGCCTCTTCTTGATCCTATGAGAGCAATTGTACACAGCAACCTGCATTTGGTAGCTATGTTCCCTACTGCTGCACACAATACAGAATTTGTCCTTCAAGTGGCATCCCACTGCATCAGGGAAAGCAAAAGTGTGATTGATTTTTCTGGGCACGAGATTTTAAGACTTGACCCTGACTTCTTTGATATTGTGTTTAAAGTTCCTCAAATGGAGAAGTACATTGACATCTCGATACAAAAAGCACAAGAAGTCTTTGACGCTAATCCCAACAAGGCTAAAAACCTAATAAATACCCAATGGTTGAAGAAGCCTAGACAAACTGTTTCCAGATGGCCAAAGGGACTCTGCAAAGTGATTTCAAAGATGATGTCAAAGATATGATCACATTTTTAAGCAGAGTGAAGGGCTTGCCTAAATCATCCAATTTTCATGATTGGATGTATGAATACATCAGGATTATAAGAAGACAAAAAGTTCACATTGACTGGGGCAAACAGATCAATGATGAAATACATGAGCAACTGATCAATGCACCTTCTACATTAAAATTCTATATGACTTCTTATCTGGTGTATGCAATAGCTGTAATGAGGCAATTTCTAGGTCTATCCACAAAAGGGAATCGGATGCTGCTACCTGTGTATAAATTCTTCTATCAACTGGAATTGAAGGAAAGCTTCCATCATTTCAAGCGGGTAATTGATTCTTTCTTTGCACCTTTGATTTTCAATTTTGATCCGACTCTCGAGAGCAGAAGGGTATCTGATGAGGCTTATAAGGCGATAAGTAAAGTTGGATGCATATTTCTATAATTCCCAACATTTACTTATTTGAGAGTAGGGTGCTACACTGGCTGCCCTTACATGCTGCCACGATATCCTTCAAACAAGTGGGTTCTCATGGAGATGTGTAGATAGTTGATTCAGTGCACAGAGAACGAAGAAACATTCACAAGCGTGGATTCAAGTTCCCACTGACAATCGGCAGATATACTATCCCAACTGTACAAAAAGCCAAATCTGTTTATGCTGAGATGCAAATCATGACAATCAGGACCTACAGATATAGGTTTGATTTTGATTACTGGGACGTCAGAAGGCGATTGCAAAAGGGTCATCATCACAAGTACCATTTTGAAGACATCTGGGTTGATTGCAGAGATGAAGAAGCCATTCGCAAAATGGATTATTGTAGGTTGACCGTGCAGCAGATCAGAGACCTTGATATTGTTGACCTACTAGAGGATTTTACAGATCCTGGCAATATCATGAATGTTGTCTATGATGAACAAGAGGTTTCTAAAAGGCCGTTGCTTGCAATTCAATGGTCTAGGAAAGAAATTACTAGCATCAGAGAGAGATTGGCACCAATCCTATCCAATACTGCAGAATGGTTACACAAGCATGGTTTTGAAATGAAAAATTTCAGAACAGATTCGGAAGGAGAAGAATCTGAAGCAAAAGCTCGCCGATAGCAAGAACTCCACATGAAAAATAAATCAGCGGTTGTTCCCACTTCTTCACGAAGAGGTCACGGGATCAAGTTTACTGTTGGAAAGAAAGATACCCAGGCCGTCCCAGAAGGAGAAACCACAGAATCTGATCAATCTCGCTCTAAAGGTAAAAAGGTTGTTTTAGAGGAGATAGATTCCGATGAAGAAGGTACTTCCAGTGACCAATCCGCTGAAGATGAAGACTCAGGAGAAGCAGACTCCGATGCAAAAGAGGTTTCTAAAAGTGGGCAAGAGTCTAAAGAAGATTCTGAAGGTGATTTCGAAGGTGAACCAGAATCGGAGAGACAAGAGGGTGATCAACAAGAACCTAGGCATGATCAAGAAAGAACTATGTCTCCACCTGAGAATGTAGTTGAGGAAATTCCCAGAATGTCATCGCCTGTGATTTCCAGTGTTCCTCATACCCCTCCAAATTTGAGTACTCCTCCACCTCATGTTCCTTCATCACCCATTCCTACCACATGCATCCCTATAGTAGAGGTATCCACTATTCCTGCAG
This sequence comes from Sequoia sempervirens, assembly GCA_007258455.2. Classification (NCBI taxonomy): domain Eukaryota; kingdom Viridiplantae; phylum Streptophyta; class Pinopsida; order Cupressales; family Cupressaceae; genus Sequoia; species Sequoia sempervirens. The sequence goes on along the minus strand of VDFB02252616.1, from coordinate 215,253,192 downwards.
CATCAACCCCACTTGATACTCCCTTGGTGATAAGCATTCATACAGTTGATATATTGTCAAGTCCTCCATCATCCATTCCTAGCCTGTCTTCACCGACGTATGATATCACTTCTGAAACTGAATTCAATCGGTTCATGAATGAGTCAATACATGATCAACTCAATGTGCAGTTTACGGGAGCAATGATGATAGACACTTCTCCTATTGTCACGATACCCATGGTAACTTCAAAGGTGAAAATGACTTCAAAGGTGATAATGACGACTGATTTGACAGTGAATCTAGAAGTTCACACCCCCTTCCTTCCCCCTTGGCTGATATCTCAAGTATCGAAGCGGAAGAAGCAAATGATCTCTCCAGAGGAGCTCGACCTTGAAGAGATAGTCCCTCCAAAGGCTAAAGGGAAGAAAAAGGTAAAAGTATACTCAAGGCTAAACGTTGAAAAGATTGGCCACAAGTATGCGGAGATTGGCATACCACCGCAAGAAGAAGGAGATGTCAATTTGGAGGACTACATGGTTAGAAGAGTCCAGCTTGGCAAGGTTACCAATGAAAGTGCAAAAGAAAATGCGCAAGTGACATTGGACATCTTGGCTGGAAGACTGGATAAAATGGAGCAAGCTCACAATATGTACAAATAGAGGGCAGAGCATTATGCCACTGTTGTAAAGAGACTTGTAGGATCTCCAACTAATGCACAACCGCTGGCAATGGTAAGTATTGAGGACCCAACTGTCAAGAAAGCTAAGAAGTTTGCCTCCAAAGGCAAGGTGTTGTATGATTTAGTTGAGAAGATCATAGAACACAGATCTCATATCATAATTGCTGCGGACGAGAAAACTACTTTGTTGGCCAAGCTCACCACAGAGCTTGATAAAGAAAAAAGTGTACATTCCCAAGAGGGAAAAGATATGGAAAAGTGCATGCTATCATGGTCACAGATGAAGCAGGTAAAGCTCAGTAAATTGGTGGAAGCCGGGGTAATTCCTAACAAAGAAAAGTTCATTGAGGTAAGAGAATCTTTAATTCAAGTAATTCAATCTCTTACGGAAGATCTCCACCAAGTGCAGGAAGATGTCGAAGGGCATCGTGTTATTCTTGAAAAAGGTATCAAGGAGTTACCAGGACTTCTTGAGGAAAATCGTATCTTCCTGCCAGCCATAGAAATATCCCAGATCTTCAAGGAAGCCATCATGAAGATGATTGACAACGCAGACTTTTCAGAAGCCTCTTTGAACGTCATTTGTGATACAAGGATCACATTGGATAACTTGAAAACGCATCTTGACAAGTGCAAGAAGGTTCACTCATCTATCATGAGATCGATCACGAGAATTCACACCATTGTGGATTACACCGTTGGTCCGGATGAGAATCACACCATTGTGGATTACACCATTGGTCCGGATGAGAAGTTTGTGCAGGAGACCAGGAAGAAATATGAAGACTTTCGCGCCCAAAGCAAGGAAACATGAAGGTTCCTGATCTCCAGTGTTAGACATTTTTTATGCATCCTTTTATGCATCTTGTAAATATTTCCCGACATTTTATATTTCTTTTTGTAAATTGTAATTGCACCAAGTTTGAGATGTAATCTTTTGAAAACAAATTACACTTTGACTTTGGTCAAAATTAGGTGAGATCTCCTTCAATTGCTCACCTAACTTTCCTTGATTTTCTCAATTAGTTTCCTAATTTTGCTCATCCCTCTTTCTATAAATATGAGGGATTTCTATTGTATTAAGGATCTTTTAGTATTTTGCAACGAAGTGCTGCCCTTTTTGAAACAAATTGTGAAACTTTGTGTTCATACTTTGCAAACAAAATTTGATCAATAAAGAAGAAGATTGCAAGCTAGACTTTGTGTTGGATTCGATAATCTTGTGAATTGATCTCTTTTGGTGGTAATTAGTAAGTGATATCTGAAAGACCCTAAGCAATTCATGTAAACTTTGTGTTACATCTTTTACTTAGATTTACATTTGTGTTTTGGTTAACTATGGTTGGATTATCTACAAGACTTTGCACTTGTAATTGTTCATGCTCTTTGGATATTTTGGTTGGATGATCTACAAGACTTTGCGCTTGTAATTGTTCATGTTGTTCAAGGAATTGCTGCATCTAAGAAGACTTTGTGCTTCTAATGCGACAAACAACACATCTATCACAAATCCACCATTCATAAAGCTACGAAACGACTTTGTGCCTTCGTGAGCTTTCCCTTTTATTTTACTTGTTCATTGTTAATTACTTTTGGTATCTCTACGCTTTTCTTTGACAAGTAGAGGTATTGGTATTACTGCTAGTTGATCATTTAAAGTTATTAAGAATTGAGAATTTCCAACAGTGAAGCATTGTAAACATCTTCTCTGAAAAAAGAGAGAAGGATGAAAGTAACACACCCCCCCACTTCGTAAGTATTGTGTACATTGTGTAATTACTTTATTTGTTTTACCATCGCTTCCGTCAGCAGTAAGAAGGGTGCCCCCCTTTTCTGAGAGGAGAGATTCATATCTCACATAGTTGTGGCTGAAGTCCTAGTTGTGTAATCTATCAAAAAGTTGATTACATAATTTTCACCCAACAACATGCAAAGAATAAATACAAATAGAGAGACACACAAACTAGGGAAATGTAAGAAATCAAAGTGATAGATATTGAGAGAGTGTTAATGTGATAGTAAGAGAAAACTATAAAATAAATGATAGATTAAATAAAAAGTACAGACAAAAAAAAAAACCAAAGATTTAAGAAAAAAATAAATAGATACAAAATAAGAAATTAATTTAATATAAAATACATGAATGGAAAAAAGTAACATAGAGAAAAAGATAGGTAATATTAAAAGTGTAGGCAAAAAAAAGAACGGTATATAGATAAGGAATGAGATAAATTTATAGAAAAATTAACAATAGAAAGTAGAGACATGAAAAGAAAGAAAGAAGGGAGAAATAATAAAGCAAGCATGAGATAGAGAAGAAAAACAGAAAGAATGAGTAAATGAAACAGAGAGAGAACAAATAAAAAATCAATAGATAAAGAATAGTTAGTGAAAGGGAAAAGAATATGATGAATGAAAGTATTAAGTCAGAGAAACAATGAATCATAAAAAAGAAAAGAGGAATAAAAAGGAGAGAGTTTGTAATGTCCCCTTCTCAAACCTGATTGTTCTTGTGACCGTTGGCCTTTTTTCTGGAAACCCGAAGGCTAGTCGGAAGATAAATTAGGGTTTCCTATTTTTGAGGAGGTCGTTGTTCAGAGATGGTGGATTCAATGGCAGATTCCTTCTGGGTTTTCAGAGGGCTTCGCAGTGGTATGTTCATCTCGGCATTCAGAGCACTTTTTGGAATTTACTATTTTTAGTAAATTCTATTTTTGGCAGTAATCAGGATGGTATCAGGCAGTTGACTTTCCCCTTCAGTTGATTCAAGTGGCGTATTCAGTTTCGGGATTCAGAATGCAGTTCTGGGAAGTCGAACTCATTTCACTTAAAAATAACATTATAATTAAAATGTTATTTTATCACCTTGGCCTAGTCGAATGACTTAATGTCGTTTTAAAAGGTGGACTCAAAGGGTGGCGCCTTCATTAAGGTTATAATTAATATTTGGTGAATTTTCCAAAGTCAAAGGAAATTAATGTGGGCGCATTTATCAAGGTGATGTTTTAATTAAAATATGATTATTGAGCTAAAGGTGAAAAGGACGCCTTATTGAAGGAAAAGTTAGGGTTTGAGCTTGAGTTGGATTTTAGGGTTTCGTGAAGTCAAACGGAACTTATAAAAAGGAGTCTTGTGCATCATTTCTTCATCTTTGGACGACTATACTGTTATGCTGCCGGATTGGCTCTGGGACTGCTTCGAGGAATGAAGGCCTCCTAGCTTGGGCATCACTTCGTGTTTGCAAGACAACATCTAGTGGTGATTCGATCATTTGTGAGTTAGCATTTGTATTTGTGCTTTGCATTCTGTTTTGTCTTGTTAAGTAAGTTTGCATTTTAGGGAGTTTTTTGTATTTGCTGTATTTGCTGTTTGAGCTACAGCAGATTGGAGTTTTGTTTGTAATTCAAAAAATACAAAAATATAGCTCGTGGGTATTGGTTTATTCCATTTGTGCGTGAAGGGCGAACATAATCCTAGAGTTATAGAATTTATTGTCAAGTCATTGTTTTTTAAAGTGAAATCGCCTTTTCTCAGCAGGCCGTACTTTTCAGCATTTATTGGAATTCGTGCATTAATTAATAGTTGCATTTTAAGTTTGCATTTAGTTGCTGGTTTGAGCGCCATCTTCATAAGAGTCTTATGCATCCGTGTTTCAGCAATTTGAGTGAGTTATAAGTGTGTTGTGAGCATTCGAATACTTTCATAGGCTGCTGGTTTTACGTGCAAAGTACAGATTTGAGAAAGAACAGAAAAACAGAAATATTAATTACTATCTTGTTGATGATTTGATGTGGCTTCATGAATTAAGCCAAGAGAGATCTTATTGTATTGTATTGATTAATATTTCCAGTTCTAACATCTTGACAGGCGTCTGATATTAAATTGTAAACTGACAGTAGTACTGGCAGTTATTCTAAAGCTTGTTAATTTGAATTTGTAATGCTCAATTTCATTTGAAGTTTGTAATAGATAGATCTCCGCCCTATGGTCGCTACTTTCCCATCTTGGGTCAGCAAGCACATTCTGGGTGTCGAGTATTTCCAGTTTCAGCATTTATTTCAAGCATTCAATTTTGTAATCACTCCGTCATATGGTCGCCCCTCACTCTGCCTTGGATTGGGTAGCACATACTTGACGTTGAGTTCCTTTCTGTACTTAGAGTAGAGATCCTCTGACCAATGCTCGCCATCATCGGCGCCATTCTGGTTAGAGTTACTTTCTTGCACTTTTTGGTTTTCTCCTCTAACCTTAACGGGTGCACTGCTTTGTAATTTGTAAATTGAAAAACGAAAAAATTTGGCTCGGAATATTTCAGAGAGTGAAAAAAAAATAAACAAAAAAGAAATTGAGAAAGGGACATAAAAATAAATAATGAAGGTAACTAAAAAGGAATTGAAGATAGAAATAAATAGAAAACAAAAATGGGGTAGAAATAGGAACAATCATAAAGAGGAAGAAAATAAAAAGAAAGAAAGAGAGAGAATAAAAGAAACATTGAATGTCAAATAAGAAAGTGATGCAAGAGGTAATACCTCTGCCTCCCAACTCTCATACAAATGCACAGATTACAGAGATAAGAACATTCAAATAATTAGTTTGTACAGATACAATGTTTATTCAAATCAAATTCCAAATACATCTGTAAAACAAAAATGCTCTCCTTGGTATTCAATGGCCCCTCTTATCTTTCACAAATCTCTGTCTCCAAAACCAATTACGCTCTATTTTGTTCCTATTGACTCTACACTTTTAATTCCGATTACACCATTCGATGTGGTGTTGCTCCTTTTAATTTCCGTCCAATTTCTACACAACCAAACACTTAACTTAGACCTCCCTCTTTTTAAAACTCCCTCACTGCCATATTGAATCTACATATCGACTTCCTGTCTCTTATGTTCCTACCCACATGGACTCCCTTACAACGTCTCTCTTTTCCCCAAGGCGATGCCTCTATCCTCTTTCCTCTATCGTGCCTTTACTCTCCATAGTTGCGCATGGTATCTCCTTTTAATGCCTCCTCTTCCTTTTTAACCGATTCCTTCCCCCCCCCCAAGCCTATCGGCCTCCCTCTTGCTTCTATTGGAGATGAAGAGGCATGATTTAATCATCAATTTCAAGATTTAATTGTTTTTTGAATTTAATATGCCATTTCCTTTCCAAATGCCAGTTTGATTGTTCAATAATCCCATTCAGTAATCATTGCAATTTATGAAACATCATTTCCTTTGAGGCACTTTGTCAATCAGCTCATGTGCTCGTTCTATGCTTACACATTTCACAGACATACCTACAATCAATGGCTGCTCATACTCTATTTCACCATAGATTAACTGGAAAAAAGGGGTAGAAGAGATTGGCTTTACACTAGCCAATTGCATTCGCTTAAAATATTTTTATCATCACATTTCATGAGACAACATTTCTTCGAAGTATATCTGTTTCCATCATCGTCTCACCAAAGTATAGAATTTAAGAGGTTTAGGCACTACAAGAAAGAGAGAAATAGAACAAAAACAAAACAAAAAGTCGAAAGCAAACCAACAATATTTTTTTGGTTGGTGTTGATCGCCTGCCTGCCTGTGTGCTCCTGCACCAGACACGTTGAGTATGTGAAATGTTCCTTGAGTTGGAAAACTTAGGAACATTGAAAGGTGCATGGGACGATAATCCCATGTTTATTTTTGATCCATAATTTCTCCTTATCTACAAGATCCTTTCCCTTCTATTGTTCTGCTCAACCTCAACACTCGAGCCACTTCCATTAGTGTTATCCCGTTTCTCTAACAACTTCCTATCATAGGTCCACATCTATGACCACCACATCCTTTTGGGCTGCTATTATTTGTTCCTTCATTGCGTTGCTGCAATAAATTAGAATCCAATCTACCCTTTCCTCTCGAAATCTACCCCTTAATTAGTTGCAAATCACTGTACTCAATCCATTCCTCTTCCTCTATTCGCTAATTCTCCACACTACAACAAACAATAGGACTGTATTCTTTCATTTGCTTCTCCTTTTCTTTTAGAGAACTCAACATATACTTTTTTCCATCTTTCCGGATGGTATAAACATCCTTTCTACCATCATAGATGGCTTCCCTGTCAAATTGCCATGGTCTACCCAACAACACATGACAAATAGTCATAGGCATCACGTCACACAACACCTCATCTCTATAAGAGCCAATTTGAAAATTAACTAAACAGTGCTCACTCACAATCATTTTGTGTTCCTTTTGTGTTGTACCCCAAAATTAAAATTTTTGTTACACTTAGACATTTTGAAGAAATGAGTACAAGTCTTGTCGAAACAGTCAAAAAGGTCAAAATTTGGGTGTGCATGTCTTGCATGGAGGGTTAAAACACAAATTTTTCAATTTCTGACGATCTGGGTCTGCTAAGAGCAGCTTAACCTACAAAACCCAGATCTCAGTTTTTCATCCCTAAATTTTAGGAAAACTACTATTTTAGAAATTTTCTCGAAATAGTAAAGTTTTCTGGTTTTCTGGTTTCTTTTGAAACGAATACTGGCAAAATTTTCTAAAAATAGAAAGTTGGTCCGACAGGGTCCGAACTGATTTTGATTGGCTCAAAATGTGTCCGTATTAGGCTGGTGCAGTCAGAATCTTAAAATAATCAGTTTTGCCCTACTGGGTCTATTCAGCTTTTTCAGAAGCATATCTAGAGTTCTGAGGTTATTAATGGAGGTCATCTGACTGCCAAGCGTCAATTTTAGCATTCAAACTTCCAGCAGAAGGTGAAATGATGAACATGCACAAGGATCGAGGAAGAAAAGTGAAAAGTCATGAAAATTTTCTAAGTCTGCTGAATTTGGGCGCCCCTGTTGAAGAAAGGCGCCCACCTTTTTAGGTCACCAGATGAGTGAATTAGGGTTTGGATCCCCAATAGAAGTTGTTCAGTTTTCAGTCAGCTTCGCGATGGATATCCCCTTCAGAGCATCCGACGATCCAGTCTCCAGCAAATTCAAGTCAAAGTAGAAGGTATAAAATGAAGATCTAAAACTTGAAGAAGATTGAATTGAGAATTTTTCTAAGTCTGGAGAAACTGGGCGCCCTAAGAAGAGAAAGGCGCCCAACTTTTCAAGGGTGCAAACAGAGGAATTTGCAGTCGAAGTTACAACGAGATGCCTTCAGAATTCAACTGGCTTTGCAGTGAGCTATTCAGCATGACAAACGGAGCTCGCAATCATCAGATTCAAAAGGCTGAACAGAGGGTCCGATGAGAGTTGAAAAGAGAAATCCAAAAGCAAAAGTGAAAAAGTCAAAAAATAAACTAAGTGTTGGTAAACTGGGCGCCCCCAGTCAAGATAGGCGCCCAACCTTTTGAAGGGTAAAAATTCACTTTTTGACCAACGTGTCTCCAGAGGACTCCTCTTCATTCTCCGTCAGCTTCGCGATGAGCACAGCCATTCAGCAATCCGACGCCCGGAGCTCAAGATTTAATAAGATCATCTGCGGAAGAGAAGTTAATGAAGAACTTGGAAATTAGAAAAATGGCTAACACTGAAGAAGTTGGGCGCCCCTAGAAGGAAAAGCCTCCCGTGAATTCGGAGGTCGAAATCAAGTTTTTAGCAGGAGGTGCCTCCAAAACGTCTTCTTCAGAATCAGTCCGGCTCCGCAGTGAACCACTCAGCTCGCCTGTCGGGTAAACCTGTCAACGGGAAATCAGAGGCGAAGTGGCATGTTAAAATGAGGAAAGTTGAAAAAGTGGAAATTTTGACTAAGTCTGGTGAAGTTGAGCGCCCCTCTTGGAGAAAGGCGCCCAAATTTCCATGCCTTAGAAGATTTTTGAGATTTTCAAAATTTCAAAGTTTTGAAAAGGAAGAGGATGGCGTCCAAACTGAGAAGATGAGATTTAGGGTTTTGAAATAAAAGCAGAAAAAAAGCAAAACCTAAATCAAAACCTAAGTCTATTTAACACTTCTTTTCAATGTATTTTTCATTATTTTTGCAGGTAGCATCCAGAGGAGAAAGTTGGAGCAGCAAGTTTGAAGGAATTTTTGTGATTCAAGAATCCATAGTTGCTGGTTTTACATCAGATTTTTCAGACCAGCAAGCATAAACCCTTGTTCTTTCAAGCTTTTTGTTCCAGAAGATCAAGTTTTTTCAAGCAGAAGGCCAAGGCTTTCAATTTTTAGTCATCTGGGTCTTTTTGCCTCTATCTTCTGAAGAATTTTTCAAGAACTTCATCAAGTTGCAGCAAGTGCTTTTATCTTGCATGAGTGAAAACCTCAGTGCATTCAAATTCAACCATCTGGGTCCTTTCCAATCAGTCTTCTGAAGAAAACCCATATCGCAGCTTTTTTTCCAAAAACCTAGGGTTGGCTGCTTTTTCAATCAAACGTCAGAGTTTTGCAAATCCAATCAACTAGGTCCATTTCTAACGATATTCTGAACAAAACCCAGATGCTTTTTTCGGGAAAATTGAAGAAATTAGGGTTTGCAGCTTTTTCAGTTAAAATCAAGATTTTCAAAAACGGATGATCCGGGTTGTCTTGTATCACCATTCGAACAAAACCCATATCTCGGAAAAATTTCTCAAAAATTAGGTCGGTTGAAGCACAAAATTCATTAAAAATAGAAATTGCACAGACTTATGCGAACCAAGGCGAGTTCTGAGTCATTCTTGAGTTTTAGAAATGGAGTACCTCCTAATGTTTTCAAGTCCGATCAGCACTTTCTGGTACATCAAAAGCAGCTAAGGCAGACTTGCATCATATCAAGCGGGTGTTGATCTTCATCCCTTGGAGAGGCGGCAACACTTCAATCAAGAACACGGTCATTACTGGACTCCTCGCATGCAGCGTCTATTCTATATGGTTCGAGCCTTGGGTTCGTAAGCTTGCATTAAGCATTACCCGGCAAGGGAGATCCAGTCGCATGGTAGGTTGATTTGCAGTCTAAAGCCTGATATGGTCGAAAGGTGTTTTTCCATTCCCCCGTGGCCTGAAAGTGTAACTCTTTCGAGGGATGAATGTGAAAAGATGTGGAATATGCATAAAGACAAATACAGCAAGAAGATTGTACTGAAGTGAATGAAAGGAAAACATAAAAGTGTTGTTCATAGTTGCAATCCAGTTGGCGGAAGGATAGGTCATATTTCAGTGATGTCAGCAAAGTTCAATAAAGCGGCCAATGAGATTGAAGATTTCCTGAGATCCATTGCAGATGCTGAAAATATTCTTGAAAAGCGGTGTTTTGCTGTTGATGGCATAGATGCACCGAACCGGGACACAATTTCTAACTTCCTAGCGGATGTGATCGAGCTTTAAAGCAGCTTTCTTCTAGAAGCTTTCTTTCCCGCTTTCTTTCTATTCTTGGAATAATCCTTATCCATTCTTTGAGGATAGAAAGAAGATAAGATGTAATAGTTGGCGTTTCCAGCTTTTTTAGGGTTTCTTCTTTCTAGATTTAGTAATAAACACTTCTTTGAAGCAAGCCCTAGATTATTAAGCAAAGAGATTTTAGGGTTCCCTACTCCTCTGCTTCTCTATAAATAAGAGCCTTTTGCTCCTTTAGTTTTCTTTACTTGATTGTGCGATGTAAATTTCTTGTGGTCTCTTTTGCTTGATGGTTGTTATTGATTAGCCGATTCACTTTTGTGTTGGAGCAGTTTATTGTGTTAGCAGTGCCGAGCTGTGTTGCAGCAAGTTGTTATTGATTTGATTCAATTTGTGTTGATAAACGATTGTTGAGCCTCTTTAGCCAACAAGGAGTTAGTAGATTGCTGTTTTCATTGTATTAAGAATATGTAATGTCCCGTTTTCAGCGATCTTGTTTGGAGATGGTTAGCCTTTTTTGGGACCCTTGTGGGCTAACTGGATTGGTTAGAGGGTCAGTGGTACCTTCTGGAGAGTTCGGTCGATTTATTTTTTGAGATCGTGGATAGGCTCATTGCAGGCCTTGGCAGTACAGGAGTTTCTTTGCTTCTGACGGCTTTGAATTCTGTGAGAATTGAGGGAGATAGGCTTACTTAAGTGATTTAAGTTAATTTTTAACTTAAAGTCTTTTTATAAAGTCAAATTGACTTTATAATTCTTATTTCACTTAAATTAAGTCTAAAGTGAATATTTTAATGTTATATCTTTTATTCACTTAAAGGAGGCGCCAAAAATCAAAATGAAGACTATGGAAAGTGACTTAAGTTTAGTTTCATAAATTTAAATGAGCTAAAGCCCTAAAATGTACGGCTTTCTTAGGTTTTCACTTCCTTTGCTTTATAAGGGATTTGGGCAATGAGAAACTCATCTTTTGAATATTTCAACTTTGCCTTGGAGGTTTTTTCCCTTGCTTTCAGCCTGTGACCAGGTTTGCAGCAAATCCACCATTGGAGAACGAAATCTCTTCAGTGTGAGCACTTGTGAAGTTGTGAAAGATCAGCTGAATTAGTGCAGATTGAGAGAGCTTCATTTCAGAAGTTCTGCAGTGCTTCAACAGATTTTTGTAGTGTTCTTCATAAAAAACAGAGGGTTTATTAGTTGCTGTTCTTCCTTCACCATGGCAGACTTCATGGCTGTTTGGGCACACCTTCAGAGATGGTTTTTGGTGCTTTTTGTTTGAAAGGGCGTGGCACTTGCAAGGAAGGTTTTTTTTGGCTTTTTGGAGAAACGTCTTCTTTCTGAGGATCTCTCTTCATGAACTTGGGCGCCCTACCTATACTTCTCTCTGGCTTCAGTTTCAAAATAAACTTTGCAATCTGTAACTCTCTACTCCAGTTTTCGTCAGTTCTTCACTATGCTGGTCGGATTTCTTATTTAAAAAATCTGGAGGCTTTCGGGTATGTTTGTATGTTTTAAATCCATTGTTGATGATAATAAACACCTTCTACAATTTCAGTTTGATTAAATTTGCTCAAGTTTTCATTCTGTGAGCTTTTATATGATGCGCCCCTTCTCTTCTGTCTACAAAATTTCTCTAAAAAACTAAAAAACACAAATAGACTTAAAAAAAAAGACAGGGGTTTGAGCAGTGAGCTAGCAAGGCTCATCACAGTGGTATCAGAGCTCTGATCCTGCCAGCTTGTGGGATTTGAAAAAAAATTTATGAAGTCACACCAGGAGGGTTTTGACAAGTTCTACTCTCGTGGGGGCCCTAGAAATCAAAGAGGTGATCATAATCCTTTTCCATCATTTCCATTTGACGAACAGGAGGAGGAAATAGACTGGGATAATATGGCTAACAGGGAAGGAGAAAGTTCTCATATGAACAAAGAGGATAGAGAAGCTAGAGATGTGCTAAGAGGTATGGTTGCAGGTCAAGAACAGGTAGCAAATATTCTCCAGCAACTCAGCACAAATGTAGAGAACTTAACACTTCAGAGAGGCCAGCATCCAGGGCATGATCATGAGGGCAGTATCCATGGCGCACCTCATAGACCTATTGTTCCAGCTCGCACTTTTGTGAGAGCAACATGTCCTACCTTCACCAGGAATGATACGGAGGATGAGGAAGAGGTTGAACAGGGTGGTGAGATTAATTTTACAGATAACATCATGGTTATGCATGATGAATGGGACGCATTGCCACCTAGAGTTAAGGAGCACCTTAACTTTGATAGATTCATGAGCCAGAGGAGAGAACATAACAGAAATAGGAATGACAGGAGGCCTTGGTACAAGCACAGTGATCTTAGACAGGCTACCAATAAACTCACCTTGGCGAACTATGATGGCAGTGGTAGAGTTACAGCACGTGCTTGGATCAGCAAGTTAGATACATTCTTGACTCTACGTCCCATGCCCGAGGAAGATGCTATTCGATTTGCAGCACTTCACCTTGATGGCGTAGCTCATGATTGGTGGATTCATGGCATGGCTACTCTTCACCATGATCAGATTACTTCATACCAGGAGTTCACAGATAGACTGGTAGAGAGGTTTGACAAACGTGATCCCGAGCTATTTTTCAGAGACCTAGCACAGCTGAAACAGCTAGGTAGTTTGGAGTCATATATTGGGGAGTTTCAGAGATTGTCAGTTATGGTTACAGGCATTTCTGAGAGGAGGCTGATCATACTCTTCATTGAGGGACTTTTCGAGCCTATGAAAGGATGGATCAAGGCATTTGATCCCCCTACATTACAGGAAACGATGAGGAAAGCTCGTAGCATGGAACTTACAGCTTCATGTGGTAAGTTCACTTCAAATGCAGAAGCATCTTCATCCTATAGTGATGGCAAATCAGAACCTAAGGAATCAGAAAAGATTGATGAAAAGAGGAAGTTTACAGCTCCTTTGGACCAAGAAACAATAAATGATTTACGTAGAAGGAAGCTATGTTTCTATTGCAAAGCTCCTTATGACCAAAACCACCATTGTCCTCTTAGGCCTAAGGGTGCAAATAGACAAATGGAGTGGTTCTATGAGGGTGATGAGTTTGCTGATTTAACGGACCAGCAAGCTGGTATTAAGGATGGGAGTATGCATTCTATCATTCTCATCCATGAAAAAAGTGAGAAGATTGAACAGGAAATCCTAGAGGAGTATGAGATAAATCAGGAGGATTATCTTTTTGCTTCTAGTTCCGTGGGGACAGAGGTATGTGTTTGGGATCAAAACAGATATGGGGCTCAATTTGTAAACAATTCTCTTTATGAGGCGGATGCTACTTTCTCTTGTGATAATCTGCTCTTTGATGCGGAAGTTGATCCTTTACTTAGTGGAGCAGCCACTAGTGTTTTGTATACACATGATGGAGGAGACATTTTACAATGGCATGATGTCATTACGGATTTGTTTGAGGACAGCAGCTTAATGCCTCATCATTCTCATGAAATGGGAGCTTGTAATCATGAGCAAGCCAATGAGATGATATTCTCCTTTGATGGAAGCCCTACATCCATTGGTGGACATGAAGATATCAAGCATAAGAAGACTGATTTTGTGTACTTTGGCATTGAAAAGATTAGAAGGTCTGAAATGCTGAATGAAGAGTGGTTGAGGAAGGCCAAGGAGGCTAGGTTAGTTGCTGCAAATGCAAAACAACGTCTTCAAGGGGTGAAGGAAAAAGTCAATCACCTAAACATAGCAAGACATAAAAGGATAGATAACCTTAAGAGGCTTTTAACTCAAAGAGAGGATGGATATGGATATGTACCTTGTTCTAATAATGATTCACCATGTGAGGTTGAAATTGTTCAAAGTTTGGAAACTCATTCTTCTAGGGGTTGCATATGGGATGACGATGATCCAGTTTCTCTTCCTAGAGTAGATGGTATTCCGTATGATGGTCTTCTCTTCGAGTTAGATATTACTCACGATCTGGCAGCTATCTACTTGTTGCTTGGTGATTTAATCTTCTTAGACTCTTCATTGATCGATGGTTGTCCTACTTGGAGTTGGCATGATTTGCAGAGTTGGGATTTAGGAGCTACATTGCTAGATGGTTGGTACCATTGGTTGACAGGATATGATGACATCATGGGTTCCAGCTATAGACAAAGATGTTGTGTTGCGGATGCTTCCCGATATTCTTATTTTATTATGATGGATGGATGTGAGTACCGTTTATATTGGGATCCAAGTGGCGACATGATTGGTACTGTGTTTTGGATGAGTTCCATGCATTGGCTTCACCACTTTTGGCATGGTGAAGTTGAGATCAGTGTTGAGCAGCGGAGGACAGTTGATGACAGTAGGGACATTTCACGGCACTATCCTTGGGATCCTGGTGGAGTGGTTGATCCTTTGCTGTTGAGATTGCTTGCGGACAAGCAATTTCAGGGAGGGCGGACTGTAATGTCCCCGTTTTCAGCGTGATCTTGTTTGGAGATGGTTAGCCTTTTTTGGGACCCTTGTGGGCTAACTGGATTGGTTAGAGGGTCAGTGGTACCTTCTGGAGAGTTCGGTCGATTTCATTTTTTGAGATCGTGGATAGGCTCATTGCAGGCCTTGGCAGTACAGGAGTTTCTTTGCTTCTGACGGCATTGAATTCTGTTGAGAATTGAGGGAGATAGGCTTACTTAAGTGATTTAAGTTAATTTTTAACTTAAAGTCTTTTTATAAAGTCAAATTGACTTTATAATTCTTATTTCACTTCAATTAAGTCTAAAGTGAATATTTTAATGTTATATCTTTTATTCACTTAAAGGAGGCGCCAAAAATCAAAATGAAGACTATGGAAAGTGACTTAAGTTTAGTTTCATAAATTTAAATGAGCTAAAGCCCTAAAATGTACGGCTTTCTTAGGTTTTCACTTCCTTTGCTTTATAAGGGATTTGGGCAATGAGAAACTCATCTTTTGAATATTTCAACTTTGCCTTGGAGGTTTTTTCCCTTGCTTTCAGCCTGTGACCAGGTTTGCAGCAAATCCACCATTGGAGAACGAAATCTCTTCAGTGTGAGCACTTGTGAAGTTGTGAAAGATCAGCTGAATTAGTGCAGATTGAGAGAGCTTCATTTCAGAAGTTCTGCAGTGCTTCAACAGATTTTTGTAGTGTTCTTCATCAAAAACAGAGGGTTTATTAGTTGTGTTCTTCCTTCACCATGGCAGACTTCATGGCTGTTTGGGCACACCTTCAGAGATGGTTTTTGGTGCTTTTTGTTTGAAAGGGCATGGCACTTGCAAGGAAGGTTTTTTTTTGGCTTTTTGGAGAAACGTCTTCTTTCTGGAGGATCTCTCTTCATGAACTTGGGCGCCCTACCTATACTTCTCTCTGGCTTCAGTTTCAGAATAAACTTTGAAGTCTGTAACTCTCTACTCCAGTTTTTGTCAGTTCTTCACTATGCTGATCGGATTTCTTATTTAAAAAATTTGGAGGCTTTCGGGTATGTTTATATGTTTTAAATCCATTGTTGATGATAATAAACACCTTCTACAATTTCAGTTTGATTAAATTTGCTCAAGTTTTCATTTTGTGAGCTTTTATATGATGCGCCCCTTCTCTTCTGTCTACAAAATTTCTCTAAAAAACTAAAAAACACAAATAGACTTAAAAAAAAGATAGGGGTTTGAGCGGTGAGCTAGCAAGGCTCATCACGAAATAAGTTGCAAGCCTCTCCTTAGCTGCAATTTCTTGTTCAAGGCATGTTAGAAGGGAGTTTTGTTTTAGAGATTTGAGTAATAAAATCATGAGCCTCTTTTGCCTTGGTCTAAAATCTCAGATTTCCGTTATCTATGTTATGCTTTCATGATCTTTATTTCAGCTTACAGTGAAGTGTGTAGGTGTTTGTTGGGAGAGAGATTATTAAAGTATTTTTGTCAGAGAATCTACCTTGTTAATTTCTAACTTCTCTTGCTCTGCTATTACTTGAGAGGTTAGGAACGTCTTTAGTTTAAGTTAGTCGTAGTTGAACTTCTTATCAGAAAATCTCAGCTGCGGCGTTTGTGTTTAAAAAACCTTGTGCTCTAAGCTGATCCAAAAAGATAGGCAACTTAGTTTTAGTTTACTTTCTTTCAAACATCATCAGCAAGAGGGAGCTTCCCCTCCTAATTTGAAGAGCAGTTTATCTGTGCATAGCTGTCCATTTTCAAATCCGCATTCCAGAGGTGCGAATTTAAACGCCAACATTTTGTAACCAAGAAAATTTGTACGAACAAGGATGTTTACACCTCTTCAAACCTAGCTTTTCTATCATCTCCTTTGAAACTAGGTTATCCGTACTACCACTATCTACTATAACTTTGCAGCACTTACCTCCATCCTTGCACACAGTTCAAAAGAGACTCCTTTGGGATGGTTACTCCTCAACCGCCTTCGGGTTTACCAACACTCTCCTCATCATGAGAGATTCACCTTCTTCTAGGTCTTCACCTTTTGGGGATGCATCACGTTCCTCATCCTCTTGTGCCAAGTGGTCCCTTGATGCACTCGTTTTTTTGTCTTCTTATACTTGAGGACACTTGAAAACACGATGACCAACTTCTCCACATTGGTAACATATACCTAGAAACCCTCTGTTGTTTCTACCACGTCCTCTTGTTGACATCTCCTTTTCTTTTGTTCTTTGGCCCACCTCTTTACTCCATTTGGGCTTGATGCAGGAGCATCCCTGGATGTAAAGCAATCTTGTATCAACCAAATATAGTTCTTTTCTTCCACTATATTCTATAGCAGTTTCAATAGTTCATTCCGCATTTCCCAAATTGTTGTTTCTCAGCTCGCGGAGTGGGATATAGCATCTACACATCGACATCTATCACATATCCCGATTTCACATCATTTTCATTTGTCTATCAAAAGTTAACGCTCTCAGAAATTCACTATGTTTACTAGTCAGAGCATTTAGGGCTGACCTAGTCTAGAGTTCTTAGTGCGGACCTATTCCAAATCGTCCAAAGCTTAATTGGACATCATATAAGCATCTTGGGTTCATTGGGACCTATCTTGGAGATCCACAAGTCATATCTATTCGCATGGAGATATCTCTTCATACTTTGAGGCCAACATTCATATGTGATCATTCATCGAGTTATTAACCCTTGTGGCCGACACGGACCTATATTGGAGCTTGAAAAGCATATTTATAAGCATTTGTAATCATTTAGGATGCAGAATTTAGATCAGTAGTTTTAGGATAAGATTTTGATTCAAGACATTTCCACACAAACCCTTCAGGGCATGTAATAAGGCCTATTGGCCAATTATATTGTTGAATGCCCTTGTGGCAGGCCTGTGAGCCTTGGATAATTCACCCTTGAGGCCTATGTTGCATGTAAGGTTATCAATCCAATGAAATTTCATGTTTGCATATCAAATTGTTGTGTTATTTCCGTTGTGTTGACTCATTGCTGCATGGTTCAGACTATTCCTTCAGGAACCCTCCTACCATGACTACACCAAAGCTTGAAGTCTTCTTCAATCTGCTTTCCTTTACTGCTTCTCACTTATCCTTTTTTGTGCAAATATTCCTCAACTTTTGGAATTGTTTAATTGTCTTCTCATTAATTTATCCTCAACCTTTAATGCATATTGGTATGCTTCCTCCACCGTAGTAATTTCCAACATACTTATTTCATCCTGAATGTTAAACCGTAATCCATTTACATACCTAGCTACCTTTTCCCTATCGATTTCATTCCTTCCAGATTGAATAGCCAGCTTGTAAAACTTCTTCGTGTAATCTTTTACACTCATATCTTTTTGCTTCAAATTTTGTAACTTCTTGAATAACTCCATCTCATAATCTCCAGGTATGAATTTGTTCTTCAATCTTGTCACCATTTAGTTCCACCTTCTTATCTGGGGATCCCCATCCATTTCCTACTCTCTTTGCAACCCTTTCCACCATAATGCAGCGTGCCCTTTCAATTTCGTTTGGGCTAACTTTACCCACTGAGAGTCTCTAATTTCCTCCATTTCGAAGCAATCTTCTAGCTCTCCTATCCAATCAATTAACTCTTCCGGATTTAATGTTCTAGAAAAGTTTGGCACATCCATTTTTTTGCTTTTTGTTATTCTTAAAAGAGCTCTCAAGAATCTTTCTTGTTCGACATCCTCTAGCTGTTCTTCTTCTCCTTGCTCTTCCTCTTCGCTTTCTTCCTCATTCTCAGGATCTCTTGCATTACCAACAACTAATCTCACCTCATTTCTTATATCACTTCTGATATCATCTCTTATCATCTCTTGAAATCATTTCAACACTACCTCTAATCTGGGTCTTCCTCTTCGAGGCAACATCTTTTTTGATCAACGGCTTGTCTCTCTCAGCTCTCAATTGTTCAGGACTCCACACACACATGTAACAATTCTCTCAAGCTCTCCACAACCATTACTCACTTCCCACAAATCCTAGTGGATCCTCTCCACGCTCAAGATTACTTCGTCTGATACCAATTGATGCAAGAGGTAATACCTTTGCTTCCCAACTCTCATACAAATGTACAAATTACAGAGATAAGAACATTCAAATAATTAGTTTGCACAGATACAATGTTTATTCACATCAAATTCCAAATACATCTGTAAAACAAAAATGCTTTCCCTGGTTTTCGATGGCCCCTCTTATCTTTCACAAATATATGTCTCCAAAATTAGTGACGCTTTGTTTTGTTCCGATAGACTCTAAACTTTTAATTCTGATTACACCATTCGAAGTGGTGTTGCTCCTTTTAATTTTCGTCCAATATCTACACAATCAAACACTTAACTTAGACAGTCCCTCTTTTTTAAACTCCCTCGCTTCCATATTGAATCTACATATCGACTTCATGTCTCTTCTATTCCTAACCACATGGACTCCCTTACAGCGTCCCTTTTCCCAAAGGTGATGCCTCTATTTTGCGTACTCCTCCTCTACTCTTGTGCACTTCCCTTCCACCACTACACATTCACTTTCCTCTGTCACACCTTTACTTTCCATAGCTACGCATGGTATCTCCATTTGATGCCTCCTCTTCCTTCCTTTTTGACCGACTCCATCCCCCCCAAATCTATCGGCCTCCCTCTTGCTTCTATTGGAGGTGACGAGGCATGATTTAATCATCAATTTCAAGATTTAATTCTTTATTGAATTTAATATGTCATTTCCTTTTCAAATTCCAGTTCGATTGTTCAATAATCTCATTCGGTAATCATTGCAATTTGAGTCATCATTTCCTTTGAGTCACTTTATCGATCATATCATGTGCTTGTTTTATGCTTACACATTTCACATACATATCTACAACCAATGGCTTCTCATACTCTGTTTCACCATAGATCAACTGGCAAAAAAGGGTACACTATAATCACATTATGATTTTTTTGTAAATTGGCCTCCAATTAATCAAAATATTCCAATTCAAACCCCTTTCAAAGATGATAAAAAGGTATGAACTTCTCTTCCTTCTTTTTTAGACTTAGGGGTATCCCTACGATCTAGCCCAACCCTCAACCCGCCTTACCTTGGTCTTACATTCTGCCAAGTTGCAGTCGAGAAGAGGTGTCATGTTAGGGCGAGACTAGTCCCCCGGGGATGTATGCAATAGCCCACAAGCCATGTGCATTGAGTAAACCCGGACCTCGAAGTCAAACCCAAGACTATGGGGAGCATACCCACAACTTAAGCCTCCTTTGTTATTTGTGTGGGCTTTGAGACGAACCCAACTTCTATTCCTTCTTAGGAGAGAGAACGAGAGTATGTAGATCGATTCTTTAATTCAATTTTAACATAGATAATCCAATTACTATCTATGTCTCTTGCATTGTCAAATGATTAAAACATGTTATGTATTAAAAACTGAAGGAGAAAGATAAAGATAGAGAGAAAACATGAAGGGATGGAATGGGCTTGATAAATTAATTACAAGATAATAGGAAAATAGATCTAGATATAAAATAGATAGAATGAGAAGTGAAAGATAAAGAGTAAAAAAGGAAAATAAAAGAAATAAATAGAGAGAAAGAGGTAGGGACATGGTGAGACAACAAATGAAAGGTTGTGAGAGAAATTCAAAAGACAAAAAGTAGACAAAACCAATAAAAATATCAAAAAGGAATAATTAAAGTTAAAGAAATAAAAAATAAAGAAAAACTAATATAGAGATAAATAAATAAATAATGAATGACCAAAAATCATAGAGAGAGAGAGAGAGAGAATGAAGATAGAGAGACAACAAAGATATACTCACGTAAGCAATTTGAATAAATAATAAACAAATTTAGAAAGACATAAAAGACATATAAATAAAGTGGAGAGAGAGAGAGAGAGAATTCCAAACATAGAGATAAAGATTACAAAGTGTCCAGGGAAATGACTAATACAAAGAGGGAAACAAAAACAAAAATATATTGGTGAAGAAACAAAGAATCTTTAAAATAGATATGCGAAGAATAAATACAAATAGAGAGAGACACACAATGTAGGAACTCGTTTTCTCTCAATTGCGGGAACTGATTGTTTTTGCTTGTTTCCTTTGTTTTTGATCTTTTTTTGTGGTTTTTGCTAATAAAGAGAATGGTACGATTTTGAAAGAAAATGCTTCTAAAATCCTTAATAAATATTGAAGCAGATAGACTTCTGAATCGATAGCACATGGATTTATTATTCTTTCTAGATGATTACAATGATGAATCTCTAATATGTAGACAAAAAGGCAAAGCAAAATGTAATATTTAAAAACCTGATTGCAACCGCCTGTAGGAAGCATGAAATGGTACGGCCAATCCCAAAGACAGTCTTTCCCCAACAAATTTGAATTGCAGATGCTACTAGAGACCTAGGCGCCCAAGCTGGAGAAGTTAGAATGCAAAAAGGCAAGGCGATTTTCCTGTGATGAGAAGTACCACCTTGCTGCTGTAAAAGGTACAGCCTGTACCAGCAACTATGAAGTTCGTACCACTTTGGAAAATGTACCAGATGCAGCATTAACCCAGCCGCTCAAGATATCACCTTTCCCCTAACGAATACTGAGTCAAACCCTGACGAATAACTTCACAATAAGCTCTATAATAACTTTTGAATGAAGCTATTCCACTGACAGGCAATAAATTAGCTGATATTTCACAACCTCTTAACTACAAAACACTAAAGATGGCTCGTTCTCCAATGTGATAGAAAACTAAAACCCTTGGTTTCATTCTCTGTAGAAGAAATTGGCTAAAATCGATTCTCATATGCATAATGATGAATTTCTTCAAAGAAAACCTTATATCTCCTCAAGCAAGTCGATTTCCTTCAAAAAGCATCATTTAAATAAACTTTGAATTTCACATTTAATTTTCCAATAGTTTGGGCGCCCAATTAATTATAATAATTAATTGAAATATGGCCCCTTCTTCATGATGGTCGACCCCTTCATTAAGTCACTTAAGTTATAACATAAATTTACATTATAACTTAATAATATAAGCTTCAATTAAATTAATATTTATTTTGGCAAATAAATATTAATATCTCTCTCAATATAAGTCCAAATGACAAGTCTGAAGCTGGGTGCTAAGTGACTGAATCTGCATATGACCAGACCATACTGCTAAAAATAGCAGGGGTGCTCCACTGAGTGTCTCCACTTACTAAAAATAGTAAGTCAAGCAAATGAAGTCCAGAAGACCCCGAGCGAAAGCCAAACTGAATAATTCTGACAACTAAATCCAAGCCATGCCTCAACAAGACCCTCTATCCTCCATATTAGCCTACGAGGGCCACATAATAGGCTAATCTCAAGTACTGAGAGATGTCAACTGGAAGGGGACATTACACACAATCTAAGGAAATGTAAGAAATCAAAGTGCTAGATACTGAGAGAGTGTTAATGTGATAGAATGAGAAAACTACAAAATAATGATAGATTGAATAAAAAAAAAAAAAAAAACCAAAGATTTAAGAAAAAAATAAATAGATACAAAATAAGAAATTAATTTAATATAAAATACATGAATGAAAAAAAGTAACATAGAGAAAAAGATAAGTAATATTAAAAGTGTAGGCAAAAAAAAGAACGGTATATAGATAAGGAATGAGACAAATTTATAGAAAAACTAACAATAGAAAGTAGAGATATAAAAGGAAACAAAGAAGGGAGAAATAATAAAGCAAGCATGAGACAAAGAGAAGAAAAAAAAGGGAATGAGTAAATGAAACTGAGAACAAATAAAAAATCACTAGATAAAGAATAGTTAGTGAAAGGGAAAAGCAATAGGATGAATGAAAGTTTTAAGAGAAACAATAAATCGTAGAAAAGAAAAGAGGAATAAAAAGGAGAGAGTGGGAGAGTGAAATAAAAATAAAAAAAGAAAAAAAGAAAAAAAGAAATTGAGAAAGGGACATTAAAATAAATAATGGTAAGCATGTAATCTTATCAATGGCTACAATTCTATATTAATGGACTTAATGACCAAATTAAGCATGATGTTTATTTGTTGGAACTTTCTACAATTAGGAAAGCTATGCAACAAGCATTGCATATTGAGCAAAGAAATTTTGACACAAAAGATCCATGCAAGGTAAAACCAAAAGGTGGGGAGATAGAAATGTGACTAGTCATGTTGAAAAAAAGTGGAAAACTTCTTTAACCCACGATAAATTACTAAAGTCTCTCCTCAACACGAGGCAATGAAAAGTGAAAAAGGTCTATGTTGGAATTGTGATAGCAAATAGTTTAGAGGTCAAAAGTGTGTTAATAGTAAGAAAAGACTAATGATTAGAAGAAGAGGAAGAAGTAGCTATACTATAAAAGAACCAAATGTGAAACTTGATCATACAAATTTTGAGGATGAAAGCCCTACTATCTCCCTACATGCATTATGGGATAGGCATACCACAAACACTTAAAGTGATTGGTTACATAAAAAATTGAAATGTGATAGTGTTGGTTGATATAGGTAGTGCACACAACTTCATTGATAGAAGATTGGATAATGAACTCAATTTTTTGTGTATCTAATCTCTAATTTTTAAGTCATGATAGCTGATGTAAAACAATTCTACTGTAGTTATAAATCACATCATATAAAACTATCAACTAGATTCAAAAGTGTTTGTCATTCCGGTTGGTAAAGAAAGTGTAGTTTTGGGTGTACAATGGCTTAAACAATTACGAATATTGTCCTTTAATTTTTGGGACCTATTGATGGTTTTCAATACAAATTGACAAAAGTATAAACTTGTAGGAAAGCAATCACCACCAAGCCAAAAATAAGTTTTCATAGGATGGATAAATTATTTAAGAAAGGATCTAATGGCATATTGTGATGCAGATGGAAAGGAATTTGCAGAAAAAGTACAATGATCAGTGACTTGTTTGACAAATTGTCTCTTTCTAGTAGCCCTGGTTTATGACAAATTAGATGGGACAACAATTTTTGTGGAGGTTCTTAGGAATATAAACACACTTTCAGATACCCTTTATGGAGATACAACTCCTCCTACAATGTATGCTCCAAAATGAAACAAAAGGCCTTCAAAACGAACTATTATCAATCCCAATTAGCCCTCCAAGTTGCTAAAACTAAGTTTTTTAGAAATAATGACCTCACACATGCCAAAATGGTACAAAAACTATTTGAACACTTAAATAATGTTACCAAATACCTACATACCAAATTTTATCAATTGGGTAGGCATATGTCTCCCAAAACTCAAATTTCTTGCTTAAAACCCTAGGCGGGATTTTGATAGGGTAGCGAGTGAAAAGAAATCATTTCTAATTAATATATCCACTTTCAAGACCTCAAACTAAATGCATTAGGTCTGTATAAACCCTTAACAACTCTAGAAACAAGAAAAACAAACAAAGAACTCAAAAATATACTTATTTTGTAAAAATGGAGGTCTAAAACACTAGTAACACCCTGCCAACATACCTGCAAACAAAAACTTCATTCCATTTCTTTCTAGAATGACATCCAACTCATTTTTCCATGTTTTTCAAAGTTAAACATCACCCTAACTACTTACCTCATCTCATCCAAACCCAAGTTAGAAATTAATCATTCCAAAACCCCCAATTAGGTACTTGGGGTTGAGTAAAAACACCAAAATTTGAATTTTATGACTAATTATTTGTCCAAACTTAAATAAAATCCTCCTAACATATGATTAAACACCTAAAACAATATTCTAATACAAATCTATAACAATAGAAAATGAAGCTCCTACATCATACTCCCAAGGAGCAAAAGGTTAGCTCATGAGCTCCTGCTCATGAGGTCTTCAAGGTTACTCCCATGCTTTTTGATGTCTGATTCTGTCATCCAAGTAGAATCCTCTATTGAATAACCTTTCTACTTCACTAAGTACTAGTAGCACTCTTTACCCCTTGTCCATTTAAAAACTTGCTTGTCTAGAATAGCTTCTAGTTCTTCCTTGTTGGCTTTTGGCAATTGGTTTTCCCATTTCATAATTGATATTTCCTTGCTCTCAGCTATGTCACCTTCATCATCACCTTCTTTGTATGAATACAAGCCTGCAACATTAAATATAGGAGAGATTCCAACACCACTTGGCAATTCTATCTCATAAGCATTGTTAGAAAACTTTCTTAAAATATTACAAGGACCAATTTTCTTCATTTTCAGTTTGTTATACTCACCTTTTGGAAACCTGTCCTTCCTCAAATGAGCTAATACCATGTCTCCAATCTGAATATTAACCTCTCTCCTCTTGAGGTCTGCATGTTTCTTGTATTTACTCACACTTGCCTCTAATTGTTTCTTGACCTGTTCATGTACTTCTTGCTTAGCAATGGAAAACTCCTCTCCCTCAGCACTTCTTTTCTCCATTTTTCCTAAATCTCTCTACTCAAAAACACCTCTGGGATGTGAACCATAGACTATTTGAAAAGGACTCATACCTGTACTCCTATTAGGTGAATCATTGTAAGCAAATTCTGCTTGTGGTAAGATAAGATCCCATTGTTTTGGATTGTTCTTTGTTAAGCACCTTAGTAGATTACTAAAAGTCATGTTGACCACCTCTATTTGTCCATCACTTTGAGGGTGGTATGCTGAACTGAAATTTAAATTAGTGCCCAACTTTTTCCACAAAGTCCTCCAAAAGTGTTCCACAAATTTAGTATCTCTATCTAATATAATGCTTAGTGGAATCCCGTGTAATCTAACCACTTTTTTGAAGAACAAATCAGCAATATGAGTAGTATCACTTGTGGTCTTGCACATAGAAGCATAAATCTGCAAAAAATCTCGATTAATTGCGATTTTTAAAAAATCTGCAGGCTGGACAATTTTTTCCCTGATTTTTTGAAAAAATCGTTGACCTTTTGGTCAACCATTTTTTCTTGTTTCAAACTGCAAAATCGCCAAAAAAATGCGTTTAAAACCTGCAAAAAAAGTGAATAAAATCACACTAATTTTTGCATGAAAAAAAACCATGAGATCATAGCTTGTTGCTTACTATTATGCTTTGATAGATTTTTTCCAAGCATCCACAGCTTGTTCAAAAGCACCTATTTTAGGCTTTTAGCCATTGCAGCAAGGCAGTGAACTGTTTGATAAAATGCTTTGGTAGACATGTATGAAAAATGTGGTAGCATAGACAGGGCAGTGAACTATTTGAAAAAAATGCCTCAAAGAAATGTGGTCTCATGGTGATGGAATGCCCTAACGAATGCCATTCCATGACCATGAGTGAAATATACCGAGCCAAATTTTTTCGTTTTTCAAATAACAGATTACAACATTCAAGCAAGTGCACCCGTTAAGGTTAGATGGATAAACCGAAACGTGCAAGAAAGTAAACTCAAGATACAGAAGGGAACTCAACGTCAAGTATGTGCTACCCAATCCAAGGCGGAGTGAGGGGCGACCATATGACGGAGTGATTACAGAAAGCAAAGCTTGAAATGAAATACTGAATATTGAAACTACTCAACACCCAGAATGTGCTTGCTTACCCAGGATGGGAAGTAGCTACCATAGGGCGGAGTTATACTATTTCAAATAACTGAAAGCAACTTTGAAGGAAATGCTGAATACGGAAAACTCTCGACACCCAGAATGTGCTTTCTAACCCAGAATGGGATAGTAGCGACCATAGGGCGGAGCTATCACTATTACAATGTCTATGAATGGAAATGAAATCAAACCAGATTTGATGCAATAATAAAAGAACTGCCAGTACTACTGACAGATTACAAGAATAAGAAGTTTATGCCTGCCAACATCATTGTGGCATCAATGGATCATTATTACATCATAGAGAATTAATCTAGCCATAGAAAAGAGTACCAAAATCGAGATGTTTCAAAGATCAAGTTGTTGTTTCTGTTTCCTGTTACAAATCTGCTTAATGAAAGAATTAACAGCAGACCATGGTCTAAATCAAATGCACATAACTTTCTTGAAACTTGCTCAATTGACAAGATTACTGATGCATAACAATCCTAGCAAGATGGCGCTCAAACTAACCCCTTAAAACAGACTCAAAATGTCACTAATAATTAATGCACAGTTTTCAATGCAAGTACATGGTACGGCCCTGCTGAAAGAATCGATCTTCCTTTAAAAATTGAATACTCTTTCTAAAAATCTAAGATCTGGAAGATATGAGCGCCTATGACAAACTTATCTAATGATGCAATACCCAGAATGATATTTTTTGTCCTTTTTGAGATATGATTAAAACTTCAAATCTGCTGTCTACAATAATGCAAGATGCTGAAACATGAATATGCCAATCTAATCTAAGTTTACAATAAACTGAACATACAATGAATGAACTAAAGATGCACTCACACATAGACTGAAATTCACCACTAGATGTTGTTTCTCAAACACGAAGTGATGCCCAAATGCTAGGAGGTCTTCATCCCTCGCAGTGATCTAGAGTCAATCCGGCAGCATAACAGTGTATTTTCCAAGATGGTCCAAATGATGCACCAAGACTCCTCTTTATAACTTTTCAATTGACTTTGCAAAACCCTAAAATCTGCTTTTAGGTCAAACTCATTCTCTTCAAGATTGGGCGTACTTTCTCCTTCAAGACTTAATAAATGATATTTTAATTAAAACATCAAACTTTGATAAATGCGCCCATCATAATCCCTGCTTTGACTTTGCAATAATTATAATATTCTTTTAATGATGGCGCCACCCTCAATGACCACTTTTTAAACACAACATTAAGTCATTAACTCTAGGCCAAGGTCAACGTTAAAATATAATAATTAAAACGTGACTTTAATCTGAATGACTTAACTTATTTCTCCGAGAGTGCCCTGAAGCCAAAACTGATGAAGTCAACTGATCAAATCTGAAACCGGAAGTCAACCAACCTGAGCTCAACTAGAAGCTGCCAAAAATAGAATTTACTAAAAATAGTAAATTCCAAAAAGTACTCTGAATGCTGAGACGAACATACCACTGCGAAGCCCTCTAAAAACCCAGAAGGAATCCGCCATTAAAACTATCATCTCAAGCAATGACCTCCTCAAAATTAGGAAACCCTAATTTTAACTTCCGACTAGCCTCCGGGTTCCCAAGGAAAGGCTAACGGTCACTGAAAAAGTCAGGCTTGAAAAGGGGACATTACATGAGACCACATTTCTTTGAGGCATTTTTTCAAACAGTTCACTGTCTTGTCTATGCTATTGCTTACTATTATGCTTTGATAGATTTTTTCCAAGCATCCATAGCTTGATTGAAAGCACTGTTTTAGGCTTTTAGCCACACAGCAAGGTAGTGAACTGTTTGAAAAAATGCCTCAAAGAAATGTGGTCTCATGGTGATGGAATGCCATCACAAGCAAATTGCTAACAACATAGTTTGAGATGGAATCACCTAGGGAATTTTGGAAATTTCTCCCACTTCTCTTCACACCCATATAACCAATGAAAATCTATTTTCTATAATTCATGGATTAAACTCTATATTTTATTTTCTCTCAATGTCTGTATGCTATGGAAATGCCATTAAATTTTTTTAAAAAGTAGTTTCTGACTGTTTTTCTTCAATTTTTTGCCTTTTTTTGTAAATCCAATTTTTTCCCGATCTTTTCCCGATTTTTTCAAAAAATCCTGAACTTTTGGTTTGCCGATTTTTTCCCCAAACGATAAATGCTGCTATGGTCTTGCATGCTATAAAATGAGCCATTTTATAAAACCTATCTACTACAACAAAGATTGACTCATGGCCTCTTTGGGTTCTACGTAGACGCAAAACAAAATCCATACTAATGGAATCCCAAGGTCTGTTTGGGATTGGTAAAGGCTGATAAAGACCTACATTTGTACTCTTTCCCTTGGCATATTGACACACTTTGCACCTTTCTACAAACTTTCTCACATATTATTACATTTAGGCCAAAAGTAATGAGCACTTAGTTGAGCTAAAGTCTTATCTAGGCCAAAATGACCAGCAAGACTACCACAATGCTTTTCTCTAATTAAATTTTCCCTCACAGAACTCCTTGGTACACATAATTGCGATCCTTTAAAAAGAAATCCATCTTGCAATATGTATTCCATCCAAGGTTCTCTATTCCTTATAGTTGGTTGTTTACACACCTCATAGGCTTCTTGGAAATCCAAATCAGATTTGTACACTCCTTAAGAGACTCTATTCCTCCACTTGCTATCTGAATTTCTCTTATGAGTAAGGCTCTCCTACTCAAAGCATTTGCTACCTTATTGGCTTGTCCTTTTTTGTGTTTGATAACAAAAGTGAAATTTTGCAAATACTCCACCCATTTCATGTTTCTTTGACTTAATTTTGGTTGGATGGTTATGAGCTACAGTGCATGATTATCAATGAAAATAACAGACTCCTTAGGCATCAAATAATGTCTCCACTTCCTTAAGGCTTGAACCAAAGCATAAAACTCAAGATCATAAGTTGAATACTTCTTTTTTGCATCATTTAACTTCTCACTAAAGTATGCAACAGGTCTACCTTCTTGACTTAGGACAACTCCAATGGCTACCCCACTTGCATCACATTCAACATGGAAAACCTTGTTAAAATTAGGAAGTGCTAGTATAGGTTGTTCAATGATTTTGTTCTTCAAAAACTGAAAATTTCTTTCAGCAACATCAATCCAAACAAACTTTCTTTTATCCCCTCTTATAGTGTCTATGAGTGGTGCACAAATTCCACTGAAATTTTTGATAAATTTCCTATAAAAACTTTCCAAACCATGGGAAATTTTTACCTCATAAGCTGTTTTGGGAGTTGGCCAATCAGATATGGCTTTCACTTTATCCTTGTCCATCTTTAATCCATCTTGAGAAATCACAAAACCAAGGTACATTAGTTCTATCCTCATGAATAAACACTTATTAATATTAATCAACAATCTTTCTTCTTGCAATCTTTGCGTTACCATTTTAAGATGTTTGAGATGTTCTTCCATGCTTGAGCTATAGATCAATATGTCATCCAAATAAAAAATCACAAATTTACCTATGAAGGGCTTTAGAACTTCATTCATTAGTCTCATAAATGTACTTGGAGCATTGGTAAGACCAAATGACATAACAAGCCACTCATACAACCCCTCATTAGTCTTAAAGGAAGTTTTCCAATCATCTCCTTCCCTTATCCTTATTTGATGATAACCACTCTTGAGATCAATCTTAGAAAAATACTTAGATCCACACAAACAATCAAGCAAATCATCCATTCTTGGAAGAGGGAACCTATACCTGATGGTAATCTTGTTTATTGCTCTTGAATCTGTGCACATCCTCCAATCTCCTTCTTTCTTTGGCACCAATACTATTGGTACTGCACATGGGATAAGACTTTCCTTTATCAAACCTTTGTCCAATAGTTCTTGCACTTGCATTTTTATCTCCACATTTTCTTGTGGAGTCATCTTGTAGGCAGCTTTGTTTGGCAAACTTGCACTAGGTATTAAGTCAATATGATGACTAATACTCCTAATAGGTGGCAGCTCATTGGGCAGCTCATTCACCACTATATCAACATACTCTTCCAACATGTTTTGTACATCTTGAGGCAGCTCATTCAACTCAGTTGTTGTCATAACAGTTCTAGGTCTGATTACTAGTGCAAAACCCATATTTTCCTCTTTCATTGCATTAAAAAATTTCTTCTCACTCACCATCAAGACACTAGGACTAGTCACTTTTCCATCTTCTTTCAAAGACAGCAAGGTATGCTTTCTCCCATCTTTTTCAATAGTATAAGTGTTGTGTCTCCCATCATGAATATTTTTCCTATCATATTGCCAAGGCCTTCCTAATAGCACATGGCACACATCCATTGGTATTACATCACAAAGAACCTTAACTTTATAGCTTCCAATCTGAAAGTCTACCCAACATTGTTCATTTACTAACACTTGTTGTCCTTTATTGAGCCATGAAAACTTATATAGAGTTTGATGTGGAACTCTTTTCAACCCAAGCTTCTCTACCATCTCTATGCAAACTAAAT
Source organism: Sequoia sempervirens (assembly GCA_007258455.2). NCBI lineage: Eukaryota > Viridiplantae > Streptophyta > Pinopsida > Cupressales > Cupressaceae > Sequoia > Sequoia sempervirens. The sequence goes on along the minus strand of VDFB02252616.1, from coordinate 215,222,735 downwards.
TATCAATGCTACTTGAATCAATAATAATTTTGCAAAATTTACCCTGAGATTTACATGATATCTTGAACAAAGTCTTTCTTTGGGCAGGTTCTCCTTGATCAACACTCTTCTCATCAACAAAGACTCTCCAACTTCAGGTTCTTCTACATGGGATGGAGATCCTACACTTTCTTCTTCTGCTTGGACTATTTGATTTTTACCCTCACTCCTTGAGCTGCTTGCTTGAGGGTTTTTTGTACATCCCCAAAACCTATGACCTACAAACTTATTGCATTTGAATCATTTACCAGTAAATCCACTACCTCCTTGTGTGTTTCCACCTCTAGAATAAGGTCTTCTTCCTCTAAATCCACCTCTTGGATTATGTGATTGTTCTTGGAAAGGACTTGGTTCTGAATTTTCTTTTTGAAGTGAATTTCTTCCTCCTTGTTGTCCTCTACCTCTGAAATTTATGCCTCTACCCCTATTTTTTTGATTTTTTTTTCTATTCAACTTATCTTCTGCTTCTAGAGCAAACTGGTAACACTCTTCTACTGTCCCTAGGCTGATTAGCCTAATTTCATCTTGGATATTGTATCTTAACCCATTGAGATACCTGGCTATATTCTCCATGTATTCTTCCCCATGTCTAGACCTGATGGTTAATCTATAAAACTCCTCTGTATAGTTTTTAACACTCATCTCTTTTTGTTTCAGATTTTATAACTTCTTGAAGAGGTTAGTTTGATAGTCACTAGGAAGAAATTTTGCCTTAAGTTTTGCTACCATTCTATCCCAAGATTTAATTTTATGATTACCTTTCTTTCTCCTCTCATCTTGTATGAAATCTTACCAAAGAGTTGCACGGCCCTTCAATCTGGTACAAGTAAACTTCACCTTGTTTTCATCAGGAGCATTTTCATAGTCAAAATATTTGTCCAATTCTGTAACCCAATCAATAATGTTTCTCCATCTAAACTTCCTGCATAGGTAGGGATCTCTACCTTTGGCTTGGATCCTTGTCCCATAATTACCTTGAGCAATCTATCTATTCATCCATCTGCAAGCTCTTCAACCTCTTCTTCTTCTTCTTCTTCTTCTTCTTCTTCTTCTTCTTCAGGTGCTTGTGGCTTGTCCTCTATATAACTCACATCTCCTGTGATGACTCCTCTTCTCTGATGTTCCTCTACTGTTGTGAGTATAGCATCCAAACTCACTCTCAAATTCCTTATCTCTTCAAGAATGGCATCTCTCATCTGGACACCTCCTCTTCCACCTCCTCTCATTCCTCTTCTAGGTGGAATTTTGACTTCTCAATGCAACTTACCAACACAAAATCAAGTCTTTCTCTTCTCTTTCAGGTACCAAACCTGCTCTAATACCAAATTGATGCAGATGGAAAGGAATTTGCAGCAAAAGTACAATGATCGGTGACTTTTTTGATAAATTGTCTCTTTCTAGTAGCCCCGGTTTTTAACAAATCAGATGGGATAGCAATTTTTGTGAAGGTTCTTGGGAAGTTAAACACACTTTCAAATACCCTTTATGGAGATACGACTCCTTCTGTAATGACATTCTCCAAAATGAAACAAAAGGCCTTCAAAATGAGCTATTATCAGTCCCACTTAGCCCTCCAAGTTGCCAAAACTAAGTTTTTTAGAAATAATGGCCTCACACATACCAAAAGGGTACAAAAACTATTTGAACACTTAAATCATGTTACCAAAGACCTACAGACCAAATTTTATTAATTGGGTAGGCATATGTCTCCCAAAACTCAAATTTCTTACTTAAAACCCTAGGCAGGGTTTTGACAAGGTAGCGAGTGAAAAAAAAAAAATTTCTGATTGAATATCCACTTTCAAGACCTCAAACCAAATGCATTAGGTCTGTGTAAACCTTTAAAAACTCCAGAAATAAGAAAATCAAACAAAGAACTCAAAAATATACTTATTTTGCAAAAATGGAGGTCTAAAACACTAGTAACACCTTGCTAGCATACCTGCAAACAAAAACTTCATTCCATTTCTTTCCAGAACGACATTCAACTCATTTTTCCATGTTTTTCAAATTTAAACATCACCCTAACTACTTACCTCATCTCATGCAAACCCAAGTTACAAATTAATCATTCCAAAACCCCTAATTAGGTACTTGGGGTTGAGTAAAAACACCAAAATTTGAATTTTATGACTAATTATTTGTCCAAACTTAAATAAAATCCTCCTAACATATGATTAAACAACTAACACAATATTCTAATACAAATCTATAGCAATAGAAAATGATGCTATTGCATCATATTGGCTTAAAAAAATTATAAGCACAAGACGTGAATACTCAAGATCATCTAAAGTTTCAAGAGATCATTCAACACCATCAATAGGTTGTTCAAGAAACCGAAGGTCTACCTCCAATTAGCGACCATGATCATGCCATTGAATTTATACCAAGAAATATTCCTCCTAACATTAGACCTTATCACTATCCATATGAATAGAAGTTGGAAATTGAAAAATTGGTCAAGGAAATGTTGGATTCAAGCATTGTTCATCCTAGAAAATGTGCCTATTCATCTAAAGTGGTTATGATTACAAAAGAGGGATGAGTCATGTAGAATGTTCCTAGATTACAAGGAACTCAACAAGATCACTCTAAAGAAAGAAATGTATTCCTAGTATTGAAGAATTATTAGATGATTTAAATGATGCATATTTTTTACTTAGTTAGATTTGCATTTAGGTTATCATCAAATTTGACTAAAATAAGAGGATATACATGAGATTTCCTTTAGAATACATGAGAATCATTATGAACTATTATTTATGCCATTTGGTCTCACCAATCCTCAATTAACTTTCCAAAGCCTCATAAATTCAGTGTTATACATATTTCTTCATAGATTTGTGTTGATATTCTTTGATGACATCCTCATCTATAGTAAAATATGGGAAGAACATTTGCAACATGTAAAAAAGTATTACAATTATTGGAAGATAATCAACTTTATGCAAAAAAATACAAACGTGTCTTTGGATTGAAAGAAGTGGAATATTTACAACATGCAGTGTCACATGAAGGTGTTAAGGTGGATCCTAAGATATTTCAATAGTAAAAGAGTGGAAAAAACCTAAAAATATCAAAGGTTTGAGAGGATTTTTGGGTCTAAAAGGATAGTATAATTTTTGTTTTTGCAACTATGCTCACATAGTAGCACCAACAACATTGTTGAAGAAGGATTCTTTTTCATGGTCAAAACAAACTAACCAAGCATTTCATCAACTAAAATAAGCTCTTACTTCCACTCCTATGTTAGCTACCCCCCAAACTTCTCTAATAATTTGTGGTAGAATGTGATGCTTCTAGACATGCATTGGGATTGTACTAATGCAGAAGGGCATCCCTGGGCATTTGAGAGTTGGCAACTGAAAGGAAATAACTTGTTAAGGCCCACATATGAGAAATAAATGTTAGCTATAATTCATGCAATAAAATATGGCACAATATCTAATGGGAAAATTTTCAAATTCAAGACAAAGGCACAATATCTAATGGAAAAACATTTCAAACTCAAGACAAATCATGAGAATCTAAGTCTTCAAAGGAGCAACAAAAATGGATCACCAAGATGCTAAGGTATAACTTTGAAATTATTTACAATAAACACAAGAAGAATATTGCAATTGATGCCCTTTCTTGATAGGAAAAAGAGGAAGCGACATTTTGTATCATTTCTTTATTGCAACCTAAATGGGTAGAAGTTGCACAAAAAGAATGGTAACTTTATCCTCTAACAAAGAATCTCATTCAACAACTTCAACATGACTCATCTTCTTTAGATAAGCATGTTTGGAAAAAATAATCCTTATGGTACAAATATAGGCTCTTTTATGCAAAAATTCTTAGTTGAAAGCTAGCATATTGTGTCAAATTTGTATCTCACCAATAGAACATTTAGGATTCTTAAAGACCTATTTCCATATAAAGAAATATTTCTTTGAGAAGGTCTTTAGAGGAATGTAAGGGAATTTGTAGCCAAATGTTTGATATGCCAACAAAATAAAGGTTAAATGGTAAAGACCCAAGGCCTCTTACAACCATTAGGCACACTAGCACAACATTGAAGGAAATATCAATGGGATTCATAACTAGGTTGGCCAAAGTTAGATATCCTTGATGTGATTTTGTTGGTTGTGCATAGGCTCACTAAATGTGCACATATTTTAGGACTCTCTCACTTGTTTCAAGCTACTATTGTGGCATAAGTATTCATGAAAAAGGTACAGCTCCATGGTATACCAAAAATCATTGTGGGTGATTGCAACATGAAGCACAAAACTAGAACATAGCTTGTCTTACCATACACAATCAAATGGCCAAATTGAAATTGTGAATAAATGTTTGGAACGATATCTATGTTATTTTTCTTCCAATAAAAAAGCACAATGGTCCAAATGGCTTTCCTTGGTAAAGTGTGGTGCAGGGGCATCCGGAGCTTCATTAGGCATCATTAGGCATAATTTTGTTATTTTTGAGTTTTAAGTTGTTGGTGAGCTTTGTAGTATAATAAGGTCATTTATGATCATGTGGGAGCATATTAATTCATTTTTGGTGTGTTAGAGGGTCATGGTTTTAAAATGTAAAAAAAGTTGTTAATGTTGCTAAAATTGTCAAAAAGTTGCCAAAAGTTGTCATAGAACTTTGTCCAAGTGGCAAAAAAGCAAGAAACTATTACAAAACAAAAAAAGAAACATTACAAACAGCTAAAAATGGTTGAAAACGCATGCATGTACCCTCAAGAGTCGAAGGGAGATGAAAGAAACTGATTTTTGAAGTTTTGGTTGAATAGAAGCAAGTTTTTTCTGTATTTTCAACGTTGCAGTAATTTTTCTGTCAGTTGGAATGGCATGTACGGCTCATGTATTGATCTGAAAATGATTGTATCATGTCTCTATATGAATCTACTCTATTTTTCTTTTTGTAGCATCAATTTTCATTGACTATTTTAAAAGTTATGGCCATTTTGGTGAAGGCTGCCCTATTCTAATAATGTTTTCCAGAATTTGCAGCCTGAGAAACTCGTCGTATGGCCTGGTACGGTCTATTACAGCCTTGCTGGTGAGTTAGGAAGTTATAGGAGAGAGTTAGCTTCCAAATTCACTTGGTTTGGTAGATTTTCATCACATTTTGTGCAAGTTATTGCTATTTTGGTGACTGTAGGTCAAAACCCTGCCTAGGGTTTCCAGCGACATAGAAAATTCAATATCTTTGTTTTCTTCTATTAAAAAGTTATGAAAATATGTGGATAATTCTATATTGGGCATATCTAAAAACCCTTTAAAGGATAGTTCACAGTTTTCAAACTTGATGGACTTCTTAATGACAGTTTGCTTTCATTTGTTTGAAAAAAAAAGTCAAAAACCCCAGTTCAATGAAGGCTTGATGAAATCTATGAACTGTGTGATGAAGGTTGGATGGGAAATCATGGTGGTATGTTGTTACAGGTCTTCACAAGTCAATAATCTCATATTTCATGCTGTCCCATTGTTGTTTGTCTTGGTGGTGTGCCATTAGGCTTATGAGCAAGTTACCAAATATGAACAAAATAGCACTTTTGCCTTAGTTACATTGAAACCCTATTGGAAGTGTGTCAAGGTGTTTGTTATAGAGCCCTCCTCTGAATCATTTGGGTATCAGAGCTAGAAGACCCTGAGAGTGCTAGGTATGCACTAGGACAAGAGAGTTGTGAGAGAAAGTTTGTTGCAAATATGAAAGAGAGCCGGTGACTTATATCCTCCAATAGTGATGAAACTGGGTAGAAGGTGTGCAAATTTCTTCTACTAAGAGGAAGTGGGTAGAAAAGGTCTTGGAGAGTGCATCTTCTAGAATCCTGTTGGGTAGAGGATAGTTGTGTGTCTAAAGGTATTGGGATACCAAAAGAATGGAAGTGTTGAGGAGAATAATCCATGAAGACCTGAAGAGTAAGAAGTTGTCAAGCAAGCAACAAGAGATGAGTAGAGAAAGGAGTGAGATGAAGAAGAAAAATGAGAAGGTAAAACAAATAAATATTCACAAGAGATAACAACGATGAGAAGAGATTTGGAACAAATGCAAAAAACATTTGAAGAAAGAATACTGAGTATAGTAAAAAGTGTGTGGAGTCAGAACATCACCATTCACAAAATTGTCAAGTGGCTGATAAAGGAAATTGTGGAAAGAAGAAAGAGGCAACAATTGAGAAGAAAGATAAAAAAATTAATCAAGATGATGGCAAAAGGAAAGCCATCCAAGGAAGAGCAAAAAGATGAAGAAAATGAGTCCATTGACTCAAAATTTTGTTTCTAACAATATTTGTGAGTATGTGTTTACAAGTGCAGCAGATGAAGATGAAGATGGAAAAGAGTATAAAGAAAAAGGAGAAGTGAATGCAATGTATGAATATTGTTATGCAAATGTAGCACAATATGGTAAAGAAGATGTTGCAAAAACAACACAGGTACTGGTTGTATTTTCTAATATTATGGATGATGAATATGTTGAAAAACTGTATTCAAATGATGACAATGAAGACATGGACATTGGTAATGCAGCATATGAACAAGAACTAGAGTTTTGGAACCTTGAAGCTGAGAAGATGCTAAGTAAGAGACGGTGCAAGAAGAAGAAGAAAGATCCAGGGAAAGTCAAGAATGCAGAACATACAGCAAGGTGTAAGGAGCATCAGCTTTTGGAAATGAATTCCTAGTTGAATGACAAGTGGCAGCAAAGTGGAAGACCTAACAGAAAAAATGAAACATGCAAGCAGAGCAAGATTCCACATATCAGATTTGCAGGTTGAAGAAGTTCACGATGGAAGACATTGAAAAATTTGCAGATCACATCTTAGATGGAAATGAGTTTTTTTTCTTCCCCTTGGATGTATAGTGCAGGGGCATCCAGAGCCTCATTAGCATCATTAGGCATAATTTTGTTATTTTTGAGTTTTAAGTTGTTGGTGGGCTTTGTAGTCTAATAAGGTAATTTATTAGCATGTGAGACCATATTAATTCATTTTTGGTGTGTTAGAGGGCCATTGGTTTTAAAATGTACAAAAGTTGTTAATGTTGCTAAAAGTTGTCATGAAACTTTGTCAAAGTGGCAAAAAAGCAAGAAACTATTACAAAACAAAAAAATAAATGTTACAAATAGCTGAAAATGGTTAAAAATGCATGCATGTACCCTCAAGAGTCGAATGGATATGGAAGAAACTGATTTTTTAAGTTTTGGTTGAATAGAAGCAAGCTTTTTCTATATTTCCAACGTTGCAGTCACTTTTTTGTCATTTGGTATGGCCTGTACAGCTCATGTATTGATCTGAAAATGATTGCATGATGTTCCTATATGAATCTACTTTATTTTGCTTCTTGTAGCATCAATTTTCATTTAGTATTTTAAAAGTTATGGCTCTTTTGGTAAAGGCTGCCCTGTTCTACCAACGTTTTCCAGAATTTGCAGCCTGAGAAACTTGTGGTACAGCTTGGTACTGTCTATTACAGTCTTGCTGGTGAATTAGGAAGTTAGAGGAGAGATATAACTTTCAAATGCACATGTTTTGGTAGATTTTCATCACGTTTTGTGCAAGTTATTGCTATTTTGGTGACTGTGGGTCAAACCCCTACCTAGGGTTTCCAGCGACAAAGAAAATTCAATATCTTTGTTTTCCTCTATTAAAAAGTTATGAAAGTTTTTGGAGAGGTCTGTATTGGCATATCTAAAAACCCTTTAAAGAATAGTTCATAGTTTTCAAATTTGATGGAGTTTTTAATGACAGTTTGCTTGCATTTGTTTGAAAAAACAGTCAAAAACCCTAGTTCAATGAAGGCTTGATGAAATCCATGCACTGTGTGATGAAGGTTGGATGTGAAATCATAGTCGTATGTTGTTAGAGGTCTGTACAAGTCAATAATATCATATTTCATGTTGTCCCATTATTGTTTTCCTTGGTGGTATGCCATTAGGCTTATGAGCAAGTTACCAAATATGGAAAAAATAGCAATTTTGGCTTAGTTGCATTGAAAAACTGTTTGAAGTGTGTCAAGGTGTTTGTTATAGAGTCCTCCTCTGCATCATTTTGGTATCAGAGCTAGAAGACCCTGAGAGTGCTAGGTATGCACTAGGACAAGAGAGTTGTGAGAGAAAGTTTGTGTCAGGTATGAAAGAGAGCCGGTGACTTATATCCTCCAATAGTGATGAAACTGGCTAGAAGGTGTGCAGATTTCTCCTACTGAGAGAAAGTGGATAGAAGAGGTCCTGGAGAGTGCATCTTCTAGAATCTTGTTGGGTAGAGGATAGTTGTGTGTGTGAAGGTATTGGGATACCAAAAGAATGAAAGTGTTGAGGAGAATAATCCATGAAGACCTGAAGAGTAAGAAGTTGTCAAGCAAGCAACAAGAGATGAGAAGAGAAAGGAGTGAGATGAAGAAGAAAGATGAGAAGGTAAAACAAATAAATATTCAACAAGAGATAACAGCGATGAGACAAGATTTGGAGCAAATGCAAAAAGTATTTGAAGAAAGAATACAGAGTATAGTAAAAAGTGTGTGGAGTTGGAACATTGCCATTCTCAAAATTGTCAAGTGGGTAATAGAGGAAATTGCGGAAAGAAGAAAGAAGCAGCAATTGAGAAGAAAGATAAAAAAATTAATCAAGATGATAGCAAAGCCAAAGCCATCCAAGGAAGAGGAAAAAGATGAAGAAAATGAGTCCATTGAGACTAAAAATTTTGTTTCTAACAATATTTGTGAGTATGTGTTTACAAGTGCAACAGACGAAGATGAAGATGGAAAAGAGTATAAAGAAAAAGGAGAAGTGAATACAATGTATGAAGATTGTTATGCAAATGTAGCAAAATATGGTGAAGAAGATGTTGCAAAAACAACACAGGTACTGGTTGTATTTTCTAATTTTATGGATGATGAATATGCTGACAAATTGTATTCAAATGATGAAGATGAAGACATGGGCAGTGGTAATGCAGCATATGAACAAGAACTGGAGTTTTGGAACCTTGAGGCTGAGAAGAAGCTAAGTAAGAGATAGTGCAAGAAGAAGAAGAAAGATCCAAGGAAAGTCAAGAATGTAGAACATACAATAGGTTATAAGGAGCATCAGCTTTTGGAAATGAATTCCCAGTTGAATGACAAGTGGCAGCGAAGAGGAAGACCTAAGATAAAAATGAAACATGCAAGTAGAGCAAGATTCCACATATCAAATTTGCAAGTTGAAGAAGTTTGCGATGGAAGACATTGAAAAATTTGCAAATCACATCTTAGATGGAACTGATATTTTTTTTCTTCCCCTTGGGTGTACGGTGCGAGGGCATCTAGAGCCTCATTAGGCGTCATTAGGCATAATTTTGTTATTTTTGACTTTTAAGTTGTTGGTGGGCTTTGTAATCTAATAAGGTCATTTATGAGCATGTGAGAGCATATTAATTCATTTTTGGTGTGTTAGAGGGCCGCTGGTTTTAAAATGTACAAAAGTTGTTAATGTTGCTAAAATTGTCAAAAAGTTGGTAAAAGTTGTCATGAAACTTTGTCCAAGTGGAAAAAAAGCAAGAAACTGTTACAAAATAAAAATAAAAATTCACAAATAGTTGAAAATGGTTGAAAAAGCATCCATGTACCCTCAAGAGTCAAATGGAGATGGAAGAAACTGATTTTTGAATTTTTGGCTGAATAGAAGTAAGCTTTTTCTATATTTTCAACATTGCAGTCAGTTTTTTGTCACTTGGTATGGCCTGTACGACTCAAGTATTGATCTGAAAACGATTGCATCATGTTGCTATATGAATCTACTTTATTTTACTTTTTTCTAGCGTCAATTTTTATTGAGTATTTTAAAAGTTATGGCAATTTTGTTGAAGGCTGCCCGGTTCTAACAAAGTTTTCCATAATTTGCAGCTTGAGAAACTCGTGGTATGGATTGGTACAGTCTATTACAGCCTTGTTGGTGAATTAGGAAACTAGAGGAGAAAGTCAACTTTCAAATGCACTTGTTTTGGTAGATTTTCATCACGTTTTGTGTAAGTTATTACTATTTTGGTGACTGTAGGTCAAAACCTTGCCTAGGGTTTCTAGTGACATAGAAAATTCAATATCTTGTTTTCCTCTATTAAACGGTTATGAAAATTTTTGGAGAGGTCTGTATTGGGAAAATCTAAAAACCCTTTAAATGATAGTTCATAGTTTTCAAATTTAATGGAGTTCTTAATGACAATTTGCTTGCATTTGTTTGAAAAACCAGTCAAAAACCCAAGTTCAATGAAGGCTTGATGAAATCTATGCACTGTGTGATGAAGGTTGGATGGTAAATCATAGTGGTGTATTGTTAGAGGTCTACACAAGTCAATAATCTCATATTTCATGCTGTCCCATTGTTGTTTGCCTTGGTGCTGTGCCATTAGGCTTATGAGCAAGTTACCAAATATGAACAAAATAGCACTTTTGCCTTAGTTGTATTGAAACCCTGTTGGAAGTGTGTCAAGGTGTTTGTTATAGAGTCCTCCTCTGCATCATTTTGGTATCAGGGCTAGAAGACCCTGAGAGTGCAAGGTACGCACTAGGAAAAGAGAGTTGTGAGAGAAAGTTTGTTGCAGGTATGAAAGAAAGCTGGTGACTTATAGCCTCCAATAGTGATGAAACTGGGTAGGAGTGCAGATTTCTTCTACTGAGAGGAAGTGGGTAGAAGAGGTCTTGGAGAGCGCATCTTCTACAATCCTATTGGGTAGAGGATAGTTGTGTGTGTGAAGGTATTGGGATACCAAAAGAATGGAAGCGTTGAGGAGAATAATCCATGAAGACCTGAAGAGTAAGAAGTTGTCAAGCAAGCAACAAGAGATGAGTAGAGAAAGGAGTGAGATGAAGAAGAAAGATGAGAAGGTAAAACAAATAAATATTCACCAAGAGATAACAGCGATGAGACAAGATTTGGAACAAATGCAAAAAAAAATTGAAGAAAGAATACGAAGTATAGTAAAAAGTGTGTGGAGTTGGAACATCACCATTCACAAAATTGTCAAGTGGCTAATAAAGGAAATTGCGGAAATAAGAAAGAGGCAACAATTGAGAAGAAACATAAAAAAATTAATCAATATGATGGCACAGCCAAAGCCATCCAAAGAAGAGGAAAAGGATGAAGAAAATGAGTCCATTGTGACTCAAAATTTTGTTTCTAACAATATTTGTGAGTATGTGTGTACAAGTGCAGCAAATGAAGATGATGATGGAAAATAGTATAAAAAAAAGGAGAAGTGAATGCAATGTATGAAGATTGTTATTCAAATGTAGCACAATATGGTGAAGATGTAAAAACAACACAGGTACTGGTTGTATTTTTTGATTTTATGGATGATGAATATCCTGAAAAATTGTATTCAAATGATAAAGATGAAGACATGGACTGTGGTAATGCAGCATATGAACAAGAACTAGAGTTTTGGAACCTTGAAGTTGAGAAGATGCTAAGTAAGAGATGGTGCAAGAAAAAGAAGAAAGATCCACCGAAAGTCATGAATGCAAAACATACAGCATAGTGTAATAAGCATCAACTTTTGGAAATGAATTCCCAATTAAATGACAAGTGGTAGCAAAGTGGAAGACCTAAGGTAAAAATGAAACATGCAAGCAGAGCAAGATTCCACATATCAGATTTGCAGGTTGAAGAAGTCCACAATGGAAGACATTGAAAAATTTGCAGATCACATCTTAGATGGAAGTGAGATTTTTTTTTCTTCCCCTTGGGTGTATGGTGTAGGGGCATCCGGAGCCTCATTAGGCATCATTAGGCATAATTTATGTCATGTCCCCATTTTTTGGCAAGCATCAGAATTCGTAAGAGTTAGCCTATTATGCGACCCTCGTAGGCTGATAGGTTGGATAGAGGGTCATTTCGGAGTTTGGCTCAACTTCAAATTGGCAGTTTTGATCAATTGGCTTTCGTTTGGGCTCGATCGGAGTCTTCTTGCAGTAGTTGCTATTTTTAGCAGTTCCTGGCAGGCAGCGTGGGACCCCTGCTATTTTTAGCAGTATGGATTTGGCAGCATTCAGAATCACTTCAGTGTTCGTCAGCTTCAGACGGAACAGTCATCGGATGAGTAACGAGAGAAATATTAATATTTAATTGCATTAATTAAATATTAATTATTTAATGATTATAATATAAAGTTATAATATTAAATTATAACTTAAGTGATTCTTCTTGAGGGGTGCGCCATCATCAGAAGGGGCCAAAATTGACATTTAAATTTACATTAAAATATTTGGCTATGACTTTGGAAATATTAAAAGATTAAAAGTTGAATATTTTTAATAATCCCTATCTTTAAGGAAATCGCACTTTTCAATGATAAAGGGGTTTTGCATTGGAATTTGAGCCATTATGACATTTGTGAATTAAAAATTGATCAGTCTTCGAAAGAGAACGGAAGCTGTAGGGTTTCAATCTCGATACATTGGAGAACGAGCCATCTCTAGTGGGAGCGATTCAGAGGATGTGAAATAACATCTGATTTATTGCCAGCACAGAGGTTTCTTCATCCAGAAGAGATCATTGAACTTCACAGGAAATAAACATTCAGGGTTTCAAACATTCTGTTCATTTGGAAAGCTATGGCAAATCAAGGCGCCTAACTTATTGATGTTTTGGAGGCTTAAGAAAGGAGCCGTACAAATCATTTATTGCTTGCTGCAGCCGTACCAGTCACAGCAGGCCGTACTTCTGAGGAGAGCCGTACTTTTCACAAAAAGAAATTCGCCTATCCTTCAGTCTTTCATCTTCATCAGTGGGAACGCCTAAATCCTTTGGATCTGGTGATTTTATTAAATGCCGTACTTTTTTCCTTGACTGCTGATCATCTTCAGGCCGTACTGCAGTGTACCTGGCCGTACCATCAGCAAGGAGGTGTCTTCTCTGTTCTAGACAAAAACGCCCATCTCCCAGGCAAGCAATCTTCATCACTTTGGGCGCTGGAGTAGCTGGGGTCTTCTGAGATCACCAGACAGGAGGAGGACATATATCATGCAGCCGTACCATTTCAGTTAATTACCAGCAAGCTGCTATCTCCAGGTTTTCATTAGAAATCATTGCTTTATTTATTTGCATGTAACTGGGTTATATTGTAATCGTCTTCAGAAGATTCTTTAATGAACAAGCTTCAGTATTTGCTGTAGATTCTGTAGTTCTCAGATCTATATGATTTTATTTAGAATTTACATCATTTATTTGCAAAATCGCCATTCTTCATTTTTATGCAAAAACGTCCAAAAACCCAAAAACTTCAGAAAAACAATAAAAACTGTCAGATTCAGAATTAGGGGAAGCAAGGGGTTTCTACAGTGGTATCAGAGCTAAATCCTGCCATCCTGAGGGTTTAGCCGTCTTCTGCAGCCGGAACAGTTTGGGTCTTACCAGGTATTGTACATGCAGACGTGCTCTGATTGACAGGCACCAGAATTTGCGCAGGCAGCCGGAAAACATGGCTGACAAAACAAATAAACCTAGAACAGTGATTCTTCATAGTAACCGAGATCAGGATGATGCAGAGGTTTTGCATGGACTTAGAGATCTTCGTGCAGGTCAACGGCGGTCAAATGGTGTATTACAGCAGTTGGCAGATGCACTTCAGAGACTGGGTACTCCGAGGAGATCGTCACCACATCGTGACGATGACAGGAGTGTTGCAGGTTCACGGAGAGCTCCTAGGACAGTGTCACGGATAGCAGATAGGCCTACTAGGCCCACTTTCACGAGATAGGAGCCCGATGAGGCTATAGCAGGTGAGAAGCATGAGGGTTTGTTCGCGAGTACACTTAGGGCAGCGAACAACGAGTGGGAGTTAGCACCACCTGAGGCCAGCGGAAGGATTACTATTGACAGAACACCACAAAACACAGAAAGACAAGTAAATAGCATGTTCCAGGAGTATAGCATTCTACCGCAGAAAATTAAAAAGGAACTTCCTTTCTTGAGTTTCATGGATTTGCACCCGAGTCTTTGTCATAAGACAGAGTTGGCAAGAAAGGAATATCTCACTATAGCTCATGAGTTGTTTACACCTGGAAGGGATAGAGAATCCACACATAAGGATGATACAACTCTTCGTCAAAATGATTTGATATCTTCAGTCTCCTATGAAGAAGGCAGAAATTTATGTGATGAATTTGATAGAAGTGCTGATTTAATTCGAGAACACACTAGCACAGCCTTGGGTAATGATTTACCTACATCGTCCTTGCAATAGGTGGCCCAAGAAATTTCTACCATGGAGGCTACTTCTGATTTTTATGACAGTGATGATGAAACTTCGCGTGAGCATGAGCCAGCAGCTGTTTCACAGATGCAAAGTAACCCTATTGAGTTGTCACGTGAAGAGACTCAAGAGTTGGGTACTACAGATGGAATTGGTGTTGAGAATTTATATCATGGTGAGTCTGATTTTCCAGATCAGACCTTTGAAAACCAGCTAGAGGATTCATATGTTGATATGGAATCCCACGATCATGCGTTGGATGGGCATGTAGTTACTTTTGGAGTAGAAGCGTGTGAAGATACTGTCATACCAGCAACTTCTACCGGACCAGTTGAGCAATCCTTTGAGGTACCGAGCAGCAGTACCTTAAATGTTGAGGTGTGCATGGATGAAAGCACACATGATGCTGCTTATCACGTGGTGAGTGATGACGAATCAGCGTCCTATCATAGTGCTTATTGTGAACTGGAAAATTTGTATGGGGGTCGTAAGCTTCAGAATCCTCATTTGGTTGGGCAACTACAAGTAAATGACAATATGATTGCCACTGCCCTTGAGCATTTTGACATTGCTCGTCAGATGTTGTCTACCTATGGTTGGAGTCCTCCTTTGACAGATGAGCACAGTGATAGTGGTTTTTCCCTTGCAGTGATACATGCACTCCGAGAAGCAATTGGTGCGATGAAACAAAACTACCTAAAACTACTTGCGGACAGGGATTTTCTTCTTGAGTGGGATTGCATTTGTTATGATGCATTGAAGGGAAAGGAGGAGCGGATCGATGAGCTCACTCATGAGCTTGAGGTGACTAGGGACTCATTGCATAGCACCCAGTTGGCCCTTCGAGAGTCACAGTTACAGATTGAGAGGTTTACCGTGGCGTTGAGTTTAGCACAATCTTCACCATCTTTTGATATGGTTCAGTCTTCCATGGCAGCGGTTGGTGAGGAGTATACAGCCATGGTTCATAGCAGTGAGGGAGACGTTGAGGATGTGGTTACATCCATCACGGTTACAGGAGTAGTGGATACAGACGGGATGAGTGCACTGGTTGAGAGTTGCAGGGAGCCACGTGTTGCACCAGGATCTCTTGAGATTAGTCCCATGATAGGTGATGCACGACAGATCACTGATAGTTCCTGTGACATGGTTGTTGATTCACGAGAGAGTTGTGTGACAACCCTCGACACTTGTCCATCTTCACAGAAGATATTCGGAGACTCATCCAGTTGGGAGATTGGTACTTATGTTGATTTGTTTCCCTCTCCTGGAGGCAAATCAATCATTTCATCCGATACAGTTGACTATGATCGGCAGCTGGTTGAGCCAAGTCAGGAGTACAATTCAATTTATTATTCCAGCGATTCAGAGATGGATGATTTAGATCAGTATGGAGTGATTGTGCAGTTTGTGAATAATCCATTATTTGAATTTGATGGTGGTTTGGTCTATGATAACCCACTCTTCGAGTTGGAAGCTGATCGTACTCTTGATGCTAGTTCTTGGTTGGGTGATAATCGTAGTGTTTGGGATTGTTCCAGTGCATCGCGATTCCAAACAAGACTCACAGAGGAGTTTAATGGGGTGTACACGGTGAGGAGTGCTTATAGTTTTTCCTTTGATCCACCTGTACATGATTCGTATTCGATGCACAATTCTTGTGCACAGGGTGATTCTCTTGGTGCAGCCGAGGGGAGTACTTCATTATTGTGTGCAGAGTTACCATCTTCATAGGATGGAATTAGCGACTGCAAGTACTCGACTCAGTTGTTTGTGGGGAATTACTTGCAGGGACAGCAGTCAGTTATCCATCATGCCGATACGTATTTGACAGGGCTTGATACTTCTATGTCGCAGATTTTTCATACGGGTACATGGTTACAGGGCGACTATGGTGTTAGTTGGCATGATGGCTGGGTCAGTTATCACATCCATGAGGTTGTAGCAGAGGACAGGGAGAGATTCAGTATAGCAGATGCTTCTAGAGGTTATTTTCTCCACATGACAGATGGATGTGAATCCAGATTGTATTGGGATCTAGGTGGTGACAGTTTTGGTACTAAGTATGGGATGGGTCCCATTGGGTTACTTCACTATTCTCAGCATAGTGAAGTTGGAGACAATAGAGTGCAGTGGCAATTTGAGGATGACAGTCACGACAGACTTTCACTCTGGGTTTGGGATCCGGGGATAGCTTGCGCAGTTGAGTTTTTGTTGATGCTACAGGAGACAGTTCGAGATGTGTGGGACATTTCACAGTTATTCTTTTGGGCCTCCCGAGGATTGGAGTTTCTTTGCAGTGGAGATTGCTTGGGGTCAAGCAATTTCAGGGAGGGCGGACTGTCATGTCCCCATTTTTGGCGAGCATCAGAATTCGTAAGAGTTAGCCTATTATGCGACCCTCGTAGGCTGATAGGTTGGATAGAGGGTCATTTGGGAGTTTGGCTCAGCTTCAGATTGGCAGTTTTGATCAATTGGCTTTCGTTTGGGCTCGATCGGAGTCTTCTTGCAGTAGTTGCTATTTTTAGCAGTTCCTGGCAGGTAGCGTGGGACCCCTGCTATTTTTAGCAGTATGGATTTGGCAGCGTTCAGAATCACTTCAGTGTTCGTCAGCTTCAGACGGAACAGTCATCGGATGAGTAACGAGAGAAATATTAATATTTAATTGCATTAATTAAATATTAATATTTAATTGCATTAATTAAATATTAATTATTTAATGATTATAATATAAAGTTATAATATTAAATTATAACTTAAGTGATTCTTCTTGAGGGGTGCGCCATCATCAGAAGGGGCCAAAATTGACATTTAAATTTACATTAAAATATTTGGTTGTGACTTTGGAAATATTAAAAGATTAAAAGTTGAATATTTTTAATAATCCCTATCTTTAAGGAAATCGCACTTTTCAATGATAAAGGGGTTTTGCATTGGAATTTGAGCCATTATGACATTTGTGAATTAAAAATTGATCAGTCTTTGACAGAGAACAGAAGCTGTAGGGTTTCAGTCTCGATACATTGGAGAACGAGCCATCTCCAGTGGGAGCGATTCAGAGGATGTGAAATAACATCTAATTTATTGCCAACACAGAGGTTTCTTCATCCAGAAGAGATCATTGAACTTCACAGGAAATAAACATTCAGGGTTTTAGACATTCTGTTCATTTGGAAAGCTATGGCAAATCAAGGCGCCTAACTTATTGATGTTCTGGAGGCTTAAGAAAGGAGCCGTACAAATCATTTATTGCTTGCTGCAGCCGTACCAGTCACAACAGGCCGTACTTCTGAGGAGAGCCATACTTTTCACAAAAAGAAATTCGCCTATCCTTCAGTCTTTCATCTTCATCAGTGGGAACGCCTAAATCCTTTGGATCTGGTGATTTTATTAAATGTTGTACTTTTTTCCTTGACTGTTGATCATCTTCAGGCCATACTGCAGTGTACCTGGCCATACCATCAGCAAGGAGGTGTCTTCTCTGTTCTAGACAAAAACGCCCATCTCCCAGGCAAGCAATCTTCATCACTTTGGGCGCTGGAGTAGCTGGGGTCTTCTGAGATCACCAGACAGGAGGAGAAGGACATATATCATGCAGTCGTACCATTTCAGTAAATTACCAGCAAGCTGCTATCTCCAGGTTTTCATTAGAAATCATTGCTTTATTTATTTGCATGTAACTGGGTTATATTGTAATCGTCTTAAGAAGATTCTTTAATGAACAAGCTTCAGTATTTGCTGTAGATTCTGTAGTTCTCAGATCTATATGATTTTATTTAGAATTTACATCATTTATTTGCAAAATCGCCATTCTTCATTTTTATGCAAAAACGTCCAAAAACCCAAAAACTTCAGAAAAGCAATAAAAACTGTCAGATTCAGAATTAGGGGAAGCAAGGGGTTTCTACAATTTAGTTATTTTTGAGTTTTAAGTTGTTCGTGGGATTTGTAGTCTAATAAGGTCATTTATGAGCATGTGAGAGCATATTAATTCATTTTTGGTGTGTTAGAGGATCGTTCATTTTAAAATGTTAAAAAGTTGTTTAAATGTTGCTAAAATTGTCAAAAAGTTGCTAAAAGTTGTCATGAAATTTTGTCCAAATGGCAAAAAAGCAAAAAACTGTTACAAATAGTTGAAAATTGTTGAAAATGCATGGATGTATCCTAAAGAGTCAAATGGAGATGGAAGAAACTGATTTTTGAAGTTTTGGTTGAATAGAAGCAAGCTTTTTATGTATTTCCAATGTTGCAGTCATTTTTCTATCACTTGGTATGGCCTGTACGGCTCATGTATTGATCTAAAAATGATTGCATCATGTTGCTATATGAAAATACTTTTTTTTTTTTCATAGCATCAATTTTTATTGAGTATTTTAAAAGTTATCACCATTTTATTGAAGGCTGCCCTATTCTAACAACGTTTTCCAGAATTTGCAGCCTGGGAAACTCATGGTACAACCTGGTACGGTTTATTATAGCCTTGTTGGTGAATTAGGAAGTTATAAGAGAGATTTAGCTATCAAATGCACTTGTTTTGGTAGATTTTCATCACGTTTTGCGCAAGTTATTGCTATTTTGGTGATTGCAAGTCAAAACCCTGCCTAAGGTTTCCAGTGACATAGAAAATTCAATATCTTTGTTTTCCTCTATTAAAAAGTTATGAAAATTTGTGGAGAGGTTTGTATTGGGTATATCTCAAAACCCTAAAGGATAGTTCATAGTTTTTAAATTTGATGGAGTTCTCAATGACAGTTTGCTTGTATTTGTTTGAAAAAACAGTCAAAAACCCCAATTCAATGAAGGCTTGATGAAATCTATGCACTGTGTGATAAAGGTTGGATGTGAAATAATAGTTGTATGTTGTTAGAGTTTTGCACAAGTCAATAATCTCATATTTCATGCTGTCCCATTGTTGTTTTCCTTGGTGGTGTGCCATTAGGCTTATGAGCAAGTTACCAAATATTAAAAAAATAGCACTTTTTCCTTAGTTCCATTGAAACCCTGGTGGAAGTTTATCAAGGTGTTTGTTATAGAGTCCTCCTCTGCATCATTTTGGTATCAGAGCTAGAAGACCCTGAGAGTGCAAGGTATGCACTAGGACAAGAGATCTGTGAGAGAAAGATTATGCCAGGTATGAAAGAAAGCTGGTGACTTATATCATCCAATAGTGATGAAACTGGATAGAAGGTGTGCAGATTTCTTCTACTGAGAGGAAGTGGGTAGAAGAGGTCTTGGAGAGTGCATCTTCTAGAATCCTATTGGGTAGAGGATAGTTGTGTGTGTGAAGGTATTGGGATACCAAAAGAATGAAAGTGTTGAGGAGAATAATCGATGAAGACCGGAATAAGAAGAAATTGTTGAGCAATCAACAAGAGATGAGAAGAGAAGGGAGTGAGATGAAGAAGAAAGATGAGAAGGTAAAAGAAATAAGTATTCACCAAGAGATAACAGCGATGAGACAAGATTTGGAACAAATGCAAAAAACATTTGAAGAAAGAATACGGAGTATAGTAAAAAGTGTGTGGAGTTGCAACATCACCAATCACAAAATTGTCAAGTGGCTGATAAAGGAAATTATGGAAAGAAGAAAGAGGCAACAATTGAGAAGAAAGATTAAAAAAAATTAATCAAGATGATGCCAAAGCCAAATCCATCCAAGGAAGAGGAAAAAGACGAAGAAAATGAGTCCATTGAGACTCAAAAAAAAATTTGAACAATATTTGTGAGTATGTGTTTATAAGTGCACCAAATGAAGATGAAGATGGAAAAGAGTATAAAGAAAAAGGAGAAGTGAATGCAATGTATGAAGATTGTTCTACAAATGTAGCACAATATGGTGAAGAAGATGTTGCAAAAACAAAACAGGTACTGGTTTTATTTTCTAATTTTATGGATGATGAATATGCTGACAAATTGTATTCAAATGATGAAGATGAAGACATGAATAGTGGTAATGCATCATATGAACAAGAACTGGAGTTTTGGAACCTTGAAGCTGAGAAGATGCTAAGCAAGAGACGGTGCAAGAAAAAGAAGAAAGATCCAGCGAAAGTCAAGAATGCAAAACATACAGCAGGGTGTAAGGAGCATTTGCTTTGGGAAATGAATTCACAATTGAATGACAAGTGGCAACGAAGTGGAAAACCTAAGATAAAAATGAAACATGCAAGCAGAGCAAGATTCCAAATATCAGATTTGCATGTTGAAGAAATCCGCGATGGAAGACATTGAAAAATTTGTAGATCACATCTTAGATGGAACTGAGATTTTTTTTTCTTCCCCTTTGGTGTATGGTGCAAGGGCATCCAAAGCCTCATTAGGCATAATTTTGTTATTTTTGAATTTTAAGTTGTTGGTGGAATTTGTAGTGTAATAAGGTCATTTATGAGCAAGTGAGAACATATTAATTAATTTTTGGTGTGTTAGAGGGTTGTTGGTTTTAAAATGTAAAAAAGTTGTTAATGTTGCTAAAATTGTCAAAAAGTTGCTAAAGTTGTCATGAAACTTTGTCCAAGTGGTAAAAAAGCAAGAAACTGTTACAAAACAAAAAAAGAAATGTTACAAATAGCTGGAAATGGTTGAAAATGCATGCATGTACCCTGAAGAGTCTAATGGAAATGGAAGAAACTGATTTTTGAAGTTTTGGTTGAATAGAAGCAAGGTTTTTTTGTATTTCCAATGATGCAGTCATTTCTCTATCACTTCATATGGCCTGTACGGATCATGTTTTGATCTGAAAAAGATTGCATCATGTTGCTATATGAATCTACTTTATTTTTCTTTTTCCAGCATCAATTTTCATTGAGTATTTTAAAAGTTATTGCCATATTGGTGAAGGCTGCCCTGTTCTAACAATGTTTTCCAGAATTTGCAGCCTGAGAACCTCGTGTACAGCATGGTACAGTCTATTACAGCCTTTCTGGTGAATTAGGAAGTTAGAGGAGAGAGTTATCTTTCAAATGAACTTGTTTTGGTAGATTTTCATCACATTTTGTGCAAGTTATTGCTATTTTGGTGTCTATAGGTCAAAACTCTGCCTAGGGTTTCCAGCAACATAGAAAATTCAATATCTTTGTCTTCATCCATTGAAAAGTTATGAAAATTTGTGGAGAGGTTTCTATTGGGCATATCTAAAAACCCTTTAAAGTATAGTTCATAGTTTTTAAATTTGATGGAGTTCTTAATTACAACTTGCTTGCATTTGTTTGAAAAAACAGTCAAAAACCCCAATTCAATGAAGGCTTGATGAAATCTATGCACTGTGTGATGAAGGTTTGATGCAAAATCATGTTGGTATTTTGTTAGAGGTCTGCACAAGTCAATAATCTCATATTTCATGTTGTCCCATTGTTGTTTGCCTTGGTGGTGTGCCATTAGGCTTTTGAGCAAGTTACCAAATATGAACAAAATAGCACTTTTGCCTTAGTTGCATTGAAATCCTGTTGGAATTGTATCAAGGTGTTTGTTATATAGTCCTCTGCATCATTTTGGTATCATAGCTAGAAGACTTTGAGATTGCAAGGTATGCACTAGGACAATATTAGAATAATATCTTTCTAGTTACGTCGTAATGGTCATCTCATTGCTTTTTCTAACTTCATCCTTAGTTAACGATTGTTTCTTTTAGAAACATCGTATTTTGTAATTTATTTAAGGAACATTCGTTCCTCCTGATTAATGCACAACAACATCGATTCTGTAACATGGTATCAGAGCACAAGAAATAATTTTTCGGAAAAATTTATAATTTCTTTTTCGAAATTATTTTGTTTCGAATTCTTTTTGAAAAATTATTTTGATTCCTGGTGTGTGATCTGAAGAATCTCGAAGGCTTCTTTGTCTGCAAATTTCGTCAATCTGAAGGCGCGATTTTTTCTCACTCTTCAGGCGTGATTTGTTCCTTCTGCCGCCCGCGTGTCTTCCTGAACCAGGTCGTGTCTCCCGCGCGTCTTCCTGTTCGTGCCTCTGCGTTTTTTGGTCGCGTCATTTCATCTTCTGGGCGCGTGTTTTAAACTCCTCCCGTCTGCGTCTCCTCTTCATCTTCTGGCCGCGTGACTGAAGGTCTTTTTGGGCGCAATTTAGCTGCATCTCTGGCCGCGATTTGCCATTAAAGCTAAACGCGATCTCCGTTTTCTGCGTTTTTTCAAGCCGCAACTGGGACGTGTTTCGTGCTCAGCTTGCTCGAATTTCAGAATTTTGAGGGGTGCTTCTGCTCACAGCTGCAACGCCTAAGAAAATTTTTTCGATTAAAGATTCCTGGTGGGTTTTTCGAGAGCTCAACTGGGTTGGCCTCTGAATTTTCTAGGTGCTTCGTTTTCTGTGCCTCGGTTTTTGTGCAGCTTTGTTCTGGTAGCTAGGGTTTCAAACCCTCTGTTTTTGAAGCCGACAATCGATGTTCTGGGTTTTTAAATATTTTTTTTGTCCCGTAAAAGAAAAAAAAAATCTGTCTTCTGGGTTCCGGGAGGGTTTATAATTTTGTCCGAAAAAATTAAGAGTTTTTCTCTTATATACCCTTGTCAGGGTTTCTGTCATTCGGGAGAGCTCTTTGGTTTTTACCGTTTTTTCTGAAAAAACAATGATTTGTAATCTTGGGTTTGGCGATTTTTTCCTCAAAAATCGTGGTTTGGTGCAGTCAGTTTTTTTTGTCGCAGTTGGGGCGAACATCTGCACATCTGGCTTCTTGCAGTCTGTTCTGGGGCGTCATGTCCATCTGCAGAAGATTTGAGGGTTTGCCGATTTTTCCTCAAAATCGTAGCATCTGTTCTCGGTATGTCTCTGGTTACAGGGAGGGACAGTTCTCCAACTTCAGGTTGGACGGTTGGTGTTATTATTTCCAGAAGTTCTGCAGTTTCTGGGAGGGTTGGTGGCAGACTCATCTCAAGTGGCAGAGTCAGTGGCAGGCTCATCTTTTGTTGCAGCAACGTTATGAAAAGAAGGGGGTACCCTTCTCTGTTCTCTCTGGGTAGTTAGAATGATGGCCATTAAGGGAGGGTATTAGAATAATATCTTTCCAGTTACGTCGTAATGGTCATCTCATTGCTTTTTCTAACTTCATCCTTAGTTAACGATTGTTTCTTTTAGAAACATCGTATTTTGTAATTTATTTAAGGAACATTCGTTCCTCCTGATTAATGCACAACAACATCGATTCTGTAACAGACAAGAGAGTTGTGAGAGAAAGTTTGTGCCAGGTATGAAAGTGAGTCGGTGACTTATATTCTTCAATAGTGATGAAACTAGGTAGAAGGGGTGCAGATTTATTCTACTGAGAGGAAGTGATTAGAAGAGGTCTTGGAGAGTGCATCTTCCAGAATCCTGTTGGGTAGAGGATAGTTGTGTGTGTGAAGGTATTGGAATACCAAAAGAATGGAAGTGTTGAGGAGAATAATCCATGAAGACCTGAAGAGTAAGAAGTTGTCAAGCAAGCAACAAGAGATGAGAAGAGAAAGGAGTGAGATGAAGAAGAAAGATGAGAAGGTAAAACAAATAAATATTCACCAAGAGATAACAGCAATGAGACAAGATTTGGAACAAATGCAAAAAACATTTGAAGAAAGAATACGGAGTATAGTAAAAAGTGTGTTGAGTTGGAACATCACCATTCACAAAATTGTCAAGTGGCTGATAAAGGAACTTGCGGAAAGAAGAAAGAGGCAGCAATTGAGAAGAAAGATAAAAAATTAATCAAGATAATGGAAAAGCCAAAGCCATCCAAGGAAGAGGAAAAAGATAAAGAAAATAAGTCCATTGAGACTCAAAATTTTGTTTCTAACAATATTTGTGAGTATGTGTTTACAAGTGCAACAGATGAAGATGAAGATGGAAAAGAGTATAAAGAAAACGGAGAGGTGAATGCAATGTATGAAGATTGTTATTTAAATGTAGCACAATATGGTGAACAAGATGTTGCAAAAACAACACAAGTACTGATTATATTTGTTGATTTTATGGATAATGAATATACTGAAAAATTGTATTCAAATGATGAAGATGAACACATGGAGAGTGGTAATGTATCATATGAACAAAAAAAGGAGTTTTGGAACCTTGAAGTTGAGAAGATGTTAAGCAAGATGTTGTACCCCAAAATTAAAAAATTTTTTACACTTAGACATTTTGAAGAAATGAGTAAAAGTCTTGTCAAATCAGTCAAAAAGGTCAAAATTTGGGTGTGCAGGTCTTGCATGAGGGGTTTAAAACACTAAATTTTCAAAATCTAATGATCTGGGTCTACTAAGAGCAGCTTAATCTACAAAACCCAGATCTCAGTTTTTCATCCCTAAATTTTAGGAAAACTGCTATTTTTAGAAATTTTCTAAAATTAGTAACGTTTTCTGGGTTTCTCTCAAAACGGATATTGGCAAAACTTTCTACAAATAGAATTTTGGTCCGATACGGCCCGAAATGATTTTGATTGGCTCAAAATACGTCCATATCAGGCTAGTGCAATCAGAATCTCAAAATAGTCAGTTTTGCCCTTGTGGGTCTATTTTGCTTTTTCAAAAGCGTATCTGGAGCTCCGAGGTCATCAATGGAGGTCATTCGGCTGCCAGGCATCAAAATCAACACTCAGGCATTCAACAGAAGATGAAATGATGAACATGCACGGAGAATGAAGAAGAAGATAAAAAAAATGATAAAAATTTCCTAACACTGGCAAGTTTGGGCACCCCAAGAGAAAAAGGGCGCCCATCTTTTTAGGGCATTAAATGTCAGAATTAGGGTTTGCGCCTCCAGTCAATGTTGTTCAATTCTCTGTCAGCTTCACAACGAATTTAGCGGTGTAGTTATCAGATTACTCATTCATCCGGAATTCAGCGACGAACAGGGGAGATCCGCACTGAAGTCAGAACGAGGAAAAGTTGAAAATATCAAAATTTGACTAAGTGTTCAGATTTTGGGCGCCCTTGGTGAAGAAGGGCGCCCAGCTTTTTGAAGGGCCTAATTCAGCCGTTAGGGTTCAAGAATATGTTTGATCTTTTCAGTACCCTGCCAGCTTCGCGATGCCTGTCTTTGTCAGCACGTCCGACTGTTTAACATTCTGCAGATTCAGATCAAAGACGAATGTACAAAATGAAGGTTTTAGACTCAAAGATGAAAATCAGTAAAAATGGCTAAGTCTGGAGGAAGTGGGCGCCCCTGGTGAAGAAGGGCGCCCAAGTTTTCAGGGGTCCCAACAGATGAATTTGCAGACGAGTGTCTAACAAGATCTCTTCACAATTGATCCAGCTTTCCAACAAGATATTCAGCACATCAATCGGATGTCGCAGTCACTAGATCTGAAGCACCAAACAGAGGGTTCGACAAAGGCTAAAAACCAAGGTTCAGAAGCAGACATAGAAAAAGTGTAAAAATGACTAAGTCTGGTGAACATGGGTGCCCCCAGCCAAGATGGGCGCCCAAACTTTTGAAGGGTCAAATTTTACTTTCCAACAAAATCTCTTCCAGAAGACCCCTTCTCATTCTTCGTCAGCTTCGCGATGAGCACAACCGTCAATCGATCCAACGCCTGAAGCTCCAAATTCGACGAGATCATCTGTAGAAGAGGAGTTAATGAAGAGATTGAAGATCAGAAAAATGGCTAACACTGTGAAAGTTCGGAGCCCCTCGAAGGAAAAGGCTCCCATGAATTCAGAGGTCAAGATCAAGTTTTTAGCCAAAGGCTCCTCCAGAACAGTCTTCTCAGAATCAGTCAGGCTCCGCGATGGATCTTTCAGCTCACCTGTCGGATCATTCTGCAAATAGGAAATTAGAGGCAAAGTAGGAGGTCAAAATGATGAAAAGTTGAAAATGTCAAAATTTTGGTTAACACTGGATGAAGTGGGCGCCCCTGGTGAAGAAGGGCGCCCAACTTCACGTGCCTTAGAAAATTTTCATAGATTTTCAAAATTTTCAAGATTGCAAGAGAAGAAAGAGGCGTCCAAGTTCAATGAAGCTGAGATTTAGGGTTTTGGAGATAAAAGCAAAAGAAAGCAAAGCAAAAACAAAACCCTAAATCTATTTAACATCTTTCTTTTATGTTATTTTCATTATTTTGCAGGTAGCCTTCAAGAGAGAAAGTTGGAGCAGCAAGTTTGAAGAAATTTTTCAAGATTCAAGAACGTAGCTTGCTGGTTTTTCATCATATTTTTCAGACCAGCAACATAAACCCTTTCTTTTTCAAGCTTTTTCATCCAGAAGATCAAACTTTTCAAGAAGAAGACCAAGGCATTCCATTTTTCAATCATCTAGGTCTTTTCTCTTCAATCTTCTGAAGGAAATTTTCAAGAACTTCATCAAGTTGCAGCAGCTGCTTTTATTTTGCATGTCAATGAAATCCTCAGTGCATTCAGTTTTCAACCATCTGGGTCCTCTCAAATCAGTCTTCTAAAGAAAACCCATATCACAGCTTTTTTCAAGAAAATTTTAAAACCTAGGGTTGGCTGCTTTTTCGATCAGCCATCAGTGTTTTTCAAATCTAATCAACTGGGTCCATTTCTAATTGTATTCTGAACAAAACCCAGGTGCCAGCTTTTTCGGTGAAAAATTGAAGAAATTAGGGTTTGCTATTTTTTCAGTCTAAATTCAAGATTTTCAAAAATGGACGATCTGGGTTGTATTGCAACGAAATTATAAGCAAAACCCATATCTTAGAAAAATTTCCAAAAAAATTTGTCCATTTGAAGACGAAAAACCAGCATTCTAAAAATAGAAGGTTGCTCAAAACTTGTCTGAACATAGGCGAGTTTACAGTCATTCTTCAAGGTTTTCAATATGGAGTACACTCCCCTCGAGTTTGAGACCAAATCAGCATTATGTCAAAACTTTTTCATCTCAGCTGAAGAACAAGAGGTGTGATATGAGAAAAGGGAAAGGTATCAGAAAAGAGTTGCGCAATATTCTTCTGTTGGAAATCAAGAAAAGTATCAGAAGCATAAAGTTGCAGAGCCGCCAAGTCATCAATTTGTGAGTCATCTTTGGGGCAGCGATGTTTTTCAAGAACAAAACTCATAAAGCAGTTGAAGAAGTGAAGGATTCTCTAAGTTTGATCATAGAAGACGAGGAGATCTTGGAGAATCAAAATATTGCCTTTGAAGGCATAGATGCACCGAACCGGGACACAATCTCTAATTTCCTAGTGGATGTGATCGAGCTTTAAAGCAGCTTTCTTCTAGGAGCTTTCTTTCCTGCTTTCTTTCTATTCTTGGAATAATCCTTATCCATTCTTTGAGGATAGAAAGAAGATAAGATGTAATAGTTGGCGTTTCCCGCTTTTTCTGCTTTCTAGGATTTTAGATGTTATCTTCTTTCTAGATTTAGTAATAAAGCTTGCTTGCTGAGCAAGCCCTAGATTGTGAAAGCAAGGAGATTTTAGGGTTCCTTGCTCCTCTGCTTGTCTATAAATAAGAGCCTTTGCTCATTAGTTTCTTTAGCCATGCTAGTGATAACAAAACGCTAAGCCTATTTTGCCTTCTATTTGTTATTCAAGTGTCGTTCAATTGTGTCGTGATAGCAAATTGTTGAGCCTCTTTAGCCAACAAGGAGTTAGTGTGATTGTTGTTTCTATTGTGTAAGAATAAGATTGCAAGCCTCTTTAGCTGCAATTTCTTATTCCAGGCATGTTAGAAGTGAGTTTTGTTCCAGAAGTTCGAGTAATAAAATCATGAGCCTCCTTTGCCTTGATATAAAATCTCTGATTTCCGTTATTGGTGTTTTACTTTTATGATCTTGATTTCAACTTACATTGAAGTGTGTAGATGTTCGTTGAGAAAGAGTTTATCGAAGTATTTTGTCAGAAAATCTACCTTGTTCATTTCTAGTTTCTCTTGCTCTGCTTATTACTTGAGAAGTTAGAAATGTCTTTAGTTTAAGTTAGTAGTAGTTGAAGTTCTTAAATCAGAAAATCTCAGCTGCGGCGTTTGTGTTTTATAAACCTTGTGCTCTAAGCTGATCAAAAAGATAGGCAACTTAGTTTTAGTTTACTTTCTTGAATACCATCAGCAAGAGGGAGCTTCCCCCCCTAATTTGAAGAGCAGTTTATCTGTGCATAGCTGTCCATTTCAAATACGCATTCCAGAGGTGCGAATTTAAACGCCAACACAAGAGACAGTGCAAGAAGAAGAAGAAAGATCCAGGGAATGTTAAGAATGCAAAACATACAGCAGAGTGTAAGGAGCATTTTCTTTTGGAAATGAATTGCCAATCAAATGACAAGTGGCAGCGAAGTGGAAGACCTAACGTAAAAATGAAACATGCAAGCAGAGCAAGATTCTACATATCAGATTTGCAAGTTGAAGAATTCCACGATGGAAGACATTGAAAAATTTGCAGATCACATCTTAGATGCAACTGAATTTATTTTTTTCTTCCCCTTGGGTGTATGGTGCAGGGTCATCTAAAGCCTCATTAGGCATAATTTTGTTATTTTTGAGTTTTAAGTTGTTCGTGGACTTTGTAGTCTAATAAGGTCATTTATGAGCATGTGAGAGTATATTAATGCATTTTTGGTGTGTTAGAGGGTCGTTGGTTTTAAAATGTAAAAAAGTTATTAATGTCGCTAAAATTGTCAAAAAGTTGCTATAGTTGTCATGAAACTTTGTTCAAGTGGTAAAAAAGCAAGAAACTATTACAAAACAAAAAACAAATGTTACAAATAGCTGGAAACGGTTGAAAATGCTTGTCTGTACCCTCAAGTGTCGAATGGAGATGGAAGAAACTGATTTTTGAAGTTTTGGTTGAATAGAAGCAAGCTTTTTCTGTATTTCCAACATTGCAGTCATTTTTTTCTCACTTGGTATGGCCTGTACGGCTCATGTATTGATCTGAAAACGATTGCATCATGTTGCTATATGAATCTACTTTATTTTTCTTTTACTAGCATCAATTTTCATTGAGTATTTTAAAAGTTATCGCTATTTTGGTGAAGGCTGCCCTGTTCCAACAAAGTTTTCCATAATTTGCAGCCTGAGAAACTCGTGGTACAGCCTGCTATGGTCTATTACAGCCTTGCTGGTGAATTATGAAGTTAGAGGAGAGTGTTATCTTTCAAATGAACTTGTTTTGGTAGATTTTCATCACATTTTGTGCAAGTTATTGCTATTTTGGTGACTGCAGGTCAAAATTCTGCCTAGGGTTTCAAGCAACATAGAAAATTCAATATCTTTGTTTTGCTCAACTGAAAAGTTATGAAATTTTTTGGAGAGGTCTGTATTGGGCATATCTAATAACCCTTTAAAGTATAGTTCATAGTTTACAAATTTGATGGAGTTCTTAAAGACAGTTTACTTGCATTTGTTTGAAAAAATAGTCAAAAACCCCAGTTCAATGAAGGCTTGATGAAAATCTATGCATTGTGTGATGAAGGTTGGATGAGAAATCATGGCGGTATGTTGTTAGAGGTCTACACAAGTCAATAATCTCATATTTCATGTTGTCCCATTGTTGTTTGCCTTGGTGATGTGCCATTAGGCTTATGAGCAAGTTACCAAATATGAACAAAATAGCACTTTTGCCTTAGTTGCATTGAAACCCTGTTGGAAGTGTGTCAAGGTTGTTGTTATAGAGTCCTCTTCTGCATCATTTTGGTATCAGAGCTAGAAGACCTTGAGAGAACAAAGTGCACTAGGACAAGAGAGTTTTGAGAGAAAGTTTGTGCCAGGTATGAAAGAGAGCCAATGATTTATATCCTTCAATAGTGATGAAAGTGGGTAGAAGGTGTGCAGATTTCTTCTACTAAAAGGAAGTGGGTAGAAGAAGTCTTGGGAAGTGCATCTTCCAGAATCCTATTGGGTAGAGGATAGTTGTGTGTGTGAAGGCAATGGAATACCAAAGGAATGGAAGTGTTGAGGAGAATAATCCATGAAGACCTGAAGAGTGAGAAGTTCTCGAGCAAGCAACAAGAGATGACAAGAGAAAAGAGTGAGATGAAGAAGAAAGATGAAAGGTAAAACAAATAAATATTCAGCAAGAGATAACAGCAATGAGACAAGATTTGAAGCAAATGCAAAAAACATTTGAAGAAAGAATACGGAGTATAGTAAAAAGTGTGTGGAGTTGGAACATCACCATTCACAAAATTGTCAAGTAGCTGATAAAGGAAATTGTGAAAAGAAGAAAGAGGCAGCAATTGAGAAGAAAGATAAAAAAATTAATCAAGATGATGGCAAAGCCAAAGCCATCCAAGGAAGATGAAAAAGATGAAGAAAATGAGTCCATTGAGACTCAAGATTTTGTTTCTAACAATATTTGTGAGTATGTGTTTACAAATGCAGCAGATGAAGATGAAGATGGAAAAGAGTATAAAGAAAAAAGGAGAGGTGAATGCAATGTATGAAGATTGTTATGAAAATTTAGAACAATATGGTGACGAAGATGTCACAAAAACAACAATGGTACTGGTTGTATTTTTTGATTTGTGGATGATGAATATGTTGAAAAATTGTATTCAAATGATGAAGATGAACACATGGACAGTGGTAATGCAGCATATGAACAAGAACTAGAGTTTTGGAACCTTGAAGCTGAGAAGATGCTAAGTAAGAGACGGTGCAAGAAGAAGAAGAAAGATCCAAGGAAATTCAAGAATGCAAAACATATAGCAAGGTGTAAGGAGCATCAGCTTTTGGAAATGAATTGCCAATTGAATGACAAGTGGCAGCGAAGTGGAAGACCTAAGGTAAAAATGAAACATGCAAGCAGAGCAAGATTCCACATATCAGATTTCAAGGTTGAAGTAGTCCACGATGGAGGACATTGAAAAATTTGCATATCACACCTTAGATGGAACTGAGATTTTATTTCTCTTCCCCTTGGATGTATGGTGCACAGGCATCTGGAGCCTCATTAGCCATCATTAGGCATAATTTTGTTATTTTTGAGTTTCAAGTTGTTGGAGGGATTTGTAGTCTAACAAGGCAATTTATGAGCATGTAAGAGTATATTAATTCATTTTTGGTGTGTTAGAGGGTCGTTGGTTTTAAAATGTAAAAAAGTTGTCAATTTTGCTAAGATTGTCAAAAGGTTGCTAAAAGTTGTCATGAAACTTTGTCCAAGTGGAAAAAAAGCAAGAAAATATTACAAAACAAAAAAAGAAATGTTAAAAATAGCTGAAAATGGTTGAAAATGCATGCATGTACCCTCAAGAGTCGAATGGAGATGGAAGAAACTGATTTTTGAAGTTTTGGTTGAATAGAAGCAAGTTTTTTCTGTATTTCCAACATTGCAGTCATTTTTCGGTCACTTAGTATGGCCTATAAAGCTCATGTATTGATCTGAAAACGATTGCATCATGTTACTATATGAATCTACTTTATTTTTCCTTTTTTAGCATCAATTTTCATTGAATATTTTAAAAGTTATGGCCTTTTTGGTGAAGGCTACCCTGTTCTAACAACATTTTCCAGAATTTGCAGCCTGAGAAACTCTTGGTACGGCCTGGTATGGTCTATTACAACCTTGTTGGTGAATTAGGAAGTTAGAGGAGAGAGTAAGCTTTCAAATGCACTTGTTTTGGTAGATTTTCATCACGTTTTGTCCAAGTTATTGCTATTTTGGTGACTGCAGATCAAAACCCTACCTAGGGTTTCCAGCAACATAGAAAATTCAATATCTTTGTTTTCCTCCATGAAAAAGTTATGAAAATTTGTGGAGAGGTCTGTATTGGGCATATCTAAAATTCCTTTAAATGATAATTCATAGTTTTGAAATTTGATGGAGTTCTTAATGACAATTTGCTTGCATTTTTTTGAAAAAAAATCAAAAACCCCAGTTCAATGAAGGCTTGATGAAATATATGCATTGTGTGATGAATGTTCGATGGGAAATCATGTTGGTATGTTGTTAGTGGAGTGCACAAGTCAATAATCTCATATGTCATGCTTTCCCATTGTTGTTTTCCTTGGTGGTGTGCCATTAGGCTTATGAGCAAGTTACCAAATATGAGCAAAATAGCACTTTTGGCTTAGTTGCATTGATACCCTATTGGAAGTGTATCAAGGTGTTTGTTATAGAGTCCTCTGTATCATTTTGGTATCAGAGCTAGAAGACCCTGAGAGTGCAAGGTATGCACTAGGACAAGAGAGTTGTGAGAGAAAGTTTGTGCCAGGTATGAAAGAGAGTCGGTGACTTATATCCTCCAATAGTGATGAAACTAGGTAGAAGGTGTACAAATTTCTCCTATTGAGAGGAAGTGGGTAGAAGAGGTCTTGTAGAGTGCATCTTCTAGAATCCTGTTGGGTAGAGGATAGTTGTGTGTGTGAAGGTATTGGGATACCAAAATAATGGAAGTGTTGAGGAGAATAATCCATGAATACCTGAAGAGTAAGAAGTTGTCAAGCAAACAACAAGAGATGAGAAGAGAAATGAGTGAGATGAAGAAGAAAGATGAGAAGGTAAAACAAATAAATATTCAGTAAAAGATAACAGCGATGAGAAAAGATTTGGAACAAATGCAGAAAACATTTGAAAAAAGAATACAGCGTATAGTAACAAGTGTGTGGAGTTGGTGTTGGAAAAATAAGGACAAACAATTGAGAGGGGGGGGTGAATCAGTTGTCATAGAAACTTAAACTTTTCTAACTTACCTTAACTTTAATCTCAAATCTGATGAATAAGCAATTAACCACAAGCAATTAACACATCAAAGAGACAAAGAACACCAAGATTTTTTGGGATACCTGTTGGGTATCCCAAAAAAATTAGTAGAGTGCAATTAACCACAAGCAATTAACAAGTATTCAGTAGAGTGCATCTTCCGGAATCCTATTGGGTAGAGGATAGTTGTGTGTGTGAAGGTATTGGGATACCAAAAGAATGAAAATGTTGAGGAGAATAATCCATGAATACTTGAAGAGTAAGAAGTTGTCAAGCAAACAACAAGAGATGAGAAGAGAAATGAGTGAGATGAAGAAGAAAGATGAGAAGGTAAAACAAATAAATATTCAGTAAGAGATAACAGCAATGAGACAAGATTTGGAACAAATACAGGAAACATTTGAAGAAAGAATACATAGTATAGTAACAAGTGTGTGGAGTTGGTGTTGGAAAAATAAGGACAAACAACTGGGGGGGGTGGTGAATCAATTGTCACAGAAACGTAAACTTTTCTAACTTACCTTAACTTTAATCTCAGATCTAATGAATAAGGAATTAACCACAAGCAATTAACACATCAGAGAGACAAAGAACACCAAGATTTTTTACTTGGAATTCCTATTAGGGAAAAAACCATAGTGGATGTTAGTCCACAGGATTATACTCTGTTAAAAGTATAATGAGAAATAATAAGGGGAATGCACATGCATTCAGGCACACTGCCTAGAGCTCACTACTCAAATGCAAAAGGGGTTCACTGCCCAACAGAATAGGATTAAAAATCCAAAGGGTATGAACTAAGAAAATAGCTTCTGTACAAGCCTGATTACAGTTCCAATTAAGCTCAACACTTCTTCACACTTCGCACAATCTTCTTCACACTCTACTCTGCAATCAAATGATATTCGCACATACACACACAGGAGCACACGAAGCACACTTCACCAACGAAACAATCATACTTATATATATCCGCTACATGAGATTTCATCACAACTTAGTCAGCCATGAAAATAAAACATATTTGCAATGTCGGCCCAAATTTACAAATATTTTTTTAATGTGAATCCACCAAGGTCAGCCACAACATAGTGGAGACCTAAATTAAAATCTCCAACACAAAAATACTTTAATTAATTTCACCATGAAGATCCACAACACGCTACCACCAACATGTCGGCTAGGAACATGAAAAACTGAACATGCGCAAGAAAATATCTTCAATCACGAGCTTATCGGTCAATGTGGACGAACCAAAAAGATAGAGAATGATCTAGAGACATCTGAGAGCACCAAGAAAAAACAGAGAAACATCCACAACAATTGAGATCAACAGAATCACACAATCTTCATTCAGGAACACTAACAAAGACCACAGAAACACTGTCAGACCACAAAACACTCAAAACTTCACACAGACCTCTAAAACTTCCAGTAGATGAGCTAGATATACTCAAAAATAAACCTTTTAATCCACACCAACTAATCTTCAACATAGAGAACAAAACACCTTCAAGACCTGCACAGTTCCACTAGGAACCTAGAACACTTTCTTTTACAATTTTCTCAATATCCTCGACATATACAGCCTCCAGTACACCAAATGCTAATAGTGTTGACATCAATGACAACCACATATTAGCAACACATCCAAAACATCCAACAATCTCCCCCTTTGGCATTGATGGCAACACATGATGTGAAAAATACCATCAACCCAACACACTGACTTCTTTTGCACTTCTCCTCTTGAAAGGATTTTTCATATTACACTTCTCCCCCTTTGACATCAATGGCAAAGGTAACAATGACCTTTCCATATATACCCTTTGAACCACATATTTGCACATCTAACTATTCCCCCTGAGTAGCAGCCACGGAAACATCAATCCGGATCAAAATATAGCAATGAAGTTCACGGATTGATGCAAGCAAATGCATCTTTTCTTATCAGGAGGGGTGATTACCCCTAGCATTCCTCTAAGATACTCAAAAGTATCCTTTGGCAATGGCTTAGTAAATATATCTACAATCTGTTCTTTGGTAGGCACATACTCAAGCCTAACTTCTTTCTCATTCACTTTCTCACTCAAGAAATGAAACTTGATTGATATATGTTTAGTCTTAGAGTGTAGCACTGGATTCCTTGAGATATTTATTGCACTTGAGTTGTCACAGTATATGGCAATAGGCTCTTCATATATCACCCTAATATCTCTTAGCATCTGTTTCATCCATATCACTTGAGTACAATTATTGGCAACAGCAATGTATTCTGCTTCAGCAGTAGATAGAGAAATTGAGTTTTTCTTTTTACTTAACTAGGATACCAGCTTCTTCCCTAGGAAGAAAGCACCACCACTAGTACTTTTCCTATCATCTACATCACCAGCCCAATCCGCATCAGTATATGCACACAAAGTGAGATCATCATCCTTTGGATACCAAAGTCCAGAGTCAACTATTCCTTTTAGGTATCTAAAAATTCTCTTGACAGCAGTTACATGTGATTCTTTTGGATCAGCCTGAAATCTAACAACCATACAAACAACATTCATAATGTTTGGTCTAGTCTGAGTCAAGTAGAGAAATCCACCGATCATTGACCTATATCTGGTTTGATTTTCCCTAGGAGAGTCATCATTTTGTGTCAACTTACATCTGGTCAACATGGGGGTACCAACAGGTTTGGAGTCATCCATTCCAAACTTCTTTAGCAGTTCTTTCACATATTTGGACTGAGATATGAAGATTCTCTTGTCCAACTGTGTAACTTGCAATCCCAAAAAGAACATTTCTCCAATCATACTCATCTCAAATTCACTCTTCATTTCATCAGCAAACTTCATACATAGATTATCATCTCCTCCAAAAATGATGTCATCAACAAAAACTTCTATAATTAACTCCTTATCATTATCTAATTTGAAGTATAAGTTGCTATTAGTAGTACCTTTAGTGAATCCAAGCTTCAGTAGGTATTTGTCCAATCTAGCATACCAAGCTCTGGGGGCTTGCTTAAGTCCATACAGATCTTTCTTCAATCTGCAAACCATATCTCCCTTGTCTGTTAGCTGAAATCCATCTGGCTGTTCAATGTATACCTCTTCTTCTAGTTCTCTGTTCAGAAATGTTGACTTTACATCCATCTAATAGACTTTGTAGTCCTTGTATGCAGCATAAGCAAGAAATAATCTAACAACTTCAATTCTAGCAACAAGAGCAAAGGTTTCTTCAAAATCAATACCTTCCATTTGAGAATACTCTTTACATACCAGTCTTGCTTTATTCTGGACCACTTCACCTTCTTCATTCAACTTGTTTCTAAATACCCATTTAGTACCAATCATATTTTTGTCTTTAGGCCTCAGAACCAGTAGCCATGTGTCATTCTTTTCAATCTGTGTCAACTCTTCCTTCATAGCTTCCAACCAGTGTTCATCTTGAGAGGCTTCAGTGACATTTTTAGGTTCAATCTTGGGGATCAAACAATATTCTTCTGCAATTTTTCTTCTAGTTTGCACTCCTTTACTCTTATCTCCTATGATTTGATTTTCAGAATGATTCAGCTTTACATACCTTGGAGTTTTGGGACATTCTTGAACTTCTAACTCTTTTGATCTTTCTTCTACACTTGCACTTGTTTGTGCCTCCTGACTGACTTGATTTACCGAAACAAATTGAGGCTGCTTCCCCGGAACATATGGAATAATCTGAAGTAGATTATGTGTCTGAGTATTCTTCCCTTATCTTGTAATGTCTTCGTCTGAATCATAACTACAATGTCTGGATGATTTGACAGAGTCCTCATCAACTCTAACATTTTCACTCTCAACCATCTGTCTCAGTCTTTTGTTATAGCACCGGTAGGCCTTTCTTTTAGTGGAGTAACCTAGGAAGATTCCTTCATCACTTCTTGCATCAAATTTTCCTATATCATCATCTCTCCTGATATAACACTTGCTTCCAAAGATCTTAAAATACTTAACAGTAGGCTTGTGACCAAACCATAACTCATAAGGAGTCTTACCAGAATTACCATTAACATTTACCCGGTTCAAAGTATACACAGCAGTGCATACCGCTTCACTCTAGTACATCTAAGACACATTTCCTTCCATCATCATTGCTCTGGCAGCATCCAAAATTGTTCTATTCTTTCTCTCTACAACTCCATTATGTTGAGGGGTTCAGGGAGCAGATAACTGTCTTTTAATTCCATTGTCTTCACAATAAGAGTTGAACTCCTTGGAAATGAACTCACCACCTCTATCAAATCTCAGGCACTTGATTTTCAGACCTTTCTCATTTTCTGCCATAGCCTTGAAACTTTTGAACTTCTCCAATGCTTCACATTTTTCTCTTAAAAAGGAAACCCAAATCATTCTAGAGTAATCATCAATAACCAACATAAAATACCTTTCTCCATGAATACTTCTGACTCTGGAGGGACCACAAAGGTCAGTATGTAGCAGCTCCAGCAAATTATTTGAATGAAACTGTTTGCTTCGGAAAGAGACTCTAGTTTGTTTACCCATCTGACATTCCTTGCAAATTATATTAGCAGGCTTCACTAACTTAGGCAGATCTCTTACTACTTGAGTAGAACTTATCTTGATAATGTTGTCAAAGTTTACATGACACAACCTCCTATGCCACAACTAGCTTTCATCTACTTGAGCAATTAAACAACTCCCACTAGCATTATTCAGGTGAAAAATATTACGTTTTGTTTGTTTACTTGTTGCAATCATGTTCCCGGAACTTCCACATATTTTGCATCTTCCATCTTTGAATTGAAAATCATATCCCTTGTGAACCATCTGTCCAACACTCAACAAATTGTGCTTCAGGCCTTCAACATAGAGGACATCATCAGTGTTATCCTTACCACCAAGGCAAATAGATCCTCTACCACGAATCACACCAGTATTGTTATCTCCAAATCTTACAACCCCATTGTCATACTTCTCTAGACTCACAAATTTTCTTTTATCACTGGTCATATGATGTGAGCATCCATTATCAATGACCCACTCATCTTTTTCTTCAACTTGGGCTGCAAGATTTTTTTCATCTTTAGTAGATTCGGTAGCCATAGGATTATCTTCAATGGTAGCAATGAAAGCCCATTCATCTTCATTTCCACTATCTTTCTCAAATTCATCATCAATCACTGCTTCTTCAACAAAGTAGTATCTCTTTTGGAATCTAGACTTTTTAGGCTTAGATCTAGGAACTCTTTTAGGACATCTTGATGCAAAATGACCTATTTTACTGTATCAAAAAAATTTAATAAGCAATGCATCTTCATACTTACCTTTTCCTCTCCCTTCTTGCTTTGGAATCAATGCTTCCAATTCTTCTACTTCTCTTTCTTTATCTTCAAGTTGTTTCAGTTCTTCATCATACTTGGATATCTTTCTGGAATTCTCTCCCAGACTATATATTTGCCTGTTACTTCCGGATACAGTAACCTTGAATGCAGATTCAGTCTTCGGTGTAGATTCACCAAATTCACTTATTTCAAAAGCAACAAGCTTCCCGATCAATGTGTCTCTTGTCATCTTGTTTACTGATCTAAACTCTTCAATAGCATGAACCTTCATTTTGTAGGAGGGAGGCAAGGATCTGAGTACTTTAGCCACAATTTCATCCTCATCCACAGAACCACCGGCACATTTAATACCCATCACTATTTCATTTACTCTCTGCATAAAAGAAGTGATATTTTCATCTTCACCCATCTTCAAATTCTCATACTTGCCTTTCAAGCTCTATAGCTTAGCCATCTTCACTTGTTCATCTCCTTCATACAAAGTTTCCAATTTCGTCCTGTTGATGCGTGTTTTGTGACACACCCAACACTTTAGAATAAAGAAAAAGAAGAATGCCCAAAGGCAGCTTTATCCTCTCTTGAAAAATTACCTCTTATGCTAAGATTGCTAGAAAGATCATACGGTAATTTCAATGTTCCGGTTTGGGGGATGGACAAGCTCAATGGATGATGTGATATGCTGGTTTCACAAAGGGAGCTTGTAATGAGGAACTTACTCAAAGTAGGGAGTTGGATTGATGTAACGTTGAACGCTCTTATGTTTTTTGGAATTTTCAGTTTAGGATA
This sequence comes from Sequoia sempervirens, assembly GCA_007258455.2. Taxonomy (NCBI): domain Eukaryota; kingdom Viridiplantae; phylum Streptophyta; class Pinopsida; order Cupressales; family Cupressaceae; genus Sequoia; species Sequoia sempervirens. Next base: position 215,183,775 of record VDFB02252616.1, on the reverse strand, counting down.
AAATAAATAAGAAAAAAGGATGAGGGTAAGGGAACTAGACTTATGCAGAACTAATCCTATGAACTTCGGAGACAAATGCTGGATAATGGAATTTAAACCAGTCTTTGCTTCGCCAAGCACGGCACTACAACTAGACAAAGACGGTGCAATCTTCAAGGGTTTACGAAAGATATCTTATTACGCTATATCACCATCAATTTGACCAATGCATATAGATAATAGAACTCAAATTAAGCAATTTTAATGTTCAGACTAACCTTACACATCAAATTGAAAATCATCCAATTGAAAAAGGTATGAACTAACTCCACTTTTCCAACACTATCAATCTTTCATTCATCTAAAATACTTGAAAACAAATTTACTCTATTTTGAAGAAATCAATGAAACCATGCGGGCTCATAGAAATAATAAATGCTCAACTCTGAATCCACTTATTATTTAAACAGCAATATTGCAACAATCTCATCAGTCTCTCCCTGAATAAATGAAATGAATGGGGTTTATATAGGCACCCCAATTACAAAGCAATGGCCAAGATTAAACTTGAAATCAACGGCCAAGATCAAATTTGATAAACCCTAACCCTAAAAGCATAACAAACTCAAAGACACATGGCACAAGCAGAACACGCCATTTGGAGCATGGAAAATGGTGACACCTTGCACTTCATTCGAGCAAGTGGGAATCCAGAATGCAATTCCCTTTGGATCGCTCCCTAGCTGCAAATGCAAGAAATTTGGCTAACACAGAATCAAGTTCCTCCATTGAGATATTCGGCACAGAATCCAGTTGCATTCCAATCACGTCCAAGGTCTCCAGGCACTGAGTGAAAGTTCCTTCCCATCTAGCCTCCTGCTTCTGAAAGTTCTCCATGAAGGTCAAAAGGGAAGACATATCATCAAGCTGATTCTCTGTAATAATCTGCACTTCCTTGAAGTAAATGCTCATCACACTTTTCTTCAATCCTTCTAAGTCTAAGCCATTCGTATCATGATGTTCTTGTCCTGTTAATCCTTCAAGAGAAGTGAGGATTTTGAACTGAATTTTCTCAATCGTGCTCCGTATAGCAGCACATTCTTCCTTTATTCCATCATATGTCTTCTTTTTGGCCAATAAGGAATAATACCACCTGCTGAAATCATACGAGGCTCCTTCTTCGACAACACCTTCCTGGATCAATATATGCATGGAAACTTCTTTTAGAACCCTCAAACGAGGTATCACTTTGTCCTGTGTGTACTGGAAATCTTCCCAATGGTCTTCAACTTGACTCACTTCAGTTATCAGCAATGCAGATCTGTCATAAGTTTGGGCGCACTTCTCCATTAACTCACTGCACTGAACTGCAGGCGGAAATCCTGCTGCTTGATGAAGTCCAGACTTAACAATATTTGAGGCGATAGGTGTAGGCATTTCGTTTTCTGTACCAAACATCCTTCTCTTGTGCTGAATCGCATTAAATTGTTCAAAGTTTGTATCTGTCACTTTCTTCCACTTCGAGGACAACTGGGATTCTGGATAAAATTCCTTCAGGACCTCCTTGACTTGAACTTTTCTGACTCCACCTCCCACGTTCTTTGGAGAAGACATTGCGCCTGTAAGAAACTCGAAGTTAGAGAATTTTTTTAATTTATTTGCAAAAAGGCGATTTCTTGGCTGGAGAAATTTTGAAAAATTAATTAAAAATCCAGAACTTGATTAAAGGCTGCATGAAGAATAAATTCTTAAATGAAATCAATTTGCCTTTATTATTTTCAAAGAGCATTCGTGGAATTTTAAATAATCTTTTGGATTTTTAAAGGTTTATACTGAAATTTTCTCCAATCTTTAATGAAAAATCCAATTCCCTTCTCAAAATCGCCAAAGATAACCTGCAGTTGTTTGAAGAAAATCCGGAAAGGAAGAGAAAAAATCCAATTCAATGTTCTGGAACTCAAGAAAAATCCACTTGCAGCTGAAAAAGACGTCTTTTCTTGGGAGAGCTTTGCCTGTGAAGAAAGTTCGACTTTTGCAAATAATGAAAAATGAGCTCACAAGTTATCTTTTATAATAAAAACCTTCCCAAATTGATTTAGGTCGACTTCTTCTTCTCATTGGTTGTATTTTGCTTTAAAACGAAAAAGCAATCTTATCCTGATCTTTGACTTTTCAAACAAGGCGTCCCTTTTGGCTTGATAATTAAGTTTTAAAATAAAACTTAAGTTTTCTTTCATCTTTTTGCCTTTAGCAAAATTCGACCTTCAACTGGACTTCTTGACTTTTCAACTGGAATTTTGACTTCTCAAAGTGACTTTGCCTTAGAAAAAATTCGATTCTACCTTGAGAAAATTCGACTTCCAACTAGATTTTTCACTTCCCAACTGGAATTTTCACTTCACTCAATTTCTTGAAGTCCAGTTCAATAATTTTTATGCCTTAGTCAATTTCTTACTTTGTCCAACTGGATTTTTCACTTTGTCCAACTGGATTTTCTTGAAGAATGCGAATTTCCTCAAATAGATGAATTTTACTTGGATTTTCCCTTTGATCAATGGATTTTCGAACTGGATTTTCTGAAGTTTCAACTGGATTTTCTCAAGGGCGTACCTCTTCCAGACTTAGGCGAATTTTGCCATGATCCACTTGCTTTTTAGTTGATTTTTAGTGATTTTCTCATGATGGCGCGATTTTATCCAGTTGATTTTTTGACTTTGCATGCGCTTTTTCCTCGCTTTTCTCATCTTGCATGCGCCCTTTCTCACCTTGCATGCGCTTTTTAGTTGCTTTTCTCATGATTTTTCGATCTTTGCTTTATTTTTGCTCGCTTTTTAGTTCCAAAAATGGAAACTTCGACTCAAATGCTAATGACACCCTGTACTTTCTAAAAATAGAAACTTACTAAAAATAGAAAAAAGCAAAAAGCAACTTTCTAAAAATAGTAAATTCCAGATTGGGCCAGAAATGCCAAAAACGAAAAAAGCAAAAAAGCAAAAAAGCAGAATCCCTAAAAAATAGGAAGTGTCAGAATTGAGCGAAAGCACAGGCGATCCTCGTCTGCAGGGCCTTCTAAGCACTTCCATGACGTTTACGTTCAGTTTCGGGCTCAAACTCCCAACTTGGCTCGGATGATGACCCCAGACCTTGGCATGAAATTCCCAGGCATCAAAGACTATGAAATTGCTACTCAATGCGAAACCCTAAGAGCAAACCAGCGAGGGTCCCCATTTGCAATGGGGCGATGTGTGAAAAAGGTCACAACACGTCCAAATCTCATGAGCTATCTGCAGACCCATCACATTAGCCATCTCTGAATTTTTCATAGCACTCACCAAAGCCTCAATAGCCCTAACATTATTTTCAGCATCTTCGATCTCATCAGAAGTTGAGGGACCATTATGAGGAATAGTATATGGATCTTTTGTAATCTTCCAAAAAGCTTCACCAATACACCTTAAGTGACATCATATCCTAACTTTTCACATTGAATAGTTAGTGCCATCAAATCTCGGACTGTCCTTCTTGAATGTTGCCATCCCGGATCACCTCAAAATTTTAGACTTCTTCAGAGGAACCTGCTCTAATACCAATTGTTGGCAAAATAAGGACAGACAACTGAGAGGGGGGCCTGAATCAGTTTTCACAGAAACTTAAACTTTTCTAACTTACCCTAGCTTTAATCTCAAATTTGATGAATAAGCAATTAACCACAAGCAATTAACACATCAGAGAGAAAGAACACCAAGATTTTTTACGTGGAAACCTTGTTAGGGAAAAAACCATGGTGGATGTTAGTCCACAAGATTATACTTTGTTAAAAGTATAATGAGAAATAACAAGGGGAATGCACATGCATTCAGGCACACTACCTATAGCTCACTGCTCAAATACAAAAGGGGCTCACTACCCAACAGAATAGGATTAAAAATCCAAAGGGTATGAACTGAGAAAATAGCTTTTGCACAAGCCTGATTATAGTTCCAATTAAACTCAACACTTCTTCACACTTCACACAATCTTCTTCACACTCTACTCTGCAATCGAATGATATTCGCACATACACACACAGGAGCACACGAAACACACTTCACCAATGAAACAATCGCATTTATATATATCCGCTACATGAGATTTCATCACAACTTAGTCGGCTAAGAAAATAGAACATATTTGCAATGTCGGCCCAAATTTACAAATAAATTTTTAATGTGAATCCACCAAGGTCGACCACAACATAGTGGAGACCCAAATTAATATCTCCAACACAAAAATACTTTAATTAATTTCACCACGAAGATCCACAGCATGCTACCATCAACATGTCGGCCAGGAACATGAAAAATTGAACATGCACAAGAAAAGATCTTCAATCACGAGCTCATAGGTCAATGTGGACGAACCAAAAAGATAGAGAATGATCTAGAGACATCTAAGAGCACCAAGAAACAATAGAGAAACATCCGCAACAACTGAGATCAACAGAATCACACAACCTTCATTCAGGAACACTAATAGAGACCACAAAAACACTGTTAGACCACAACACACTCAAAACTTCACGTGGACCTCTGAAACTTCCGGTAGATGATCTAGATATACTCAACAATAAACCCTTTAATCCACACCAACTAATCTTCAACGTAGAGAACAAAACACCTTCAAGACCTGCACAGTTCCATTGGGAACCTAGAACACTTTCTTTTACTATTTTCTCAATATCCTCGACATATACAGCCTCTAGTACACCAAATGCTAATAGTGCTGACATCAATGACAACCACATATCAACAACACATCCACAACATCCAACAATTGGAACATCACCATTCACAAAATTGTCAAGTGGCTGATAAAGGAAATTGCGGAAAGAAGAAAGAGATAGCAATTGAGAAGAAAAATAAAAAAATAATCAAGATGATGGCAGAGCCAAAGCTATCCAAGGAAGAGGAAAAAGATGAAGAAAATGAGTCCATTGAGAATCAAAATTTTGTTTCTAACAATATTTGTGAGTATGTGTTTACAGGTGCAGCAGATGAAGATGAAGATGGAAAAAAGAGTATAAAGAAAAAGGAGAAGTGAATGTAGTGTATGAAGATTGTTATACAAATATAGCACAATATGGTGAAGAAAATGTTGCAAAAACAACACAGGTACTGGTTGTATTTTCTGATTTTATGGATGATGAATATGCTAACAAATTGTATTCAAACGATGAAGAGGAAGACATGGACAGTGGTAATGCGGCATAGGAACAAGAACTGGAGTTTTGGAACTTTGAAGCCGAGAAGCTGCTAAGTAAGAGATGGTGCAAGAAGAAGAAGAAAGATCCAGGGAAAGTCAGGAACGCAGAACATACATCAGGGTGTGGGAAGCATCAGTTTTTGGAAATGAATTCCCAGTTGAATGACAAGTGGCAACAAAGTGGAAGACCTAAGGTAAAAATGAAACATGCAAGCAGAGCAAGATTCCACATATCAGATTTGCAAGTTGAAGAAGTCCATGATGGAAGACATTGACAAAATTGCAGATCACATCTCAAATGGAACTGAGATTTTTTTTTCTTCCCCTTGGGTGTATGGTGCAGGGGCATCCAGAGACTCATTAGGCATAATTTTGTTATTTTTGAGTTTTAAGTTGTTGGTGGGCTTTGTAGTCTAATAAGGTCATTTGTGACCATGTGGGAGCATATTAATTCACTTTTGGTGTGTTAGAGGATCGTTGGTTTTAAAATGTAAAAAAGTTGTTAATGTTGCTAAAATTGTCAAGAAGTTGCTAAAAGTTGTCATGAAACTTTGTCCAAGTGGCAAAAAAGCAAGAAACTGTTACAAACCAAAAAAAGAAATGTTACAAACAGCTGAAAATGGTTGAAAATGCATGCATGTATCCTCAAGAGTCGAATGGAGATGGAAAGAACTGATTTTTGAAGTTTTGGTTGAATAGAAGCAAGCTTTTTTTGTATTTCCAACATTGCAGTCATTATTCTGTCACTTGGTATGGCCTGTACAGCTCATGTATTGATCTAAAAATGATTGCATCATGTTGCTATATGAATCTAATTTATTTTCCTTTTTGTAACATCAATATTTGTTGAGTATTTTAAAAGTTATGGCCATTTTGGTGAAGGCTGCCCTGTTCTAACAACATTTTTCAGAATTTGCAGCCTGAAAAACTCGTGGTAAGGCCCGGTACAGTCTATTACAACTTTTCTGGTGAATTAGGATGTTAGAGGAGAGCGTTAGCTTTCAAATGCACTTGGTTTGGTAGATTTTCATCACGTTTTGTGCAAGTTAATGCTATTTTGGTGACTGCAGGTCAAAACCCTGCCTAGGGTTTCCAGTGACATAGAAAATTTAATATCTTTGTTTTCCTCCATTAAAAAGTTATGAAAATTTGTGGAGAGGTTTGTATTGGGCATATGTAAAAACCCTTTAAAGGATAGTTCATAGTTTTCAAATTTGATGGAGTTCTTAATGAAAGTTTGCTTGCATTTGTTTGAAAAAACAATCAAAAACCCCAGTTCAATGAAGGCTTGATGAAATCTATGCACTGTGTGATGAAGGTTGGATGGGAAATCATGGTGGTAAGAAGAAGAAGAAAGATCCAGGGAAAGTCAGGAACGCAGAACATACATCAGGGTGTGGGAAGCATCAGTTTTTGGAAATGAATTCCCAGTTGAATGACAAGTGGCAACAAAGTGGAAGACCTAAGGTAAAAATGAAACATGCAAGCAGAGCAAGATTCCACATATCAGATTTGCAAGTTGAAGAAGTCCATGATGGAAGACATTGACAAAATTGCAGATCACATCTCAAATGGAACTGAGATTTTTTTTTCTTCCCCTTGGGTGTATGGTGCAGGGGCATCCAGAGACTCATTAGGCATAATTTTGTTATTTTTGAGTTTTAAGTTGTTGGTGGGCTTTGTAGTCTAATAAGGTCATTTGTGACCATGTGGGAGCATATTAATTCACTTTTGGTGTGTTAGAGGATCGTTGGTTTTAAAATGTAAAAAAGTTGTTAATGTTGCTAAAATTGTCAAGAAGTTGCTAAAAGTTGTCATGAAACTTTGTCCAAGTGGCAAAAAAGCAAGAAACTGTTACAAACCAAAAAAAGAAATGTTACAAACAGCTGAAAATGGTTGAAAATGCATGCATGTATCCTCAAGAGTCGAATGGAGATGGAAAGAACTGATTTTTGAAGTTTTGGTTGAATAGAAGCAAGCTTTTTTTGTATTTCCAACATTGCAGTCATTATTCTGTCACTTGGTATGGCCTGTACAGCTCATGTATTGATCTAAAAATGATTGCATCATGTTGCTATATGAATCTAATTTATTTTCCTTTTTGTAACATCAATATTTGTTGAGTATTTTAAAAGTTATGGCCATTTTGGTGAAGGCTGCCCTGTTCTAACAACATTTTTCAGAATTTGCAGCCTGAAAAACTCGTGGTAAGGCCCGGTACAGTCTATTACAACTTTTCTGGTGAATTAGGATGTTAGAGGAGAGCGTTAGCTTTCAAATGCACTTGGTTTGGTAGATTTTCATCACGTTTTGTGCAAGTTAATGCTATTTTGGTGACTGCAGGTCAAAACCCTGCCTAGGGTTTCCAGTGACATAGAAAATTTAATATCTTTGTTTTCCTCCATTAAAAAGTTATGAAAATTTGTGGAGAGGTTTGTATTGGGCATATGTAAAAACCCTTTAAAGGATAGTTCATAGTTTTCAAATTTGATGGAGTTCTTAATGAAAGTTTGCTTGCATTTGTTTGAAAAAACAATCAAAAACCCCAGTTCAATGAAGGCTTGATGAAATCTATGCACTGTGTGATGAAGGTTGGATGGGAAATCATGGTGGTATGTTGTTAGAGGTCTACACAAGTCAATAATCTCATATTTCATGCTGTCCCATTGTTGTTTTCCTTGGTGTGCAATTAGGCTTATGAGCAAGTTACCAAATATGAACAAAATAGCACTTTTTCCTTAGTTGGATTGAAACCCTATTCGAAGTGTGTGAAGGTGTTTGTTATAGAGTCCTCCTCTGCATCACAGTGGTGGTATAACACATCACTTCACACATTAACAAGCATGACTCCATTTAAGGCTCTTTACAGATACTCCCTACCATCTACCACTTATTTACAAAGTTGTCCCAAAGCTCATGCTATAGAGGATAATATTCAACACCAACAAGAAATACTTCAAATCCTTGATGAGAATTTAGTTGTGGCTCAACATAGGATGAAACAACAAGAAAATCAACACCATAGTGAGAGGCATTTTGATCAGGGAGATTGGGTATGCCTTTGGTTGCAACCTTACAAACAAAAGTCAGTTAAGTAGCATAGAAACATCAAGCTTGCACCTAAATTTTATGTTCGCTATAAGGTTCTCCACTAGATCAGCAATGTAGCTTAAAAGTTGGAACTTCCAGCCTCTTCCAAAATGTACCTATATTTCATGTCTCTTTCCTAACAAAAGTAATAAGGTAACTGTTAACCTATTTTGACCAATGGTCTAAATAGTTATAATAGGTAGCTATTCCAAATTGTGGGATGTTAGAAACATTTAGAAGGGAAAGTGCTTAAATAAAGCATAGTTTTTATTTAAGAAAGGTCTTACTTTGCTAAAATAATTAATAGTGTTAAAATACTATTGACCTTGTCTTTTCCACATGCATTCAATGTTTGGAGGGAGATTGTTTTGCTAAGAGTTCGAGTTGCATCCAAACAATTCCACCTGTTTAGGGTTTTGGTTGGGTTGATTCAGTTCACCCCAAGAGTTTTGCAGGCTGCTATGGTGGCCAGAACAGTTATGAGGCAGCATTTCTCGTGGAAATGGCTGGAGGAATACCAAAAGTCTTGATCTCTCCTATGCAAAAGCATGAAACGAGGTTTCCTTTATCATTTCAGTTTCTGGACTTTGATGGCATTGGCATAACACAGTTAGGCATGGAAGCATATTTATTTTGAAGGAGAAGGAGTTGAAGTGGTCTTACGGTTCCTTGAGATACTTGTCAGTCATGCAAAGGCAAACATGCACACGTGACTTTCCTTGAAGCAAGCAAGCATGTTCATGCAGTTGAAACCCTTATTCCATGTAAAATCTCATTAATGTTTGTTGAGTTAATAAAATCAAGCAAGCAGAAATAGATTGTGGATGAATCATGTTTCAGATTTACAAGGCATTTTTCGGGGGTTATAAACAAATCTAGAGGACAATATGCTTATCCAGGAATAGAATAAGCCTTGAACATAGAGAACAAAGAGATTAAAACTCATGAATATCATACACCAAAAGGTATGCAGATTGATCATTCAACGTTGGCAACATTTGCAACAAATTATATTCCCATTGGGGTAAAAGTTGTCCAAAGGAAGAGGTGTGAGAATACATTCAACGCTGGCAACAAGCTCTCGCACTGAATATGGTCATCATTATTATTCCCATTGTGGGTGCTTTCTTTGAAAGTTATCCAAAGTGAAGAGGTGTGGAGAGATACAATTGAGTTAGGGGGTTGCAGTGCTAATGTAGAAGTTACTAAGGTGGAGTTTGAGAGCACATAGAATGGACAGTCCAGGAGTCAGTTTTGATATGTATGCAGGAAAATCAAGCTCTACATGGAACAAGAATAGCACTGAATATGAACATCATCTCACATGCACCATTGAAGCAACAAATTATACCCACAAAAGAGGAAGCCTTTAAAGTACTTTATGTTAGTTTTGTTGATATGTTGACCCATGCCCACGTTATGACAGTGACTGAAACAATTCAAAGGGGTTTTAATCTTGATGTGAATGTGGAACAATAGGCATGATAGGGGCTTTTCCAATAGTATTTAATGGTGACATTCATAGACTCATTTTGCTTGATTCTATCGAGTCTTTATGCTGCCAAAAGGTTACTATCAGAGTTATGAGGGTTTGATGAATCCAGGACAAGACTGAAGAGCACAAAGATATACTGAGAGGGGGAGCGGGGGGTGAAAGTACATCAACAAACTTTTACCCTCTTAAACTTCTTATCAATTTCAAACTCTAACACAAAATCAACTATGCAAGAATATCACAATATGAACAAGTTGACACCAAGATTTTACGTGGAAACCCTTTACAGGATAAAACCACGGTACAAATAATGTACTCTATGAATTATATAAACTTTTACAAAGAATGTAGGCACCAACCTACTTGAATCACCAACTTGTAGTTTAGTAGGCACCAACCTACAAAGAGCGAGCCAACCCTTAATTATGATTTAGTAGGCACCAACCTACAAGGAGTATCGACCCCTAATGCTGATTTAGTAGGCACCAACCTACAAGGAGCACCAACCCCTACTTGCCAAGCACCAACTTAGCAAAAATAATAACTTGAAGAATAATGTTCCACCTTCAATGTTGCTTTCTCAATAGATGATGGACTTTACAATCAATCTTCTTTATGATTCTACCTTTCTTGAAAGATATTCACATAAATCAGCATATTGTGACTTTACTTTTTTTTCACATACGAATCTGCCTCTTATCTTCTCTTTATACAAATCTGCTCAACATGTACAATTTATCTTCTAGTCTTATCCCTGCAATAGATGATGACCTTTTTACAAAATTTATCTTCTAGTCTTCTTCTAGTTGTTGATGAATCAAGGAGTAGACAGTCTAAGAGGGCAGTCACTGGAACACATGAAGACTTCTAAAGACCTATTGAGGATGAAGACAAATGACAACCTTGCAAATGAATAACCTTGAGCATGTCATCATGCAAAAGGTGACCACTAATGTGACAGTGTGTAGTAGGGTATGAAGGGTCATTTATGGCTGTGTAAGCAACACATGACTGTCACAATAAACAGTTTATCTAAAGGTAACAGTCACAACTTAAATGGTGACAAGAAGGAGACAAAGAACAGTTGTTTTGATGAATCAAGGGTAGACAGTCTAAGAGGGCAGTCACTCAGAAGGGCACATGAAGACTTCTAAAAAGACCTAATGGGAGGCATGAAGAAGACAAATGACAACCTTGCAATGAATAACCTTCGAGCTACAAAGTCATGAGAGCAGAGATATATAGTACATGCATGGCAATGTTTGACAGATTTTATGACAAATGTAATGAAAACGAAGGTTCATCAAGCACAGTTTCCATGGTAATGGGGCAGTTATCAAATTTGAAGAAACCTACAGCTGAATCTTTGTGAAGCCATGTTTATTTGTTTAAACCCTTGTTCAAAAGGTCTTAGCTACTATCTCAAAGCTCATGGCTTGCATTAGGAAATGAATATTGTTAATGCTGGTGATAGTAAGCTTGATGATGGTAAGTTTTGGAGTTCTTTGAGTTCACATGTGAATTATAATGTGGAAAAGGAGGCAGATTGACAAGAAGCTACTACTACATGGTGTGACAGTCCTTGTGAAGATTGAGGTGAAAGAGGAAAGCCTATGGGTATGGTAGCCTTCTGAAGACAATACCTTTTGGATCATGGAGGATCATATTGCTTGTGTTGGTAATGGTTTTGAAACACTTCATATTGTCAATGATGTTACCAATATGTTTTAATTAGAGACTGTTAGTTTTGACAGTGCTGTGAGTATGGAAGCAGGGTATATCATTTTCTAGTATGGGTGAAGTAGAGAGTGATGTCTATGATGGGATTGTGATGCTCAACATTGCAGAATTTGTAAACAAGAACAATGCACAATCATGAAGGGCAGAGTTGTCAACAGTGTGACAGTGGTTATGTTAGCTTAGCAATAGATCAAAAGGAGGAATGATACTCAATGCATTGACTAAGCAATCAACAAGGGGATAACTCATGATGGACAGTCAAAAATCTGAGAGCAAAATGACAGTTATGAAAATTTCTCACCTTCAATACATGTCCTGAAAGCATGGGATAAGAAGTTTGCAGCAGTTGAGAGTTTAAATGAGCAGTTGTAACTCTTTTTCATGCATTTATTGATAGTTGCAGGCATCTAGGATGTGGTTTTGTACCTTCTCAAATGTGATTTGGAGCATTTACAAGCATCTATGAGTTATTTGAGGTACCATTAATGATACTATTTTTAGTATTCTAAGGTAAAGGCATGACTTTTTCAGCATTCAAGATGCCTTTTTGGTTTTTAAAAAGCTTGTTACGGGGCTGCAAAGTATTGGCTTTATTGTTTTGGACAAGAGCAAGGGAGCTTGACCCAGCCAATTCAAGTGAAGACTTATCCTTCTCTCTTTCACACATGCTCCTATTATCTTGTAAGCTGTTGAACAACATATAAGCAAGCTTTAGAAGTGTTTTTCAGTTAGTTCTTTTCTCTCTAGTACTAGCTATTGTAACTTTTTGTAGTTCTTTCTAGAGCAACCATGAAACCTCCACTTTCAGATTTGTACACAGCTATGTAACTTACTTCTTTTGATCAATAAAAGACAAGTAGTCTTCCTTCTCCAATCTGTTTTTTGTGTGCATGTATGAATGATAGATGTATTTTCTGTGATTTGATATGAATCGTCAATCTATGTCTCATTCTTTGATCACCTTCTTGCAGAAATATGCATGCCTTATGCAGGTCATAGGTTAGTAGTTTTGGAAACTTCTAATTGTGAAGATAATTGTTTTTTCCTTTTAGAATTGAAAAAATGCCTCATCTTTCCTACGAAATACTTATGTGTAAGCATGTAGAAACTTGAGTTGTGCTGAAACAACTTGTTCATTTTGGTCATATTGTAAGTTACAAAACAGCAGTATAGGTTTGAAAGAATCATTCAGTGCATCGCATTTTAGAGTTTAGGTTTCATTTTCATGTTATCCTTCTCTCTTTTCTCAACAAGCATCAGTAGTTTACTTAGTTTAGGTGGTACCAAGGGAACTGGCCCTCTCTGGAGGTTCTTTTTCGTTTAGGTGACCCACAACCTGGAAAAGTCTCCATGTTTCACCAATAAGCTAAGTTCTGCAACTTAGCAAGGGCGCAATATTGAGTGATAATAGTAACAAGCTTTCAATCCAATCAAAATTGCTTGAGTTAGATGAAGAAGGGAAGTTTATTTTGAAACTTGAGGCAGTCATAGAGAAACAAGTGTAGCAATTGTGAAACCAAGTCATTTCTAAATTCTAATTAAGTGGAACAATTTGTCAACTGAAAGTGCAACATGGAAAGATGAGCAATTCATATAGAAGCATCCAGATTTGCTAAGCGTTGAGAAAAATGCTTTTTTGAAGGGGATGAGCATGTGTTATGCCCCTAATATTCATGTTCCTAAATGTAATAAGGTTAAGCACTTGTGCCATCTTAACTTTAATATTTTCATTTATTACCTGTAATTAGTTCCTTAGGCCAACCTAATTAGGACAAAGGGGTATGTTCCTACCTAATCATGTCTATAAACAAGGAAGAGAAAGTCTCTTCCAAACCATCATAAGTTGAAGTTAAATTAATATTCTCAAATTTTGATTTTTGGAGATCACCCCCTTGAAGTGGTCTCATATTTTATTTATTCACATATTTATTTCCAAGAAATATCCTAATAGAGTGACATAGTAAGAGAAAAAAATTTGGATATTGCATCAAATTCAGTTTAGAAAATTCTCTATAAATCTACTATCCTCCACAAGAATTAATGGCAATGCAATAGTTTATGTCCTTGTGGGATTCTCCACACACCACACAAGTAAATAAGAATGATGAGTTTCTCACAAAATTTCCATTATAAGAGATTTGGTAGGAACCCTCTACTCAGTAGATCCCACAATGGGTAGCACCATATGACGTTCACCTATTTATCCTAGAATGACTCACTTTATCCCTCTACTAACACCTTCAATCAAGGAATGCTCATCTTAGTGCTCTAATTTATCCCAACTAAGGGTAGAGGTAAACAGCTTAATGTCCAATGATTCTTGACATATCCCTCTGCACAAGCAATATTGGTCATCTAAGTTTCTAGAGTTAGAGATCAATTCACTCAACACTAAAATTTTGAAGGATTGACAACATAAGTGATGGTGGCCACAAAGAAAAATTTGATTGTACAACTTGGCAATCAAGCTTATGGATTAGAGCCTTTGGCCATTTTGATATATTGATGGAAACAACCCAATAACAATTGTTAGTTTAGAAATGTAAAATATGAGTTTCAGGTCTAAACAATCAAGAAACTAGATATCAGAAATAATATCCAACCAGACATACTCAAGAAGCTTATCCACCTAATTAAACTAGATTATCAAATTTGAGCATTCAAACAAATAATTCACTTTTTATGGAATATACTTTCCAGTCTCATTGACCAAAAATGGTCATTTGTGGACATAGCTAAATTTTATTTCTTTCTTTCTTTCTCAAGAACACTAAGTATTCCTCAACAAAGACAACATTAACTCCAAGTAACAGAGATATGACCTATATCACAATGATCCTAGTGGATCAATGGCTGAAAAGTTGATTCAAGGCTCACCCTGCAACTATAAATGCTAATGCTAGTGTAAACAGGTTGAGAATGACCAACCTTGGGCCAAAGGCAGGTAGAGAAGCAAAGAAAAAAGGTTAAAGCAAGGCACATACAAAGAGGCAGAAATAGAAAGAGCTTCAAGCAAGGATACATAAAATACTGTGCAGTAGAGGAAAATTGTCTTAAAAATGAGGCAAGCTAAGGGTGAACCAGCATAAAGAAGACTCCCATTGTAAAGGTAGGTGATAAGTCCCCCTACACTTTCATTTGGGATGTGAGCATTGAGGTTCCAAACCTCCCAAAATGACCACAAACCTTGCATGTTTATAGACAAACCCTTCTACCTCAATACATTTCATTCCTTTATTTTAGTTGACCCCTAACAGCTAAATGGTTCCATAGGTTGATTCAAAATCAAAAAGCTAGGAAAACCTACTGGTTGTGTGGAGTTTGGCTAGATGATAGGTCCCCTACTGATGGGTTCAATGGTAAATTCACTTGTAACAACCTTGTTGCCTGGGTTGCAAGTGGTGGTTCCTCCTCAGGGAGGCAAGTGTGTGAAAGAGGATAAGGCACAAGCCAAAGTTGAAAACCAGGTCAGTTGGGTGACAGTAACTCAAACTGAATGGATTATTTTTTTTGGTGTGTTAATATATGTCCATTTAGTCTTGGACCCTCTTCTCTCAAAATTCGGAAAAAAATCTTCAGTGAAGAGCAAAATATTGAAACATATTTTTGCCTTTGCCCATTGAATATCAAATTTGTGATCATAACTGTATTTGTGTTTTCAAATGCTACATAGACATAGTCAGAGAAACAAATGATACTAGAATACCACTGAATAGGAAATACTCGAATACCACTGAATAGGAATGTCACAACAAATAATATGAGTAAAACAATGTTTGTATGTTGAAATTGGATAATGCATAAAGAAAAAAAAACTCTAAAGCCTTTTAACAATCATAACCAGCTTTTTTAAAACGAGAAATGATTGTATACATGCATATTTTCCATTTGTTGTCCCTTGATGTTTCTAAGCAGTTATGGAGCAAATACATTATAAAGGACCATTAAAATACTTGCTATAATAGATGTAATTATGTATGAATCATTACATGATACTACATTTTGTACATACATTCCCTAAAGAATGGATCCAACTAACCGTTCTATTTATTGAATCCATGGAATGAATATGAGCTCAGCCACAGACCTCTTGCACCAACAAACATCAAAATCCTATTGATGGAATAAGGCATAATAGTATAAAGTTCCTAAAGATATTGCAGTTGTCAAAAAGAAAAGAAACCTATGCCTGATTGTAATGCACACTGAAAGGCAATGAAACAAGAGATGTAAACTACCGTCTGCAACCCTTCCCTCAAGTGTGTTGGTAACTTCCAACATCTTTTTGACATACCTGAAAGCTTTTTTTGAGAAGCAAATAAAGTAACCAGAAGGAATGGTTCCAAGAACTCGGTATAAAGTTGTGCTAAGATGCCTCCCTCGCGAAAAAGTTGTCTTGCAATCATCAAGTCATATGACATGTAAGCTTTCTCATCCTAGATACCATATTAGGAATGCTTCAATCATCAACATGACATTCAGCAATGTAAATGATTTTAATATCAACTCTTTTATGCATCTTATTAGATAATGTGATATAAGATAATAACTTCCTGAACAAACTTTGAAAACTTGGCAATTGATCTTTGGAATAAAAGATTTAAAAAACATTAAAAACATCTAAAAACCAAAGAAAACTCATATTATATTTTCCAACATCTGCACAATGCAAAATAACTAAAACAACTTACCACATCATATTCTACGAGTGCTTTGACTAGAGGCAAAGCTCATAGATGGTCCAACAATGGAAGAGACCTGGTTAACAATCAAAATCATATGAGGCAATGGCATACACTCTATTTAAACAAAAGAAGACACTCTATTTATAGTTAAAGCAAAGTGAAGAGTAAAAACAAATTTAACATCAACATTTACATTCAAGTACTACAGAAAGAAAGCATTGATAGCTTAGCATCTATGTTACAAGAATTCCTAAGCATACTCCCATTTTGATACCATAACATTTTGGCTAATTTTCCTGGTCCTAATCCTCTTAGGGTCAATTTGGGAAACAGCCAAAATGTTAAGCTATCCCCAAAATATCACATGCATTTTCAAGTAGTTATGAAACTAACTAGCAATTTTGAGGATCCACATAGATTAAGCTTCAAACAAAAACTCACCAAGAAAAGAATAAACTTATCCTAATTAATCTAGCCCTAACCTACAGCCTCAACCTAGCCTACACCTTTCTAATGCCTAAAACCATAGTGACATCACACTTGAAAAACCCACAATTAATCACAACCCACGATTTTATATATATGTATGACTCATTTTACACTTAGAAAAAAAAAGCACAGAGCAAAGGAAAACTGAACATTTTTGGTATAGGGTTAAGGTATTCTAAAATTTATTTGTTTTACTTTGAATAGATTTCTTTTAGAAGTAAAATTTTAAACCACAATGAGTTTTTAAATTTATCCCTTAATGAGGGTTTAGGTAAGAAAAACATAGGAATATGCCTAAAATAGTAAGCCATCATAGAACGACATTGTCTTAGGGCCAGCAGTATGCTTTTTACAAACTCTCTTAGGTGAAACTAATAGTACAGAAAAACATCTAGACAGGGCCAAATAGTTAAACAAAGTATTTGTAGAATTTGAAAATGCAATAATGTCCAGAATCCAGATATTGTACCTGAAATATGGTGATGTGTAAACAAGAGATCCTATAGTTGTCGGAAGTCGAGGCAGTTCATTAAAGACTAGGGCTTTGACTTGAATCCCAGAAGCATTGTAGAAAGAACTTCTTGTCCAATTGGTGAATGGCCAAGACTGCAACACAAAAAGTTATAAGTATTGAAACTTAAAATTACTTTTTTATCAAAAGACACATGGGATGAAACAGATTTTAGGGATTTTATTCCTCATTTTTTATTGTCCTAAAACATCCTGGATCTGAGATAAATTTTAGAGAATTTGAAATGCACAACAATAATGAACCCCAAATACTTACAATTCCAAGATCTTTAATTAGACAAAATATATTGCGATACTGCCACCTACAATAAGTGTTGGGAAAACAAATACTTATGATGCAAGGATTTCAATTATAGGAATAATAACATTTTAGACAAATATTTCAATATTTAGATAAAGATTTGACATACATAACCAAATAATTTAAGCACTAATGAAGTAAAAAGTCAGCTATAAACTTAACACAAAAATCAAACTCTGGATGTTGTGGCATTGTCAAGCTGATCCTTGTGATGAACCAAACCATTCACAGAAATTAAGAAAGAACTATTGTGGCAAGTAATTGATCTACATATAGAATTAATATAATGTGATTAGCAAAGTATTTGAGGTAGGCAAAATACATTGAACAACTTTTCTGTGCAGCTTGAGCTAGACATTCTCTTAATACTTATCAACAGCTCCAAAGTGGAAGGAAAAAAAGACAAATCAATGTTCATAAATGAGTGCAAGTAGACCTTAAGAATGAACCTCAAATTATACTAACAATCTAACAATGAAGAATTTTAAACTAAGCTGACCTGATGAAAATCACCACAAGATGATCTCAAAGGAAACATATGGTCAGAAATTATGTTCACAACATAAGGATTTGACAAATAAGAACAACACAATTTCCCCTCCTATGCATTATAAATTCTAAAACAATTGTTGATTATAGTCCAAATAATATACCTTCCATCATGTTTGGAATATGAACTGTCTATGCATTTAATTGCACTACATTCTTATGGTGTAATGGGGCACCTTGCAAACAAAGTTTTTCAGAAATGGAATGTTTTATCAGTATACATGCATATTATTACAACAAAAAAATTTCTTCCCTTTTTACATAAAAGCAAAGAAAATTGTTGCATACCTTCATAAGCATGTTATTATTGTACCTTCCAAATAGGGATAAAGAAAATGATTGTCATCAAACCTCTATTAGTGGTCAACTGCCATGGCCATCTTTGTTTACTTTTTAGAAGACATACGCACACTTAGATATATGTGTGAGTGTGTGTGGATGTGTCCTAATTTCTTAAATTCTAAATATTTAAACAAGCATTCACATGGGGTTACAACAACAAAAATATAAGCTTTCCCTTAAGATCTTCCTTGTAGGCAAGTACTATCAAGTCATCCCAATCTAACAAATTCAATTTTTTTCTTGAACAATATTAAACATAAAGTATAATCAATTTGGTTGTTTTCTAGTGCTTGAGACAAGGTGTCTCCATTAAAAAGACACAGGCTCAACCCATGGTAGAAGTAGAGCCCTTGCAAGTGGATGATACTCACATGAATCCATGCATTCATACATACATGCATACATATGTACATGCATGCATGCATACATACATGCATACATGCATCCATACATGCACCATACATACATGCATGCATCCATAGATCCATACATGCATCCGTACATGCATGCATGCATACATAAATGCATACATACCTACATACATGCATAATACATGTACAAAGAACCACATAGAAAGAAGCATGATGATATCTTTGAGCAATTCTAGATAAAAGTTATAACAAAAGAAAAGATTGACTAGCTTAAACAAATTGGAGTAAAAGAAGAAATGATAGAACCTATCTCTACTCGGATAGAAGTAGTACTAATTCGTGAAGAAGAATTTATTATTGGTCAACAATCATAGAGCAAAGATATCTTTGAAGAAGAAAGTCAATCAAAAGAATCCTAACAGAAGATGATGAAAATTTGGAAACTCCTAACACAAACACAACCATTGCAAATATACAATCAAACGAATCCCTTGATATAAATTGGGAAGATGTTGTAGACTAAGTCCATGTCCCAGGACACTTGTGATAAACAAATGAAAATGGTTCTTTGCTAAATATTGATTAAAAAAAATATTCATATGATGCAATCATGACATGGTGTGATAATATGCAAAAAAAAATTGACAATCATGTAGGATGGTCAAATGAAAAGCTCATCCACTATGCAATTAGATAATTTTAAGGAAAAATCGAAGACTGGTGGGAAAGGATACAAGAATATGGTCATAAAAACCCAGATAACAATCTAAATTATGATTATTTGGGAAAGGCGTCAAATTGCAAAATTGGGACTGAATCAGTTAAAGGTTTAGATATGCTTGCTCAATTCTGTCTTGATAGAAAACATAAGGCTAAAAAGATATTAGAGGAATCTTGTATACAATGAAATCATGCAATTTAGATAAGTTCAATGAGTATGGTCTTGTCTATGAAAAATATTCCTATAGATTTAGTGATTGGGACCAACCTAGACTCAAGGAATTTGTTAACATTTTTTCCATGAAAGCTAGGAGAATGGGTTGAATTGCATGTAAAAAAGAGTAAAGCTAAAGAGATTAATAATTATACATTTTCACAACTGAAAGAATTTTGCTCATCAAAAACTTAAAAAGAAATGTTTATTGAATGTCTTCAAAAGTAAGATGAATAAGTATAATAGATCTTGCAATTTAAAAGCTTTTTGTAAAACAACACCTTCATCTTCTAATTGGGGATGTTCTAAAGACAGAAAAGCTATCTCCAAATGGTGCCCTAGTTGCTGAAAAAATATTTCAAACAATATGCTTATAGATTGTCTTCCCCACTATAGCCAAAGGCACCACAAATTCAATGCCATAACCATTTCTAAAAAGAAGTTTGTCAAGCCTAATCCAAACCCTTGCTATATTCTCCTTAAACATTCTACCCCCCCTCAAAGTTCCTTCACATGTGAAATGCTATATTCGCAAAGGTCCTTATTATGCTAGAGACTGCCCAGGCAAGAACCAAAATTTTCCTACAAAAGAATTCTTAGTCTCCTCAAGCAGAAGCATGGTGGGATGCCCTACCCATAGAACAAACCTTGCAAGAAATACAAGATCAATAATTTGAGAAAGAATGTTAAAGTAGAAGAAAAAGGAGTCATCAAAGGATGAAGAAGAAGATGAAGATATCATCAAAACTACTCTCAAAGAAAAACTCAAATCTATCGAGTCAAAGCCTATGCTGGTAGAATACAGAGATGTCTGCAGACACGCAATGTCCAAGGAAGAAATGAAAGCAGCAGGAAAAAGATAGCAAGAAGAGCTATCAAATCTCAAGAGATAGAAAGAGAAAGCTCAAGCAATGTAAAAAAAGGTGATTTATCTAAAAGGATTGACAATGGATACAAAGAACCTGATTGGAAAAAACAAAAGACACGAGCTCAAAAAGAGTTAATAGAAGAAGACATTGAAGAAATTCAGAAGGGGAAGAAGGTTCAGTTGAACCATAAGATTTGAAGAGGATAAAATGAAGTTGAAGAAGAAAAACAAAAAAATAAGCACTTTTGATCCATTAATGGCTAGTTTAGATCACATTACAAAGGATTTTGTAGATATAAAAAGATTACCCTTAGATTAGAAAGGAATTAAAATGATAGGCAAAAGAATGTTTTCCCTTGAAAATATTTGCCTGGAGGCAGATTGGCCTACAACACCGCTAAGTTAGTATCAAGCACATACTTTGTAAATAATTGTACATGCATTAGGATTGATTTTTATTTTCCTAAGTATAAAACCTAAAGCTTAGATGTCTTTATAGATACATGATCTTCTAGATCTTTTGCAAAAACTAAAAGCTATACCTCTCGAGTACTAGAAAGAAGCAGAGTTAACCCCCACAAGAAACTCTATAACAAGAGAAGCTCTCAAATTAGGAACGTATACTAAAAATGTGCAAATTCTCATAGGAGTAATTTTTGGTTGCAGATTTTAATGAGTTCAACTCCATGGATTTTGATACCCTACTAGGAAATATTTTTCTATTAAAATACCAGCCTTTTATACAAATGAGGACATACATTTCCCTTTACCAATCTAACCAACAAATTAAGATCCCTTCATTACAACTTGTTGAACATAAGATAAGGCAAATCATTGAAACAAAAAATTGAATGAAAGAGATACAGATTCACCACAACAACCTTGCACACTATAAAGATTAGAGAAAATGTCAATGGCAAGGAGCTAATCAATGTAAAAAACAAGACAGGTTTTGCTAGATTAGGGAAAGGTTTAAGGATGTAGCATGAAACTGTTACAATTCTAGATAGCAGCATAGGAAGAGTGTGAAATTAATATCAAGTTAGAATGCAAAGGTAAAATTCCATGTGAACCTACTTGCTTGTTAAGCCCTTTAGAAGTTGTTGAAATCAATTTTACAAACTCACCAAGACTTGCGTAGACTCAGTGAGTCCCGAGGCGAGCATGTTGAAACAAGGCTTGAGGACTCGTGAGCTAAGTACTAGATGAATCTAGTTAGATTTGCTAGACTCCATGAGTCTCCATAGGAAGACTCAACCAAGTTTATGAAAATGAGGGGAAAAAAAGCATAAAAAATTGAACATGCTTAAATGTAAAAGCACCGAAGTCAAGCATTTTTGAAAGGGCTTGGAGGACTTTGGAGGATGGTTAAAAGTGATAAAATTATGAAAAATGGCAGGCACCATGATAATTTGTGTTGCCCCCAAACCTCCATAGGGGCCATTTCCCCTTGACCCCACTAGGGGCACTACTCCCAAATCCCTACTCTAGTTTTAAAATACAAAGAAATGAAAAAAAATTGGGCCATATTGGATGGAAGAGCAACATTTTTTATTTTATTTTTACTTTTTCCCAATTAAATTCCTAGTAATTAAATTGCACTTATACTTCTAGTTTGCTAAGTCAAACCCTATCCTAAGTAATACTCCTAAGGTTATAGCAACATTTGCAAACTCATTTGAGATACAAGTGCATGACTCCACATAGAGCTAGTCATGTTTAGCTAAGGGATACAAACTCCTTTCTTCCATAGCTCATGACTCCGTATTGTGATTTTTTGTAATGTCCCCTTCTTGACCCTACCCAGCTTTGTTGACTATTAGCCTATTCCATAGGTTCCCATAGGCTAATTGGGTTGTTAAGGGAGCTCCACAGTTCTTGGAGTGGTGTAGCTGGGCATAATTCTAGTTTTATTTGTGGCATTGAGCTTAGTTGTCAATATGATTTATGATGACTCTTTCAAAAGCATTCTAAGACATATGGTCCATGCTCCACATTTCTTGGAGCCCATTGCTATTTTTAGAAAATCTCAATTTGGGCACCAATTTTGTCTCTTGGTGACAATTACACCTTGGCACATTCAATTTCAATATCTAATGCTCTGATAGGACTTTCCACAAGTCGGGTGGATGATTTTAAACAAATGCTTAAGTTGTAATATTTTTTGTAAAGTTATACTTAAGTATTTATTTAAATATCAAAAAGTGACTCACTTTATGAGTATGAGCGGCCAAGGGGAAATATTTTAAAAGTGATATTAATTTATCCCAATTATGGATTAAAAAAGGTTACATAAGGGATTTAATAAAAAATACTATTTTATTTTCCAAAGAGGTGCGTTGGGTTAAATAAAGTAACTTTTTGGAGCTCATTTGCATTATGCAAGTATTTTATTATTTTTGCTATGTTGTTGGATTTCCTCCAAGAACTTCGTGATGATGAAAACCCTCACAAAGAATATCATCCACGGTGCTGAAAGATCTTCCCTAGTTGATGGTTGATAGATTCATCCTGAGTCTATGCAGGTAAGATTGCAAATTATGAAATTTGTGAAGTCTTGTTCCAAGACAAATTTTGAAGTTTGAAACTATGAAGAAACTCTAGGAAAGGTATGTCGGGCCATATGAAGAAGAATGAATATATCTACTAGGCATTGAACCTTCATGGAATTTGGGCGACTAATACTCTATTTGTTGGACGCTACCTTGAAATGGAAGCATGATGATCATAGCATATTAGGGATGATGGGTTTCCTTAACTGGTCAAGTTCTTTTGTGGTATAAGTTTATTCTTTCTGAGGCGTAGGGTACTCCTAACCAAATCGCCATCCTTTTGGCTGCAAGTCATAACATTTGGGAGGCGTGAAAGTGATTGTCATTGTTGAGGGTGGGCGTGATTGTTGTACTAAGGAATGGAATCCTTTTCTAGTCGATTCCATCCTATATTGTCAAACGTGACACCTTTCCTGAAACTGGAACTATATCAGCACGACTGGAAGGTCAATTCTCTGGTTCCATTGATCCTACTAAGGGTTTTAAGTTGTGCACCAAACAGGGGGCCATGGACTATTTTGGGAGTTACAGTAGCAGCATCAAAGCAAGGCGTTGGAACTGGGAATTTCCATGAAGCTAGCCGCCATTAATATCAAGATTGCTATAGATAGATTGGACTGAAGTTCAGAATACAGAATTATCCCCTTTCATTTTCACTATCAACTGAAGTTTCCATGCTGCTGTTAATAAATATTCTCCAGCCTATCCTTCCTGCACTATCATTCTTCGTGGTGGTGAAACTCCCTTAGTCTTGGAGCAATTATAGAGGTCAGAAATTATATTGCATCTTATATCTCTGTGTAACTGAGTTATTGCAGCTTATATGTGAATTCATATTCAATGAACAGTCATATGTTTGATGTAATGTTCTGCAGAAATGTTATGCCATTAAGTTCTAAATGATTGAAAATTTCAATTGACACATTAAAACAAGCCACTAACACATAAACAAACTCAAAAATACAACACAGTCAATTATTGCAAAGTGTTTGACATTGAAATGTCAATACACTAAATCAGAAAAAAATTGAAGGGAAAATAAACCAGGGATCTTGTATTTTGTTTTTGATGCCATGGATACCATAATCCATGAGTTTTGTACACCTTAAACACTTGACAATATTTATATATCAAAAAATGTTATTTCCTTCAACTAAAGTCCACTTTTATACTCATGTGATTGATGTATACTTGTGTATTTGACCAAAGCAACTTCTATTTGATTAGTTTATCATGTCTTTGAAGTTTATTTATTAAAGGGTGCATGATACAAATCTTAAATCCTTAAAAATCACTTTATTTCATAGTCTTTTCAATTTGCCAAGTTTGGAAACTGCAACGAATTTGAGTCCGGGTCAAAAAATTAGCTTTCCAAGTCTACACCAAGTTCGAGGTCTTGCTTAACTATGGCTGAAATGGATTAGCATTCCCAAGAGAACTATTGGATGTAAGGCCTACTAAAAAGTAGATTTCATTTCCTACCCTTTTAGTCAATAATAATGTAGATAAGGTAGAAGAAATAAAAGATTTGTTATTAATTATAAGCCATTGAATTACATCATCCATCCATTCAATTCCAATCTCATCAAAATAGCATCACAATGCTAGATATTCATATATTCTAAGTTTGATTGCAAATCTGTTTTCTTTTGCAAAAGAAGATAAAAGAGAAATAGATCTACAAAATAGCTTTTTCTATACCACAAGGTCTCTTTGAGTGGAGCGTCATGCATATTATATTAGTTTAGTGAACCCAGCCACCACTTTCAAAGAAGGATGGGCAATGTAAAACATTTAAAAGGAATTTTGTGATATATATTGATGATATATTAATATTCTCTAACTCTATTCAAGATCAATTACAGCAACTTGAGCAGCCTTTAGCAACCATCATAGAAAATGGAATTTGTCTGTCAAAAAAAAAGATGGAAGGTCTACATCTTGACAAGGGCAAGGTAAGGCTCCAACAGCACTTTTTAACAAGGATTCATGAATTCCCAGATATTCTTAAAATTAAAAAAATTACAAAGATTTCCTTGATATGTCACCATTCTTTGAAGATCTGGCCAGAGCAAAAAAACACTTGTAGAGACAAAGAAAAATTGCCGAACCTAGGATGAAACGTCAACATAGGCAATAAAGAACATTCAGCACAAATGTTCTCAGCTCCCAACATTGCAAATGCCACAAGAAGGTATTCCTCTAATTCTCAGTACTGATGCTTAGAACGATACATGGTCTGCAGTATTAAGCTAAGAATATTCAAGTGGGAAAAGTGAAATATATGGCTATAAATCGGGCATCTTTTCACAAAGTGAAAAAGAATTATCACATATATGAAAAAGAAATTCTTACCACTTAAAGAGGAAGTGAAAAATTCAAAATATTTGTTGAGCCTGAATATTTTGCAATCAGAACAGACAACCAAGCAATGAGGAATTAGTGAAGCAAAAGAAACCAGATGAAATTTGGCAAGGAAGAACTGCCAGATGGTATTTTAAGTTCTTAATTTATGACTTTGATATAAAATGGGTTAAAGGAGAACATAATTCCCTCGCAGATGCTTTAACCAGAGATTTCAAGACTGCAGCAGTTGTCACAATAGATCCCATAGATCCTCATTTGCCAACTGAGATTTTAGATATTTTTGCTAAACAGTTGACATGCTCACCATTAGCTCAAAATGCTCAAAGATCTGGTAAGCGATAGATTAGAGATTGCAATATAGAAAAGAATGATTTCTATATTATGGATGCTCTGGTTTAGCACAGAAGCTACAAATCAATTTTCATCTTAGGAATTCTTTCTCATTTGATATTTTTGGTCAGACAATTACTATAAGATTGGTGATTACTTCGAATATAGGACAAAGATTATTATTCTCCATTCAACTGGATAGAAGTGAATAGTGTTTACACATTTAGAAAAGCATGCGAATGCGTGTGGAGCTGTTTCCAGATCGAAATGACTGATTTCTTTAATTCTAGTAAGCAGAGTTTTCTTTGAAGATTTATTTAATGACTGATTATCTTTTTAGATCCAAAATATTACAATCTGCCAGAATAGAATTCCTGCAGTTAATAGGATTGGGAGGCACAGTCATGATCAAAGATTTCCGTGTCATCATTAGACATTCAAAACTACACGAGGATTTGAGTGGGACCAAATTTGGCAAAGCATTCCATCACAATTCAATTCGATATTCCTAAACTGTAATAGCTATGAGAGAACTTTCCAATTGCAAATCACTCTGTAGCCCATCTCCATTTCAGAATGGATATATGCTTCAGAATTACTCTACATCATACCCAATTCGATTTAATGTTTCTGAAGAATAATTAAGATGGCTGTGTAACCTACCAGAATCCTTTGATGCCAGCCTCAACTGACTTTCCTTGAGCAGACCTAAAGCCTGTGCTGAGACCTCCAGGAGAAAGTGTGTGCAGCGCCAAATCCAGCCCATCCGCCTCCCACAACTACAGCTCTCAATTTTTTGCCACTTTTTTCGCCACCATTTTCGCTTTGCACTGAAATCTAGTGCTTACCTTTACCATCAATCCTCCACAAGCCATTCTATACCCGCTTGCTAAATTTGGAGGACACCCATACATTGCAGATTAAGTCGTTCTGGTTGCCAATGACTTCATGAAGAGATTTGATTTAAAATCCTCGATTCAGTTTATGTCCGTTGATTTTAAATTCAAATTTATGTCATTGGCTGTAAGGGGAGGTTGCAGCCTATAGATGTTAAAGAATTGATCGTGTGGACTCTAGGTAATTTGTTGTGAGAGTTGTATTTAAAAAAATTATAATAAAATTTATTTTGTTGGTTGTTTTTTTATAATTTCTAGTAGAAGGTATTAGTAGTTGTAGAAAGATTTTTAATCAATATTTGGTAGTAAAATGTTTATTAAAAAGAATATATTTGAAGATTATTTAAAGATACATTCAGTTTTGTAAAAATATTAATGACATAAATTCTATTAGTTTTATGTTACATGTGTGAAATGATATTTGTCTACTTATAATATGGATGTAGACAATATTCATATTAATTGTAGTATACATATTATCCTCCTATTAATAGTTGCATAAATTTTATATAACAATATTTAACCCTTCCAAAATAGTATTATAAGTTAACCGTCCCATCAAAAAAGATATTGTACTAGATATCAATCAATCATGCTATAACAATTTGTAGTATCCATTATATAAGCTTATACTTTTTAGAGAAGCAATATAGGGTACATGTTTTTGAAGAGAAGCTTATCCATTATATAAGCTTGTATGTTTGATGTTTTTATACAATAGTCCATCCAATTTCTATATAGAAAAATATATTTATATACCAATGATATTTTTATACATAACTTCATTTATTTTATATGTGTGTGTAAATAAATAAATAAATGTGCATATATTATAATGTTGTCAAATTGAAGCTCATCCATAGATATAAAGCATTATGTATTCACACACACATACACAAGCATTATGTTTTAAATAAGTTTGTCCCTACATACATAATGTTTTTATGTGTATACATGAAATGGTATTCAAGAATATACTTATAATCAATTTATACAAAACAACAATATGAGCTTAATTATGTAATCAATTTTATTTTTTGAAGAATTATTAAGATCAATTTTTAAAGGGATCAAACCCTTATGAAATAGGGCAGCTTGTTGGCCACCAAAGATAGCCTGGAGGTGCGAGAGATGGGACCTCCAAACACATTGGAGTCCCCACTCCAGCCAAGCCATTTGGGTCCAACCAACCAAACTTACATAATCTCTAAACCCATCCTAGCCTCCCCTCTTTCAAGATAGGGGATCCATATCATATTTTGGAGGAACCTCCTCCTCTTTTGGACAATAGTCTACGAACTTGGCATGCATTCATCATTTGACCAAGAAGTCATCAAAAGAGAAGCAACGTCCACCACCATCCCAAGAACTGAAGTAGAACTTGGTCATGTAGGAGAAGACCAAGTATGACCATCTATGCTTAAAAGTATGTCCATCAAAGTGAACCTCTAATAAAAAGTGGGATCGGTCATCATTGGAAAATTGGATCATCCAAATATCATGAAATGGAATCAACCAATCCTAACCTCAAAAGAGTAGGCACCATAATGTCAAGCCGCCCCTAATCACCTAACAATTTTGAAACATGCACAAGTGGCAGAAATTTTGAAAGAGGATTAGTAACCATAGAAGGATCATTGACAATAAGTTAATGAGGAAGAGCATCCTTCTACCAAGATGTCATAGTGCTTGAATATTATTTGGTGCAAAGAACCTTAGAATTCAAATGAGAAGCATCAAAACTTGGGTGATGGTGAAATGAAAAACCCTCATAATCTAAAAGTTGAACTTGTTGGCACCCCAAAATGTTGAGTGTCTTTTTGTGTTATTTTTGCTCTATTAGACTAACCCATGGTTTTATGTCACCCATTGTTGATAACCCATCTAATAAACATAATTTGGGTGGTCCTTTGCAAAATTTCTAGGCATAGTTTGATAGAGCATGAAAATTAAGCCTAGTTTTCTTTTGAAGTTTTATGAAATTCACTAAGGGATAAAAGTTATGATCAAATGTAGGCTTTCTCTTTCAATCTAGCCCAAGTTTGGTTCAAATGGATTTCTTTGCAAAATTTTGGTTCAATTAGAAATCTCCATAAAGGGTAGAAAATTAGAAAATTGGCTAAGAATAAGTCTTGTGAGATCTCGATGTCCAAGAGAACTTCATATTTTGATAATCATTTGGTTCACTTTCATTTCCTTGTTTTACGATAAAAAGGTGCCCATTCAACTTTGTGGACATTTTCATGTGAACTATCCACTTCCAATTGCCAATGGACTTTCCACATTTCCACTTGCCAATGATTTCCCTACAAGCGTAGTTAATTCTTAAATTGGCTAGGATAAATTTTTATAGGTGGATTGAGCCCATCTTCCCACATCCCATCCATGGAAACATCATCTTCCCCTTGCAGAATTTTCTAAGTGAACTTCTCTTATCAGGTGCATTTATCAATTTCACTTGTATTGGACCCTGACATATTTCCTTTCACAAACTTTTCTCATCCATCTAAACTTCTGTTTCTATTTCAAATGCCTTCACCCACAAACCTCTTCCAACCCATTTTCGTACATTTTTACCTTGATAATGTCATGCTAATATTATCTCACCTTGCTTGTGTCTTCATGACATCACCTCATCCAAAGCTTTCCAATCCATTGATGACATCATGCTAACACCACCTTTGTTAATGTCAGTAACAAAACTTTCCATCCAAATTAGTTTAGTCTTACATGATTGGATTCACAACAAACAAGTAGCTTCCTATAGGTTTGGCCAAAATTTTCAGCTAAGGTTTCTCATGTGGTACAACTATCTAACATTCTACAAACCTTCTTTCTAATGGGTATATATTCCTTGGTCACCATTGTGAAGAGAAGAGGATAAAATTTTAGGTAGAAGAGCATAGTAGAGAGAAGAACATACACAACAAAACTAGACAATTCATAGTTTCTAACTCTAGGTTAGCTATTTTTGCACTATAATGATTTGGGTTCATCCCAAAATTTATGACACTTGTAACCTTTGTAGATCAAATATTTAATGGAATACTCAAACTTGATTGAGTGTCTTTATGTATTTAGTATCCATTTCTTGATGTTTTTTATTATTTATCTCCAACCAGACAATTGTAAAATTCCCATAAATCTTTTGCAAGGTATCTTCTCATAATGATAAAGAAAGTGTATGGGTATTTTCATGGATTACTAAGTAGACTCATTTAATATTCTACAAATATCTGTGGCTTTTTGAATGTATGTGTAGAGCCCAGCTTTCTTGTGCATTTTGGAAAACCTATTCTTTTTGTCACATCCCCACACCCACCACTTCCACGATGGATGAATATGGAAGAAAAGAAATAAATTTATAAATAAAAAGGGCATTTAAGAGAATAGGATGGATGAGACAACAGGGGGTATTGGCCTCCATAAGACTTTGCAAAATGGTGGTCAATATGGTAAGGCCAGTATAGGCACCACAAAAAGGTATGAGACTCCACAATCTTTGCCAAAATTCCTCCAACCTGCATCATAATGAGAGATTTCAAACATGTTATGTACTATCATCAAAGCACAAAGAGAGAAAAAAAGGAGGAAAATAATATATAGATGATTTGGAGGCTACGTAGTGGAGGAGGAAAAGGGACATAAAAGAGAAGGGGCTTTGTTTTGGAGAAGAAAAGAAAAAATTAGAAGTGAATGGACGGGAGGGAGATGGCTCACTGAGAGGAGGCAAGACATCATGGAGAAATAACAAAGGTGGAACGATATCTATCTAAAGAAATGTATTCC